>WAAD01018835.1:265926-439670 GCA_013389945.1 Fregata magnificens
CGCCGATTCTGGCGCAAGATCGAAACTTCCCCACGGAGCTGCAGGCGACGTCCCCACCGCCCGGACACCAGGCAGAGCCAGCGACGCTCCTCGGCTTCGCAAAGTGGGTCTCCGGAGCCTCCCCCCCCACCCCACGGCGGGGGTTCGGGGTGGGAGGCTGCTCTCCCAGCTGCGGCTCAGCCGAAAAGCGGAGAGATCGNCACGCCAGCCTTTAACCCCCGCCGCACCGCGCTCCCGCAGCTCAGCGGGACCGAGGCTCCCGCTAGCCAAGCCCCCCCCCCCCCCTTTAACCATTTCAACCCCGGCTGCGGAGGGGACTTTTCTCCCGCAACGCACGCCGCACAGCCTGACGCTCGCCATACAGCCCCCCCGAAGAGCGGCAGGGTGCTGGCTCTCTTGCCCACCCCAACCCTCTCGCTGCATCTTTCTCTGCATCCACCTGTTGATGCGCCTCCCACCCCGCTGCGTGCAGGGCTGGGACCGATTTCTCCCCTGTGCCCGGGCAGCAGGTAGCAGAGAGGGGCAGGGAGCCTGCCTGCAGGCAGGGCAGGGAGAAACGGTGTCCTGCCACCACGCTTTTGCCCCGCAGGATCCTGTAAGGCTGGAAGGGAGCTCCAGAGGATCTCCCTGCCCTGTCCCTGCTGTCCCCACTCCCCAACACAGAGATCATTGCAGTAGGAAGCCCGAGGGCTTTCCACCTCACCGGTTACAACAGGGCAGTGCCTGACATCAGCAACAAATTTCCACCTTTGGAGACACCCAGAGACCACTATTTACCTCCTCAAGGAGCAACTGAGGGCACCGAGACCTTGGTGGCCATCCAGACACGTTTGTGTCTGTGCCTACAAAAGAAAACCAACCTCACGCTGCCATGTCCCCACAGTGTGCTGCACAGTTCCTCATGCCCAAGCCAAGGCAGGCTGGACCTCAGTTGGGTGCCTTCCTCCAAAGGGCATCTGCCTCTTCTACCAAATATATCATGGGGAACCTGCCCCCTCCAGGGGCTAGAGGAGGAGCATAACGACCAGTGAAAGAGTTTTAGCTATTTTGGGACCCCCAACCTCATCCAGAGACCCAAACACAGCTGCTAAAACTGATAGAGGTTTTGCAAGGGTTTTTCAGTGATCCCAAGCCCAACTGTCAGCATAGCAGGTCCGCTGAATATGGCAGTGGGACGCAGCCACCGTAAATACACCGCTAGCCATGGGCTAGCACTGCAGAGATACGTGCTGGCTCCCGGCACCAGCTATGGCTGCAGGCACCAGAGGGATGCTCACTGCAGCTTGGATAAATAGGACAGCCTAGGAGCCGAGGGAAGCACGGAGAAAAGCAGTTTCCATCAGAAAGCTCTTCAGCTGCTGAAAAGTTGGCTTAACCCCGAACATGCAGGTTGGCTGCTTCAATGCCAGGCATCCTTCAGGGGGAAGGATGGAGAGGAAGGACACCCCATCTCCTTCCCAATCTGCTCCCACCCTCGCACAGAGGAACCGTGTCTGCTGGCAGGGAAGGAGCAGCAGCAGAAGGGAGTCAGCACAAACCCACTGCAGCTCCCCACCAGCGAGACAGCCTGACCCTGGGTGCTGCTGAGCCTCGTCCAGCAGCAGGACGAGTTCCAAGGGGGAGGATGCTGCAGGGACCAGAAGCTCTGCTGGGTAAAATGATGTTTATCCCTTGGGATAGGAAGCTGTAGACGTAGAGTGCGCATAGAAAGCCTGCCAGAGCTGGTGCAATTCAGGAAAGGGGAGATTTAAAGGGCAAAAAAGCCTGTCTGCCTCAGAAAGACCCTCTGAAGAGGCTGCAGAGACGTGGCTACATGAACAGATGTAAAGGCAGGGCATAAACGGATAGACAGAGAGCTAAAGTGGCTGCTACAGACCTCTGGGCACAGCTAAGCATATATGGGGCATCAGGGAGGGGAAAGAGGGCCTGGAAAGGGAATGTTATACATATTTCCGTAACAGGAACCTGCCTAACTGGGTACAAACCCAACAGCCTGGAACAGCTCTGCAGGAGACTGCAGGCAGTATGTCTCAACCACGCTCACCTCGGAGGCCACTTTGGGCATCCAACAGCGGGTGCAGGCAGCCAGAGCAGCCTCTCCTGCCCTGGTCTTCCGGGCCACCCCATCACAAGTATCTCCCAGTCCCACCACTCTGATTAACGTGACCTCCTGAGTGAGAGAGCTGGTATTAAATGAAGGGAGCAAGCTGGGACACGGGGGAGAAAAGGGCAAGGGAAAAAGAACTTGAAATCCAGGAGGCTACAAAATCTGGATGCAAATACAAAGTCAGATGACACAAAAGCAGAGCCACTTTTGTACCTAGACAGTTTGCAGACCTGAGGCTGTATGGGGTAGCCATGTGGGTGGCTTCAGTTCAGGTCCATGTCTAAAAATATCGCCTAGCTGAGAGGGACTCAGAGGTTGGCACAGGCCCTGGGGGCATCAGGCATATGGCAGTGGCGGATCCTGCTCCTCACGGTGACGTTAACAAGCCCTGACCTTCTCTCATCAGTCCCGAGGCTCAGAAAGAAACTGAGACTGCAAGGACGAGCCCCGCCACCTCCCCGTCTCTCACCTCCCAGCCAATTGTCAATCTCAGCTTTTATTAGTGGTGCAGTTTGGCCTCCATCTCCTTTGGAGATTTCCCCCTCGTTGCTCTAATCAGGAGCTTGCAAATGTCAAGAGTACAGGCCTGGAAGTAATTAGTGAGGGACCGGAGCCTGGGGGCTGCGGAGCGGCTCAGCAGCAGTGCCGCTCCGGCACCTTGCTGGGGAGCAGCCTGCAGCACCGGGAGCTATGGATGGCCGCCATGGATTTTATTCTCCAGCTTCACTGCTGCTCCTGGATTCTTTTCCCCTTCTCCACACAGCTCAGGGCTTGCTGAGATGCTCTCTGTGCAGCAGGGAGCGGGTCCAGCTCCCTTGAGATGAGCTGCAGCGAGGGATGGGGAGACTCCAATGACACTGGGACCCTATGCACTTGGCCAGCAAGTGTCACCTCCCCGCTCATGAGCACCCTTCAGGAGACTGCCTCTTCCAAAAGAGCTCCAAAGAGTATTTCTAACTCCTTTTAAACAAGACACAGATATTCACAGCCTATGGCCTTCCCGCAAGCACCCTGCCTGGGCAGGGGAATGCTATGAAGCACGGACATGGCTGCACCAGCGAGGTGCACTTCACCCCAGGACAGCAACTTCTCCTACGGTGGGCACAACAAACCACCATGTTCTTGTCAAAGGGGAAAGCACAGTCCTCAGCAGGCAAAGAAAACTAAATCTTAAGGCAAAGATAACAGGAAATAGCTTTCTTTTCTTTTTTTCTTTTTCTGAGCTGAACTTTGGTGTCTCTAAGCCATTCAGCCTCGTTCGCAACTAAAGGGGTTAATACTGCACCCAGGAAATCAAAAACCTGGCAGAGCTGTAGGGGAGAGCAGTCCTTGGAGGACCTGGGCTTGTTTAATCAAAGAGCTAATACTTGCTCCCAGGGATTTGCCCTCCAGCACTGGTGGAAATGGAAGTTCTCCAGATCTCCCTCTGGAAACCCCAGACAAGCTTTTTCAAAGACACCGGCTCCTCTCCAGTCCCCAGCTTGCAGACAGCTGCTCGGTGCTTTCCGAAAACGGGGCTCTTTTAAGGCATCTCTCTCCCGGGAGATGTGAAATTTCTAATCCTGAACATCTTGGCCACACTATCTGGCCAAGATGTATGTAACACCTCCACGGCGAATAGAGCGTGCTACGTCTTGTTGGTATCCTGCTACGTACAGATGGCGTCTGGGCTTGGGGCTATAAGATTTTTAACTAATATCTTTCTGCACTATTATCCCCTCCTCCCTTTTCTCCCACCTCCTCTTTCTCTCCCTCCTTCTCTCCATCTGTCCCTACCTCCTCTCTTCTCTACCTTTTCTCTTGCACACTTGCAGCTGCTAATTTTTAGCCAGCATATTTGGCAATCCAACCCGACACCTCTTCCCCCACCCCCCACCCCCCTGCTTCTTGCTTTTCCTGTTTGCTGCCGAATATTCTCATTTCCTCACCCAAAAGCAAGAGCATGCACAGAGAGCACCGTGCACAGGCAGGAGGAGCACGCACACCCCATGCGAAGTAGCACAGCGGTGAGAATCACACCTCACAGTCCCGGGATAAAGCTGAGCAGCCGCCGGCGCGTGGAAGGAGGGGGACAGCAAAGCATCACCCCCTTCCAGGATGAAAGCCTTAGGAAAACCATTCACAGCGGGATTGACCACTGCCCAGCCGATGGCATACGTGCAGATCTCCCCCACTGCCACCCCCGCCTCTCTCCGGCACAATTTATTTATCCCACTTAATTTTTCCAGTTGTTTTATCTTGTTTTATCTTCACACTAAATCAGGCTCTCTCAGCAAACTGAACTTTTATTTTCCGTGCTGTTACATTTAATGCATTTTATAGCATAAATTTAGCAAAAAAAAAAAAACCAACACCACATTGAGGTAATTGTGGAAAAAAACCGCAGCCTATTCTTCAAATTGATCGCAGTGCTTGAGCTCCCCTGGGCAGAAAATGCAAACTCGAGACTCATGCCCCTCACTAACACCTGACTGCTGGTCTGGTTTAGCAGTCGATGCCCAGGTAGCCCCTCGGACACCATCCTCGTGCCCTAAATGCAAGCACAAATCCTCCCCACTTCCATAAAATCCTTCCAAGAACATGCAAACCCAGCCTGGGGTCACGCCAACGCTTGGCAAGGCAGGTCATGGTTCAGGAGGACCTGAAACACCCTCTCAGCTGCACAGCGATGGCTGTGGATTTTAATGGGATTACTTTATGCTTAACGCTCAGCATGCAGCTAAAATCCCTGGCTGAACCAGAGACATATGGCATGCTTAAACTGTGTGTAAACCTGA
The DNA here is from genome assembly GCA_013389945.1 of Fregata magnificens. NCBI lineage: Eukaryota > Metazoa > Chordata > Aves > Suliformes > Fregatidae > Fregata > Fregata magnificens. Next base: position 270,811 of record WAAD01018835.1, read on the forward strand.
AAACTGAAATTCAAAAAGGAGGCAGCTCTGAAGACACCCACCTTGTGGAGTTAAAAGCAGCCTCCTTCATTACACCAAATGTTAAAGAAAAAAAAAAAACCGAACTCTGAAAACACCCTGCGCTGCTCAAGCAAACCTCGAAGGGGCTGGGACAGCCAAGTACAGCAGAACCATGCGGAGCCATCACAACATCGCCCGAAAAACTTGAAAGGTGAGGATTTCATTTTCCAGCAGTATTTCTGACAACGATCCAGGGGAGTTTTTTTACTTCTTTTTTTCTAAGGAAAGCAAAATGTTAAGATTTTCTTTCCAATGCCAAAATTTTTTTGGTTGCCATTCCTGTTGGTATTTAGTGCATTTGGGCAAGCTTTCAATTCCCATGCGGTCTTTCCCTTAAAACCCGATTCCTGAGGGAAGGGGGGGGGAGGGGCAATTACAGACATGCGACATTTCGCTTCATTGCCAAAACATTTCCATATCAAAACACACCAAAGTTCAGCCTGCTTCACAGAGGACATTGTCTTGCAAAAAAATATTGCCAGCTGATTGCCAAACAGCACAACAAAAACCTCACTGCATTGCATAGTCCCTGCCGGCATCTGCCAAAAGAGATGCTTCCAGGAGCCCATTCCCAAATTTCCCACAGCCCTGGGAAGCAGAGGGAAAAATCAGACTGGGGCCAAAAGGAGGGAATTGGAGCATTAGAGAAGACAAAGAAAGTGCAGGGTGGAGGAGTACCTTCAGCAGGGCTTCCTCGGGGTGGATGGAGCCCTGGTCCAAGGAGGGGTGTCTGCAGTCACCCCACTGCAGGCAAGGCAGGGCATGCCGGGGGGCAGCTACAGCCTGCGCTGACCCACAGGGACAAGCGAGGGGGGCTCAAAGGCTACGCACCTGCAAGCACACCCCATTAAGGCAAATTTATTTGGGGGCAGGGAGAGGACACAGGTAGTCCCTGCTTTCTCCTTAATCGTAGGGTGCAGGCAGACAATTTGCAGCACATGGGAGGCTCCAGCCTCACAGCACCTGTGGGAAGGGGGAGGGAGGCAGCCCGTCTCCACCTCTGCATGGCTTTGCCTGTGGGCAGGATGAGGCCAAACCCCCTTTGGATAGTGAGCAGGAATTAAAAGCCTCCCTGCATCAATACCACCCCAAAGGACGTGGGTTTTCCATAGTGGGGTTGCTCAGGGGAACCTGAATGTGTTACAGGTACCTGTGCATGCATTACGGGCACGCTGCAGCTCGAGGGCTGCTGGGAACAGCTACCGTGCATGGGGACAGGGCTGTAGGGCAGGCTGTTGCTGGGGACAGAGCCCGTGTCCCCCCCCAGACAAGGGCAGGCAGGTAGGTTTGAGGTTACAAAATGCCTCCTCTTGTTCTCTGAGCTGCAGGGGAAGGGGACAGGGGAAGAGCTGCTCCATCCACCCGTGGCCCAAAGTCCTATTTAGAGGGAAGGGAGGGAAAGTAGGTTATGAACAGTGGAGGCAGATGAGCTGCTGTAAACAGGCAGCAGCGCTGCACATTCCCACAGGTTCTCGTCTGCTCCGAGCATGGCCAAGCACGGGGCAGCGCGGTGGCCCCATTTCCCCCCACCGCCACCTCGAAGGGCCCCCCATAGCCCCAAAGTGTGTGCAGGGGATGGGAGCCGATGGGGGTGTTGCTGTTGAAAAGCGGGTGCTGATGGAGCCATGGCACAGCACGCTGCACGCACCCCATCTTCCCAGCCCCAGGGACTGGGGGGTGCCCCAAAAAACCTACATAGCTTTTCTGCAGAAGGAGGGACACAACCGTTTTGCCTGGCTCCACGCACCCACCACATCCAAGGAAGCAAGAGCACAAGTCTATCGCATATGCTCGCCTTGAGAAAGCCAAGGGCCATAACTGCACTTGGGTCCCCACCGTGCATGATCATCTCAGGTTGACCACAAACCCTACGAATGAGCCTGACTCAGTGCCGGGAGGCAGAGGTCCGAGTTTGGCAAAAGCCACAGCAAATGTTCAAGTGCCACAAGCTGAACCTGAAGCACAGATGAAGAGGGAAGAGGGGGAGCAACCAGGAGGATGCCATGCACAGGATGGTGGTCTCCAACTGAGGACACTGGCCACCCCAGGGTCCAAGGGGCCAGGAGCATGGACAGGCCTGGAGGCATCTCTGAGATGGAGGATTTAAAGAAAAATGTGCAGCTGGGAATGAGCTCTGATAGCAAAGGAGCCAGGCTGGGTTTGACGTGGTTTCTCCATCATTAGTACCATACTCATGTCCCATCTAACGACTTGTCACTGGGACAAGATGTGGAGGCACAATCACATTCCCAAATCAGTCCAGGAGCAGGAGAAACACCAGAAAAGAGGATCATGACCACAAATGGCTCGGCATTGCTGAGCCTGGGCATGTAATGTGCATTTGAGTCTTAGCAGCCATTACAGACTAGAAAGAGAAAACGGGACCTAGGATTTACTCCTGTGTCTACCACAGTCTCGCTGTGACCAGGGACACGGCAGCGAGCCTCTCGGAGCCCCTCAGCTTCCCCCGCCTGCCAAGCGGAGCAGGAACATTTCTTCCCTCTCCTGGGAGCATTACAAGGCTCATTTCATAGACGCTTGGCAAAGTGTTTTGCAAGCTCTTAACTGAATGAATAAAAGAACAAATAAATAGATAGCACATAGCCCTGTTTATCCTATTGCTAAATATGAAGCCATCGCATAGCCTCTGGGCTTATTTACAAAATACAGAGACGTAGAAATGATCAGAGCGCAGTTGTGCCACCTATGCTAGACACTGGAAGAGGGAAAACAGCGCGCTCTTGGCTGTCCTGGGAGGCTCAGAAACGATGCCCCCAGCACACAATTCAGAAGGTGAAAGAAAGGAAAATCATATCTAGCCATTCTCCTCAGTATGCACTGATATTTTTCACACCTGGGTGACACGAGAGCCACCCACCTCTGGGCTGGCTGGGCCAATACAACCTACTCCCATGCTTGGAGGCAGGAGGACCAGGTGTGCCCCAGCACTGGGCTGAGCAGCAAACCCATCCCCGTGCAATGCCGGTGGAACTGACTGCAAGCCCTGGTGCCCTGCACAGCCCCACTCTGACGCAGGGCAGCAGGGTTTGCCAGCCCAGACCAAACCTCAGACCTGCCTCAGTATCGGCAGAGTAGCCAAGACAGCAAGACTTAAAGATAAAGAGGGAGGGAGGGAGGGAGAGAAAAATATGCCTGACTAATTACATAGAGATGAACAGGAGCTTGAAAACCTGTATTCCCCTGCAAGCAATGGCTTGTGCCCTGCAGCATGAAAGCTGAAGCACTGCACTTCATGCTCCACCTGCCCACCATGCACGCCTCATCCTCTCGGGCAAGACGGTCCCCAATGGCCCCGTGGCTCTCACCACGGAGCAACGCACCCCTCGCCCCATCTACCATCATCCCAGGTGAGCCCAGGAGCCTGCCTCTGCCTCGACACACTTATTTTCACACCTACACATGCATCCACTCTCCCAAGGCAACCAGCGAACACGCACGAGCCTTCAGAACATCTCGCTGATGGGGCAGCTGGCTTGCAGGAGCTCTCAGCTCCTGCCTGCACTGCTCGTTGGAAGAGGCAGAGGCAGGAGGGCTGGGAGCAGAGGGGAGCCAAGAGGGGTCTCTGCAGAACTGGGGAGGAAAACACCCCTGTTCCCCCTCCTTGCCCGTGGCATGCTCACCGCTGCGGTGCCGCTGGGCAGGTTTGGTAGTTGTGTTAAGCAGGTAAAGGTCTAAACACTCATCCTCAGCCTGTCTGAACTACCCGGGCTTCACGGACTGCAAGTCCCAGGAGAAAAAAATTCTCAGTATTTTCAGTCTTTCCCCTCTGCGGCCAGTGCAGATGATGTTTTTTCGCCTTTGAAATTCTCGCTTCTACGGCTGAAACGAGGGAACAAAACATTAGATGAGGGAAGGATCTTGGTTCCTGCAAGGTTTGGAAAACTCCTCTGGGAGTTTGATTTGAGCTGTGGGTAAACGCCAGCGCAGGTCCCACGCTGTCTGAACCAGTGGATCTGCTCCGTGTGTGTCTCGCTGCTGATTCCTTCCCAGTGGTATTGGGCACAACGAGATAAATATGCAAGTTGCAAAGCTGGGGTGGGGATGTGAACATCTCCATCTTCCTAGGTCAGTTTTAATTCATCTTTTAGAGTCAGCCTGGTCTGAGCCATCCACTTCTGACTCCAACCCAATTCTCTTCAAAGCCCGGGTGGGTCTGTCTGGATTCTGGGATTAAAATCTAGGTTTGCAGCAAACAAAACGAAGCATGCTTTATGAGCAAGAGTAACCTTGGGGGAGGGTTTGACTGCAGTTTCAAAGGCTGAGCAAGGTTTCTGTACACAGCACTGACTCAGTTCTGCTCGCTGTCAGCAATCCCTGCTATATCCAGGTTGCTGACAACCCGACAATCTCCACTACCGCAGCAAGGGAACAACCTGCAAGCTGAAAAGCCCATAATCCCATTTTGCAGAGAGAATAACGAGGTAGGAAAAGACAAAGGAACCCAAATACCTTTGAGGAAATAAGAGACCTGCCCAAGGCCACCCTAGAAGCCCAGGGTCCCTCCAATGTGCACCATTCCCCATGGACACATTGCCTTGGAGCATCCCAGGTTGCCACCAGGAGCTGCCTCCTCCACCAACAGATAGCCCTGAGGCTCCTTGTACCATATTCAGAGCAAAGCCCCTTTTACCCCACCAATTCAAACAAGAACACATTGCTGCAAAACCACGACCGTTCCCAAAACAGCGGGCACCAGTTCCAAAATGATCTCCCCAGGCTCGACGTGGTCGGTGCAAGACACCAGGGTCACCCTGCCCAGGGCTATTCATCCCCAGGTAAGACTGTCAGATGGCACGATGAGATAGAGAGCTCCATCACTCGCTCGCCCAGCCTGCATCTCCTCACGCACGTAGTTATTAAAGCCGGCATTTGTCATGTTAAGCAGCTGTTTTAACATAAAAGAAAACCGTCAAGAAAAATATGAGCATTGCAGATGGGCGACATTTTCTTCCTAACTGCTTTATTTTTATTTATTTGTGTTTTTTCTCTCCCATCTCCTTCACCCTTTAAAACTACCGCTGCTATTGCGGCTGGCTCTGCAAGCCACCATCCTGATAAGCAGCCGCTTGCTCACTTCTTCTGGACCTCGCAGGCTCTCCTATTCATTGTTGTTCCTCTGTCGCTACAAATTGGCACTTCTAAAGAGATTTCCAGGCCAAGTATTAACCCCCTCCGGAGCCCAGCCACATAAACACACACGTTATTTGTCAAACGAGAGGAAGGCAGTCAAGCTGTAGGGAAATGTAAGTGACTTGTCTGAAACAGCACCAAGGAGCGAAGGCGGAGGAGCCGAGACAGACATCCCTAACTGCCACAGGACCTTCTCTCTTCCTTCCAGCCCCGTCTGCAGCTGAAATCCTGAAATCCTCCGTCTGCCTGATACATCAGCAAACGCAGGCTCCCTTTCAGAGCTAGAAATAGGACCCAGGAGTCCTGACATCACACGGCCATATTTAAGCACAAAACAACATTTCCTCTCGTTGCAAATTCCAGTCCAAACTCCTTTTAGAAAAAGGTTTATAGAGGTTTTATTTATTGTCAACTCCTGGATGATAAAATGAGGCCACTACAAGTCCTATTTATTTCCCACCCTCACAGGAATCGGAAGGGCTGAGATGTGAAACAAATGAAGGGCTCCAGCACTGACCCTGGGCTCGTGCTGGTTTGCAGACCGCTGGGTGATTATTTTATAATAGCTGATAGCATCTGTGATTTAATGCAGCTGTTAGAAATTAGCAAGGACTCCATCGAAAGCATCCCAGTCACTCACGATAACAGGCTAATAAATCATTCCCCCAGTGCTCCATGGCATTTATGGTTCTATTTTAGAGATGCAAAGCATAGATTCGGCTGCTCTCCTGGATTTATTTTTATTTATACTTTTAATAATGCAATTAAATAAATAAATTTAGGATGTTGTGACTCTGTTGCCAAAAACAGCACCAATGAGAACTTCCCCTGCATGACTTCCCTTCGTTATTTTCTCCCCACTAGCCAATTAAACGGAAAACAAATGGCTCCAAGGCTCCTCCAAGATATTGTTTCCTACGCATGGGGTGAAGATCTCACACCACTGAAATCCAGGGGAGACAGGAAGGGAGAGGCGGGGAGAGAGGGGAAAGCTGGGCTGGCTTTCATTCTCCTTTCCGTCCAAATTTCCTCCCATCTCACCACAATCCTGAATATCTTGATGCTACCTTTCATGGAGGCATATGCGAATGCGCTCACAGTTGCCCAGTCTTCATCAGCCACCAAACCCAGCTTTATTGTTTTCTTATGGGGCAATGATTTGGGGCATTCCCTACGCTCCTGAAAAGAGTAGAAAAGCAGCAACTTCCCCCGTATCTACCTATTGTGGCTGCAACCTGCGCACTTAAAAACCTCCCCTGAAGTGGGATGCCTGATGCCAGAGCAGAAGGAGGGTCTCATGAGGCCAGCTGGCCAGCCTGGCACGTCTTTCTCCACTGAACCACATCACGATGGAGAGCACCCTGCCCTGTCTGTGTCCCTCCAAATAAAACCAAGGGAGCTACATTTGCTGCCTGGGATGATGTGCCTCATCCAGACATCCCGCTTTGGAGAGAATGGCCAAGGGAGGCGGGAGCACCACTGTGGAGAAGGAGCTAATCATGCAGAGATGGACGTGAGCTCCAAAACCTTCCTTCTCCCTTGCAGCACGAGAGAAGCACTGCACTTTGCAGTGTCCCAAATGGCTCCACAAACCTCACAAGAGATGCACCGAGGAGCAACACACCCCTCACTCTGTCCACCATCACCCCGGTGAGCCCAGGAGCCTGCTTCTGCCTTGACACGCTCATTTTTGCACCCACACGCGTGCCCACTCTCCCAAGGCCATCAGCCAACGCTCACGAGCCTTCAAAACATCTCGCTGATGGGACAGCTCTCAGCTCCTGCCTGCTGGAAGAGGCAGAGGCAGGAGGGCTGGCAGCAGATGGGAGCCGAATAGGGTTTTTGCAGAATTTGGTAGGAAAACACACCTATTTCCCATCCTTGCGTGCCAGGGAAAGGTCATGATGCATCTCTCCTGCTTTTCCCTCTAACTGAACTCCCCGCAGCCGGCATGTCCTGGAATACAACGCATCACAGATTGACAGCTTCAGGGTCACAGCTGATTTCAAAGGGCTTTTCTGCAAGGTTTCACCGGGCTCGCTTTGCACGCCGCCGGGAAGAAGCCAGGCGTACCCAGCTCAGCCGCTTCAAAGCGAGAGAGGCAAAGACCAGGGAGCAGAACTGGGACTGGAGCTGTCTTGATTTACTCCCAAGAGAGGTTCACGCTGGGTTATGTTTTGAGCTTTTGTGAAGTTCCTGTTCTTTTTTTTTTTTTTTAAATCTCCTTATCCTGTAATCTCTCACATGGCCAGTTTGCGTTCTCGCAGGGACCCAGACAAACACAGACATCCTTGGATGCCTTTCAAGGTCAGCTTCACCTCTGGGGGGTTTCCATCACTTGGAGACCTGACCCGTCCTGAGTTCGGTGTGGAGCCCACCGGCACCCTGGATCAAGGTGGGGAGCAAGCACCCCGGTGTCTCGCCTCAACATTACCAACCTCCTTGCTCTCCTGCATTGCAAGCCACCAAAATAAAATGATTTTTTTTAAAAAAGAGACTATTGCTTTTCCTTCATATAAGAATATTTTCGGTTAATAAGGAGAAGGAACCAATTTATTTCTCAGCCATGCATTAAGCTCTGGTGTTAACGAGTTTAGAGTAAGCCAACACCCAATAAAGTCTGTACAGACTTCACTGGAGCTGAATCAGATCTCTGCTGGGTCCATTTAAAATGCTCTAAGCATTTTCATCATATCTGTACTTTTAAGTAGAGTTACAGTCAGAAAAATTACTCTGCATACACAACCCCAGAGATTTCATATTTCTTCTCCTGCGGTGACAGTTCCTGACCAGATCTGCTTAATTTACAAGTCGGGAGATAGGGTTGCTTTCCCCCACCTCCCTTAAAACTGCCAGCCCTGCAAATTCCTCTGGAATGGAAATACTCGCCTTCCCTCGCCGGCTCTGCCACCTCAGTGCAGGATATACGGCCCCGGGCATGGCTCCCGAGACATGAGCGGATGGGAGAGGGAAACCCATCTGGCTCCCGATCCCGGAGCTGCAGCAGCGGCTCTCCGGAGATGAAGTGCTGGGTGCTCTCGCCGCCCGCATGCGACACAGAAGCGGGGAGGACGCGAAGATCCCCAGCGATAAGGTGGAGATTACGTGTAAAGCGCCAGTAGAAAGCCACCATGTCTAGCTGTGGAGATTTTTAATTATAGAAACTGATTTTTTGCAATTACCGTTTAATATAATGGAATCTATCATTAAAGCAATGGGTTCAACTGCTCTGATCTTTTTCCATTTAAATAAAGACGGATGGAGAAGGCTCTGGGAATTGGCACCACCCACCAGACCGGCATCTCTAACTGGGGAGCGCGAATGCAATCAGGTCAGCCAAGAGAGAGCTGTTACCGACATATTCACAGCTCCCTGTGGAGTGAAAACAAACAGAGCTGCTCCCTGGTGCCCCAAGCAGGGAGATGGTAGGTGTGCCGAGGAGGAAAGACCACAGAGCACACAGCTTGGGACCTCAGAGCACCTCTTCTTTGCTCTCCCAGCAAGTTTTTTAAGTGCACACATCTCCCATGGATGGAGAAGGAGTTGCAAGTCCAATACCCCATCCAGGGTCTTTCCTGTCATTTCCAGCACTGCCAGCAGCCTGTTGCCATCCTCCGCCATCCTCAGAGCAAAGCACAGTCCCTGGCCTGACACTGAACCTGTCCAGATGTCCCTCCTAGGCAGCAAACAAGTGCTTCGATGACTGCAAAACCCCATTAATGCCTTCTTAAATGAATCAAGTCTAGTCAGGTATTCCCACCGGTACAGCCAGGTCTAATCCTGCATCCAAGATCCAAGGCAAAATTCCCATTGCCCTCTGCAGAAGCCAATTGGTGCCAATTATTCCCTTCTTTACTTCAAATGCTCCTTTTAGCATGCAAGAAACTGGAAAAGCCTTGATCTCAAAAGAAAGCAGAGGGCTTCAGGAAGCACTTTTAGCAATATTTTAATAATAAAAATTCTAATTAAATTTTTACATGTTTAAATACATTTGTCATGTATTTTCATTAATAACATTCTGTGCCGTCTTTAATTTGATAATCTCCTCACCCTCTGCAAATAACCTCCTCCAAATACTCCAGCATATCTGGCACGCCAGCAGCACGGAGAGCTGAACAACTCTCCCAAGGCTACACTGCTCATCGGTGGCAGTGGTCCGCAGTCGTCTGCTGTGATCGATATGAGAAGGAATGGGAAACGCAACTGAGAGGGCAACCTGGAAACGGGTCTTCAGAGCAGACCCAGGAAGCCACGTTACACCAAGCCTCTGGCAAGTGGGGAGGTGGGAACATTTTCCTTGCTAGGACAACTACAGTCAAAGCAGGTGAAGAAGCACGAGGACAACAGGCGTCAGAGGCAGTTCTCAGAAAACATCCTATTTTCAAGACCATTGGCACATTAAAGACAAGCCACTCAACTTTCCAACGTCTTAAGGATCTGCTGAGCTTCAGCTCTTCTTGCTAATGGGGAAGACAAAAGTGGGAAACAAGAAATGACCCAAGATACGCCTCAATCCATTCTGACTTCTGTGATACCGTCTTTAGAGAGGGCAAAAAACCTGTCTCTGGAGACTAATTCAAGCTACTGCCTAGAGCGGACTGGTATTTAGTAGCTGGGCAGAGCTCTTCTGCAGTTTTGTATTTATTTTATTAATATTATTATTATTTTTAACCGTGGAATCATTTTATTAATATTAATAAACCCGCAGAAAGTGCTAATTTCCTCCATCATTCTCCTAATTACCTCTATTGAATTGTGAGGATCATCTGCATGAATAATGACTCCCCATGCATTTGCTTCGCTGTTCCGCCTCTGTTCAGCAAAGAAATCGGCAAGAGCTGGATCCTGCACCTGCAGACAGGAGGGAAGGACCTTTCGAACCACCACCAGATGCCTCCTACATTGGCAGCAGTAACTAACGGACTCTCCTCCAGCCTCAAAAGCCTGGCAGGGGTCACCGGATTCATTCTGCATGAATACAAGGGATGGGACAGGTCTGCTAAGGGGAAGGCAACGACTCTCATGCTACTTCTCAAAGTCGGGCTACAAAGAGGGGGCTACAAAGCCCCTCTCTGCTCCTCTGGAGCTCCAACACCCTCACAAAGCACTTTCAAACAAAGATTGCATGGGCAGCCTGTTGCACAGCATCCAGACCTCCCGGCCACCCCAGAGCCAACAGCAGTTTTGCTACAGGTTTTGGCCGAGGCAGAATCTCACCCTGGATTTTGGTCCCAAGAGCAAGGAGGTAGCAGCATCACCAAGGGATATCTCCCTCAGCCACACACTGACTGGGACCAGAAGGTCCTAGATCAGGTGGAGGAGGTTATGCCACAGTGACAGCTACTCCCAAAGCGGGGTGTGCAAGGCAGTCTTCCCAGGAAAGATTGAGAGCAGAGAGGTCTTTTTTTTAATTTCTTTTTTTGTTGCTGATGCCAAGATGTTTTTCCTTCCTAAGTTCATGTATAAGGTCCTGAAACCACATGCAGCATGGGAATGCTTTCCACCTCTGGAAACACCCCAAGCGCTGGTGTTTAGCGTAAAACCTAGGAAGACTCATCCACATCACTTCCAAGGCTCCTTCATGGGAGTCCCTGCTGCGCTGGCTCTGCAAGGTGAGCCAGGAGGAAAAGGGACACCAGCACATTTCTACAGCGTGTGACTCCAGCATGGCCTGGCAGTAACAGCTACACAACACCCTCTGGCTTGCCAGGGGACCGTAAGTCTTTAAAAGATGTATGATGTTCTTGGATGGCATCCATTCCCCTGCAGCTACCACACGCCAACAGGCTTGCACGACCACAGAGGTCTGCCAGCACATGGCAGTCTGATGCTGAATCTCTGTGATGGACACTTTGCAGGACCTGGCATCCGCTGCTACCAGTGCTGACCACTGCAGGACATCTGGTTAGGGAGAAAATTCGAAGCACAAAGGACATCTCCATGAGCATCACTGCTCTTATCACGGAAAAGCAGCTCCAACCAGCTGCTTGCTCAGGCAGAGGCAAAAGGTGGGACATTTCTGACTCCCCCACCCCATTTCACTTGCTGTGAGCATGCTCAACTTACATGACACCCAGACTTGCTGCCCTTCAACCACAACCCGAAGCTGCAAGGTGCCCACAGGCTGCCTTCCTGCCTCCAGAAAGTCCTCTTCTGGCAAGGGGACAGGACACACATTGGTGTTCTCCGTTGTTGGCAGCAGCGTGGTGGGGAGAGGGAGGGTCGGTTAGCCAGGCTCTCACTTCACAGGAGAGGCTGTGTGGATCATATTTGTATTCATTTTCATGAACTCCCCATAAAAGTCACTAATAGAACACAATCTGCTAATTAAATTTCACTCAGAAGGCATTTTCACCTTAGATTAGCAGTGTCCTTGCACATTTTTTGCTCCTAATGTACTAATAACATCTTATTTATCTTATAAATGAATTCCTTTAGACTTATCATTAAATTTGAGATATTAACATGCTCAAATGAACCTAACGTGAAAGGAGGGGAATAATTCCAAAGGGATGGAAACCACGAATCCATTTTCCTTCCTTTTTACTGCTAGGAAAGAAAGGCAGTGGGCTGACAGCTCAGGGGAGCAATGTCCTGCCTTTAACTGCTGCAGAGGTGCAAGCGAGCCCTCAGCAGCCCCCAGGTCTCGCTGCCAGGGATGTGCTACCCAAGCAAAAGGCATGCACAGCTCCTGCAACCCCAGGTCTTCTTTGGGGGGAGGTCTACGTTAAGTGGTTTCATGCCATAGAGCACATAGGAGAGGACTGAGACGCATCTCACCCCATCCTTGCTCATCCCATCGGGGTCATACCTATAAACCTGCACCAAAACTCAGGGGTCCCGGTTTCCCAAGCACTTGCGCTCCCCCCCAGAGATGCCCCATCTGGGCATGCAAAGAGGCTGGAGAGGCCAGCTGCCACACCTGCTTCCCAAAACGGGGCCTGGATTTAAAATATTTGTCCAAGGGAGGGAGGAGGTGGGGGAGAGGCGTTCTTGATCATGAATCTTGGCAGGATGCAGCTGCTGCCTGTGCTTCCCCGCGACGGGCTAGAAGATGGATAATGGAGAGGAGGCCAAGCTGCAATGTTTAAATCCAGATCTGCTTTCGCAGGCTGCTAAAAATCCTCCCCTTCTAGAGCTGTATTTTCTGACTATACGTCCTTAAACCTTCCTTGCACGCCAGCTCCACAGGAGATGCATCGCCATCCTCCTGAACATCACAAGGGCCTGATGCCAACCACCGACAACTCAGCACACACCGAGCTGTGCCTCGAAGAAGGGGATACGTTTTTGTATCCGGCTTTTCATTCTGCTGAGGCTTTTTGTCCCAAATCAGGGTTTAGTCTTTACGCAGACTGGATCAAATCCCTCCCTGGCTGAGCAAAACAAGAGCAATGACTGTTTCCTCCTCGGTACCTTCGTACATGGCCCTACGGTGCTTAACACCCAACTTCGCAGAAGAAAACAACATCCAACCTCCTCTATTCTGACAGCGGCATTTTCTCCCCCTTTCTGAAAACCCAGTACTTTCCCAACTTGTAATTGGATGAGGCAACATTGACATCCAGTGGCCGATTAGATTAATCGCAGCAGAGCCGGAGTATTTTCTCTGGGGATGGAGCAAGGGCTGGCAGTGTAGTCTAAGCTGCAACAGGCAGAAGAGATGCCAGCATCCCACCGCTGTCCCTCCTCTGCATCTCCCTGCTGGGGCCACCACCACAAACCAGGGGAAACTGCATTTCAGGGCTTCATTATTCCCAAATCCTCCTCCATGCCGGAAGATACTATGGCCCCACCGGCATAAATCAGCATCTCTGCTCCAACTGGAGATGCAGTGATTTACACCAGTTGGCTCCCTTATGTTGTGTCCGAGTCTTCTGGGAAGCCCAAACACTCCGTGGGGTGCAAGCCAGCATGCACAGGCTGCCAGTGAGCTGCCCTGCTGTATTTTACCCCTAGACACAGGCTTTGAGTCCGTTATAAACCCAACGGGCGCCAGCCATGGCTACTTCTCCATCACTCCCTCCCTACATGCACATTTCTTGCAGGACATCCACTGCCCCAGCAACATGACTGCTGCCTGGGTAGCACAGCCCCTAGACGCCTTTGCATGCTGAATTTTTCCCAATGGCTGACCAGCACCTGGTGTGACACTTCACAGAGATGGGGACGCGTTGCTTTACTAAACATGGGTCCATCCTGCAGGGGACCAGCCGCTCCTCAGGCATTTACACCATTGTCTACTCCCGCATGCAGCCAAAACCTCCCAGTTCAGCATCAGGCCCTGCCCAAGAGCCTCTCTGCTATCTCAAGCTCGACCTGGATCTACCTCCCCATCTGTTTGCAGCACACACCTTTTGCCCATCACCCAATCCCACCAGCTCTCAATTGTCTTTTAGCCGTACAGCACCGTGGCACAGGGCTGGTTACGGGTAACTTCACTTCTTTTTATTCTCAAAACACTTGCCAGATGCAGTCCGTGAAGTCCAGGGGAATTTCTGTATTCCCTGCTTACAGACAATGCAACTGAGGCAGCAGGAGAGGAGGAAGACAGTGGCGGAAGGGGGAAGACTGTAAATCATGCTGTCAAGGCCTGCATTCAGACGATTTTGCCAACTACAGAACAATTTGCATGCCTACAGGGGCAGTTAGATGCTGTTCCCTCCCCAGACAGCTGTAAAAAACAGAGGCTCCCCCTCCTCAAATCTGCTTTAAAGGTTCTCTAGTTTCTGCGGGATTTTAACTTTATTTTAAAAAATACTAAGGCAGATTACATGCTACGCAATTAAATATTGATTGGGAATTCTCCCCAAGTATGTTTCCCCTCCATCTCTCTGCCTCCGCCGGGAGATGTCAAGTTCTGTTTCCTAAGCTGTCCCCATCCAGTGATTACGTTCATTAGGACACCAGCCTTGTGGTTAAAAGTACTTTCTTTGCTGCTGTACGTTTAATTAGACAACTCTTTCCTAGAAATTATTTATAGCTGAGCTTGGGAGCTATTGTTAGTCCGAATGTAAATAAGATTCAAAAGGGAAATCCCAGGGCACCCCTGTGGCTGGTGAGCCGCTCACTTCAATCCATTAGCACTGGTCCCAGCGCCCCTGCTTAGCACAGGCTTCCAGGGGCTTTATGGCTGCAACTTGTGCTATTTAACAAAATAATAAAGCAAGCCAGGCTAGGCACAGGTTTCCAATTCAACTTTTGATGCACAAGGAGCATTTTCCCTTCCACCAGTGCAGGGAGCTGGGAAACCCCCCAGCTTGCAGAAAGAAAGGGATGTGGCTGGAGGAGGGCAGCAGGCAGCCTTTGCGTTCAATGGGAAAAATAGCAACTTTAATTAGAGCAATACACATCTTTGCAAAACCATCTAAGAACACCTGAGCAGGGTTACATGTTTGTTTAAAGAGGCTGGGTTTGGAAATGTGCCTAGGAAGGACACCGACTGAGCCCAGTGGTCTCAAAGCCCTTTGCAGCGAGTACGTGACTAGCTACAGCACCGTAGCTTCTGAAGGAAAAGCAAGCACATCGGTCTGATCCTCACCAAAACAACCAGACCAGCTCATAAACACAACCACCACCTCCAGGTGAGATGTTCATCCGAGCCCCAGTCCTCTTCCCGAGCCCCTTTTGCAAGCAGCATGGCTGAACGACCAAATATCTCCGGTTTCAACCCAAATTAAGTACTGGGCTGGACAGGTGCACTCTTCCCATCGCCCCACGAGAGATTTGCTAGGAGTGTTTGCCAACCACCGCATCCAACACGCAGCAACGGGGTGGTCAAGTCTGGATGCTTCCCCCTCCTGCCAGCCCTGCGCTCGCAAACCAACCGCACATCATTTAATGGATGATTCACGGGGTTAATCTCACATTTTCACACCTTCGGCTGTCCTCCTGGCATTTGAGGGAGGGGAAAAACGCACTCAAGTGGCGTTATTTAGCAGAATAGCACTCAGCGGCTTGGAAATAGCTGCTCCACGCAGGGAGCAGCAGCAAGGCCACGCACGTGAAGCAGCCGATAATGCAAGAAAAGTGGTAAATCTACAAATAGTGAGGAACAAGAGGCTGGAGGTCACTGCACCAGGCGTGCCCGCCACAGGAACCGCACAAGCCGGCAGCATCCGCGTGCCACGTGGCTCTGCTGGGACCAGGAGAAAATGCAAAATTAAACGCCAAAAGCTCGGCTGCCAGTTTTGATTTCGGCTGCCACCATGCCGAGCTCCCCGGCGCTGCAAAGCTGCCTGCGCGAGGTGTCCCAGCCCCGATGGTGACAGTGCCAGCAAGCCTGCCATCACCGCTGCCAAGCCCAGGCAGAAGCCATCACCGTTCTGGAGGGTAATACCATGGGGAGGTCTATTATTTTAAACATATAATTGATTCTAATTCATCACTTATCGCACGGTGACAGATTTTTATATAGTTTATTATCTCAGTCGCAGCACGGGGGCCCGGCGGGGCTGACTCCTATTGTTCGGCGTTTCCTGCTCCTGCCTCATCTCTAGCTGCTCCCGTTATCTGTCTGATTAAGTTAGGGATTCTGGTATCTCAGGGTCCCCAGGTAACTGTCAGTGCTCATATCCTCCCCTTGCAGAATTAAAGCAGCCTTTATGCACCTCTCCTCCTTGACCCATCTGTCACACAAGGTCTCCGTGCTTAGCTGATGATTTGGGGACCACAGAGATAGCCATCGCTCCCCTTGCTCCCAGATGCTCGGCAGCAACACTGGGGAAGCCCCCGAGGACCGGGGTACCACGACACCAAGCCCTTTGGACCTCACAGAATGCAAACACGAACCCTGTTGCCTCCCTCCCGCCGCAGCGGCATCCCTCTCCTCCCAGCACCTCCACCATGGGATGGGAATTTGCAAAAGTGGCAAAAAAGCGAAGGTACCCAAAAGGGCCCGGTTTAGTAGAGGGATGCGCAAACACCGCATCGCTTCCCAACCCCACCTGAAAATAATTCAGCCCAGATCCGCAGGGGCCGGGAGCTGCCGCAGCCCGGAGAGCCCCACTCCTCCTCCCTAGCAGTATGGGATCGTAGCTAAAATGGGTCGATTTGGAGAATTTCCATTTCACAAGGCGCTTTCAACTTCTCCACGCTTTGTTTCTGTTCGGTTTCGCAATGAAAACATACAAAAGCGCCCACATGCTTTTTTCCAACGAGCTCAGCGACTCCAAAAATGCCAGAAACTAGAATTTTCTTTTGACACTTTAAAGGGTCACTTTGCAATTTCAGTATTCCATTTCAGCATTTTAGATTATTTTGAATTATTTCTACAACATTTCACGATGCTAAATGCAACGCTGAGCATCACACAGCACAGCTACAAGGATGTCATTATGTGACATAACATAATGATTGAAACATTTTACAATTTGATCCTATTTTAAAATCATTAAGGGCTGCTGCTTCTTCCTTCTGATTGAGACATCTTGGGTTTTTTTCCTAGATCAAAGCGTGTCTTGTTCAAAATGTAAGGAAACAGTTTGACATTGTTCAAAAATGGCGTCAAAACCAGTTTTTACAACACAAACAACAGAGACTTTCATCTCGATGTCAAACTGCTTCATTACAACAACAAACACGAGGCACTTTTATCTGAAAACTAGGATGTTTTAGTTGACTTTAAGTAGCAGCTGCCCTTAATTATTTTAAAAACAAAAGGAAACATTGCAAATATTAATCTGCTTCAGCACAGGTGACGTCTCATAGAAACATATGAATAATAAAAACAAACATCCAAACACAGTCAAATGCAAACAAAACCTTAAAACAGCAAAATTCTTTGCGATTTTTCTGCCAAGGAGACCGGTGCAAGGGAGGTCTGTGCTGCTACACCGCGCGGTGGGGATGCTGGCAGCGATGCCTGCGCACTGCAAACCCTTTATCAGCCATCGCCAGTCCAGCAAGTAATTGCAGACCAGGTCTGGCATAAAAACCAACAGCCCTGACCCGAACAGCCGGTCTTCCCCTGGCAAACACACCCAGGAGGCTCAGGAAGGGCTTTGTGCTGGGGGGAAATGAAAAGCTCACTTCTGGCTTGGACCTGATGTCCCGGGCAATGACATCCCTGATGTCCCCTCACTGCCTCAAAAAGCAGGTGAGGGATGCTCTGTACAGCTCAGGAATGGGTAACATCACCTAGATAGACCTTGATAAGCTTGTATTTGATAAGAAATACTGGCAAAATCTGATTTAAGCCCAGCTTGGCAAGCTGTGGTTAGGATGACTCTGCTCTCTGGACTAGGCACCCTACCGCTCTCCTATTTTGAGGGCAAAAGAGTCACAAGAGGTATTTTCTCTTGCCTGGCTTATCTGTCCAGAAGGGGCACCGGTTCTGTAGGTTTGGGACCTCACATGTTTTTTCACACAGAACCTAGCGCCAAGGCAGCTGCATTGGTTGACCCCTTGAAACCGTAGGAAGTAAACAAATAGCAACAATAACTATATATATGACTGAGGTTAAACAAAATGATATTTTCCAAACACACATGCTTGCATGCACACATGGAGAGCAGACGCTGGAATCTGCCTAGGCTGCATCAGACAGTATCGAATCAGATGGGATCAGAGAGACCTGGAGAGGACCACTCCGAAACGGTGCAAGTCAGAAGCGCTGCCGAACCAGATTACTTCCCATTAGCAGCACCGGCTTGGGGGAACATGACTTTTTCCCATCCTTTGGGTGCCCACTTGCAGCAGCGGGGTCCCAACATAGCGGTGGCAGGTGACGAGCGGCACGCTCAGGCTCACGGGGCTGCCCGGCATGACGCTGGCATTCCCCCGAGCCCTGCATCCATGCCACATCCTTGGAAACCAAAACCCTCCGCACTTACAAGCGCAGAAGAGGCCCTTGAGGTGCTGCTCTCCGAGCGGCTGAATATTCCTGAGGTGGGCTGGGGCTGGGCTCTCGATTGCAAAAAGGAGAGCACTCGTTTCGCCGCCAGCTATTGCCTTTGCTGCTGACATTTTGCTCGGTGCATGATGAGCTTCCTCCCCCACTTCCCCTAGGAATGACACCGCTGTTATCTCCGCTGCATCTAAAGCACACACAGACTCAGTTTAGGGACAGTTAATTTCCAATTCTTTCCAGATGGGTTGGAATAATATCCCCAGGTGGTAAATACATTATTAAGAAGGCAGTTTGGTGTGAAATTGGCTATTAAAATATAGATAAAGTTTAATATATTGAGCTCCTTGTCAGAAAAATCACTTTAGAGGGAGCTTATTATTTGTTTGATATTAAAAGAGTCACAGCTCCGCTCCAAGTGACAAATGGGGAGGGGGAGGAAATGCCACCAGTAATGAACAAAAGCTTTTTAACATTTAAATTTAGGTTTCCGCTCAACGCCCCATGCTGTTCTGGGCATGCCCGCCCAGCGGATCTCTCTGCCGCTCCTCAAATGCCAGCGGCCGGGGATGCCGGCATCCCGCGCCCATCCCAAACCCTGGCCATGATGCCGGTGGAGGAGCACACTTTTTCTTCCCCTTTGGGGGAAGTTCAAAGCAAGCAGCCTCCCCTCTTTGCTCCGCGTTTCCTTACCCTCTGGGGCATTTAGGAGCAGAAATCAAAAAGGAATAATTTAGAGGAAGAACCAACTTCATAACCTCCCCAGCGGCATCGCAAACCCCAAGGGGCAGCGTGGGATGCTCTCACTGCACGCTGAGGGCAAGCCTCCCCTCTCGCTGGAGCTCTGTCCCATCGCTACGGCTCAAAAAGCAAAAAGTTTTACAGCAAGTCCAGACTAAAGCTTTGGGATCCGCTTCTCACACAACCGGCATGTGCGGAGCAGCAGCATCCCTGCCTGGGTGGGATAATTATACAAAACGTCACCGATCCGATACGGCGCTAGCCAGAAGGCGAGAGACAAGCTGCATCTTCCTGCTGCTCCGTGCAGGGCTCAAGTTAGGTCTCCTATTACTAAGACTTCATTAGTTTTACAAACTATACTACAGAACATTTACTAGCGGGCTATGAAGAATCATAAATAATTAAAATTAAATTACACTTGTCAAGGAAATGAACGAACCGCTTCTCTGCGATGCATTATCCTCCCGCGCTTATTTATTTATTTTTAAATCGCTTGCTTATGAACTTAGCAGGTTTTTATAGACAGGGGTTAGAACAATATGCTCTTTGGATGCAGAAAAATACCACCGACCTGATTTTTACCCCGCTTAGCCACAAAGCAGAAGAAATTACAATTTAAATCAATAGTGCTGCGGCGCATGTACCCACATTTGAAATCAACAGTGGTGTTAAAAGCACTATTAATCAGCATTATTATTATCTGGCAATTAGCAAACTTCAATAATTGGCACTTATTAGATCTTCCACTTGATGAGAATTTACTGTCAGAAGCCTTTGAGGGGAGGCACAATAACAGTGGAAAACATCTTAACTAATTAATTAAGCCTCCCAACAGCCCCAGAACCCTTATGAAAATTAAAAAAAAAAAGGCAGTTTGTTACTGCCAGAGTTCGCGTTAAGGCTCCTTACCCCCAAATTAAGAGATTGCTCTGGGCTAGCAGATGGCACCTTCGTACCACTGCCCCGTGCAGAAATTGGGCTCCTCATGGGCTCCTCACCTACATCCTTGGGCCTTTTATTTGTACCTATTTATTCCTTTTTTTTCCCTCCTGCTTGCCAGCACCTCCTGAAAGTCCCTTCCAGAAGCTAACAACCCCCCCGGCGTGCAAGCATCTCTCCCGGGACCAAGGCAGCCAAGGCATGCAATCGCCTTTTATCTCCCATTTCTGTTCGCTCTTTAGATTCTAATGGTTTTGATGTTTTATTAACAGTCCCACTCTGTTCGAGGGAGTTGGAGGCCTCCTGTCATTTGGTATTGACAGCAGAAGAGTGGGGAGCGAGGAGGAGGAGCGGGCAGAGCCGCAGGCAAGGCTCTGCGAGCCCAGCTCCGCCGCTGAGCTTGGACTGATGCCTCAGTTTACCCCTTTGCCACACAAATCACCCTGCCTTCAAGCTTCATTAATATCTGTAATGGGATTGGAGGTTTCTGGGATGAAAGGTGGGATAGGAGTGCACGGTATTAATTAGTTAATCAATTGTTAATTCCTTCAATATTTGCAAAACTAAAAAAAAAAAAAAAATCCCTGAAAAACAACACGGTTTACCCGGGAAGGTTTACACACACAGATTTACATTCCCAGGGTTGCACACACTTGGTCCTGGCACTTCATTGCACCAGAAGTTGCTTTTATTTGGGGGCTTTTTTTGCCTTTCCCCTGTAACACAAGGAAATGGCCCAGCAAAGGATGCAAGAAGCTCCTTAAATAACCCCACTCTTCATCCCAGCATTGGAGAAGATAGCAAATGTGCAGCAGGCAGCATGCTGTGGATACGCAAGGCAAGACCCAATCACACTGCATGCCATCCCTTGGAGAAAGGCGGTGTATGAGCAGTAGTAGTTGAATCTATTTAACTTGCACGCCGCAGCGAGGATGGCAAGGAGACTCCAGGGAGCATCGAAACCCCTCAAAGACAGCCAGAGCCTGGCACCAGGGATAAGACAAGCTAGTGGCGATGGCATACTGAGGTTCACCGCCCTTTTGCATCCAAAGGATGCTGGAAAAGAGGAGACCCCAGTCTGCAAGCACATCCCCTGACCACGAGCCCATAAGCCTTCGGTAGCAGAAGAGCCAGGTCTCATCTGCAGTCTCCTCCACGCCATGCTGATTAGCCAAGCACTAGCCCCGAGCTGCAGCTGCTCCTCCAAAGAAAACTCCCACCCCTCCGTGCCATCTCCTCCTCGTTTCTCTTCCCTGGCAGCCAGACGCATGCAATTATCTGCCGAACCCGGCTCCCCAGCCCTCCCGCTCTGCCCGGCGCCTCCGCCCCCGGCTCCCCGCGCCGGAGAAGTTTGCAGCGAGTGCGGCAAGTGCCTCTGCTAGTGGAGGAGGAGGATCAAGGTTGCTGATGCTCCTTTCAAAGGAGACCTGGAGAGGTTTGGAGGAGAGGCGGGGCTGCCTACAGGCTTCCCCAGAACATCTTATTAGAGTCACTTTCACACATCAGTTGAAAGCTGCCTGACAATGTCCTTTCTTTAACAAAGCAAATATTGTATAAATTAATAGTCCTTCAGGGAAAGACAGAAGCAAGCGCTTCCCGTCGCAGCCCCAACGGCCAACTTTCCGCAACCCGCTCTTGCAGCCTCCCAAGAGCAAACTCCTGGCAGGCTGGGGAGGTGACGCGAGGACAAACCCTCCACATTCTGCATGACACAAAACCAGAGGTCCCTGGATGCCAGATGCACCCCAAAACCTCCACGGAGGAGGCTGCAGAAAGCAAAACAAGCATTGAATCCTGATTGCTCTCCATCGCTGCATTCCCGAGGCAAGCCCAAGGATCTCTCTTATACCGCCATCAATATTTCAGCACACGTGTTTGTAATTTATGAAGGTAAAATGATGCTTCTGCGAAACCCATCATGTATGCGGCTCTCCTACTTGCAAACTTGAGGGCTGCTCCCAGTTGCAGCAAGCCGCAGGGGCAGAAGGTCTGCGGAGAAGAGATAGGCTGTGGTCTTTGTTCAAAAAGACCAGGAGACACCTCAAATTGAAAGCGATGGGAAGCGCTACCCAACCTGGCTGCCTCTGCCTGCCACTCCTTCCCGTTGTATTTGGCCCCCGAGGTGCAGCAGTGAGGATGCTGGGCTGGGATGCCTGGCGGGCGAGCTGCTAAGCACGGCCAGGAATAGCTTGGTTTCTAACCTTCCAGTCCAATTTGTGTTAAGATGGAGCTTGAAATCCTCATAAAGAGGCTCACGCCTGGCTCTGCATGGACTGTTGGTGGTGGGGCCATTGACCATGAAGTGCCGTGGCTTTGCTGCACCAGCCTGGGAACCTGCACACAGCCCGGCCCTCCCCTTCCCTGCCAGACCCCTAAGAAACACGTCCCCCGCTGTCCCCAGCTCCTTGTCGTAAAAAGAAGATGCTGGCAACCACTTTCTTCTTTGTCCAAACCACCACGGAAAGGCCTGAGAGCAGATGGAGCTCCCTACAGCCCAACCAGCCACTTTTTAACTGCGTCAGCCTCCCAGAGGTGCAGCCCTTGTGGGCTTCGCACGGTGCTCCTAAAAATATTCACGGAGCTGGCGCTTGTTTCTTTCCCTTCCTTCACTTTGCTGCCTGTTCCCTTTTATCATTTTTAAAAACCCTGAGCTCCCTCCTCCATCCATCCTCGCAAAGCGGCTCCCTCTGTGAGTACCCTCACCAGAGCCCCGCAGTTGATTTAACCTCTGTTATCTCCGCGATTAGCCCCCGCCACGGAGCAGATAGTTGGCTCTTATCAGCCCATTAAAGAGCCAAAGAATGCTGTTACCAGTTTTTTATCTGCAAAACGCACACAAAGCCCCGCTGATTATTCTATTAATTTGTTAATGAACCTGTCTTGCCAGACAGACTCTCAGCGCCTTTGCAAAGTAGGGGTAGGGAATTTTAATCTTCCTAGGGGTTCAGGCCCTGGGCTCACAAGGTTTTTCAGCTCCAAACTTCTGTAGGATCTGAAACAAAAAGCTCGCCCCCATTATCAGTTGCCAAACACATCTGCAAGCGTTTCAGAAACTGCTCCTGCGTGGTGGTGCTGCTGCTGCTAAATACGGACAGGGAGCAGCCCTGAAAGCGTGCACCAAGGCATGGCTTGCTGCACGAGTCCCTTCCACGAGTAGCACCAGGTCCATAGCTCTGCAGCCACCCACTGCATTGCTGAGATGAACGGTGAGTGGTTTGAGATGTTGGTGAGTACCAGCACCTTGAGCCCTACGGGCCAGGCTTCCAGGAGTGCCAAGCACCCAGACTAACTCAAAACCCTAAATTACCCAGTCAAGAGCGCCAGAGAGAGCCCGCACTGCCAGCACCACAGGTGTTGGATCCACCTCGGGCTGGAGATATTCCTATGGGTCCTGCTTCTAATGAAAGACAGAGCTGGGACCCAACAGCGCGAAGGGAGTGAAGTCAAAGCAGCTGCCTTGGACCTGACAAGGCAGGTCTCTCTCCCTGCCAAGGTCGGCTCTAAATCTTCCGATTGACTCAGAAATAATGAGATATTAAAAATAATAAATTTGAGGTTGCGTTCATCGACCCTCTGAGCCGCTGAGATTTGCAAGTGCACGCTCTCTTGCTATGCAGGAGCCTTACCACAGTACCTTAATGCTTCCCAATCTTTAATATATTTACTCTTGCAACACCTCTGTGCAGAAGCGATATTATTATGACTGCGGAGAGGCGCAGAGAGCCTGGGATGACACAGAAAGACAGCAGCAAAATGAGCAATTCAGCCCAAATCTTCTAAATCCAGGGCTGCTGCTCTAACCACCAGCCTACTCTTCCTCTCCCTCCCCTTATATCCGTTCAAGGCCAGAGTTGCTTCTAACTGGGGAAGGGTTGAAGAAAAGACCAAAATAACCAGAAAAGCATGGTGGACCTGTCAGGATTGTGCCCTGCATTCCTGGCTTGCAGAATACATTTGTCTCCTTGGCCCACCTCTCTTCCCCTCATCCTGAAAAAAACCCCCACTTGCTTCTCAGTTATTTTTAGGCAAGGATAGCTGGATGCTTAAGTACTTCTAAAGCTGCCGATTGCACAACAAATTAAATGCATAACCCTGGAGCACTCAGAGGATGAATACATTACGGACAAAAGAAACATGTAATCACACCCACACACAGCTTTGTTTACTTTGCATTCATACATGACTCTGTTGTCACCTCCATCTCTGACTCCTAATGATAAAAGACAAAAGGCAGAGAATTCCTGCTCAAACCCCCAAAGTCTCCATCTGATATGCACAAATGCAATTTGTCTCAAAGCCTCCCGAGGCCCGCGATCGCAGGCAGATGCATACAGAAGGAGCTGCAGGTAGCACCCAGCTCACCGAAAGCAAAGTGCCACCGAGTCTGGAGCAGGAGCTGAGCCCAGGCATCACTCCGTCTCATCGCAGCCTGTCCAAAAATTTGGGACTAGGCTTCCTTGATGCTCAGGCATTCACATGCCTGGAAGCAAACGATATCCCACGGATATTCAAGAGCTGCCACTGTTCCTACAGAACCCTTCCTATTTATCATGCTGAGCAACGTGAGGTATTTGTATTCATGCTTCTGGGTTTCAGCCATACTCTCCAAATCAGCCATCCCGTTTTAACACTGAATCAGGGGTTGATCTGAAAACCAGAACTGATAGTACACAAGAGTTTCAAAGCCACGTTGCCTTCATTAGATCAAGCACTCGGAGCCTCCTCATCGTTCATCCTTGTCTCCTCTGAAATGAGTAACCTCATTTATAGTCTACATTTTGATGCCTCACCCCAAGTTTCCTCTGATACACCCCCAATTCCAGGGCGGACTCAAAGTTTCTTTAAACCAAAGCATTTAAAACCAAAGCAACCACAGCACCTGGCAGGGCACGGACCAGCTGGCCTGCAGGTCTACCCCATCTGCTGCTGGCAAAGGCTTTCCAGGTCAAAGCACGTTTTCATTGCACAGAGCAGTGACAATTCGTGCTGTAAGGAGGCCAGAGGATCTCTACATTAAAGATGACGAGGATGAAAGCACAGGGTCCATGGCTGAAAGGACAGGGTGACGTGTGGGAGACAGGCAGGCCTCCAAAGTGACAAAAATAGCCATTTTGCACCCAAGAACTCCCTCCCACAGATCCTCAGGGGAACAGCCTGGGAAAGTCTGCCTAGGAGGTAATACTGTGGGAAGACCAAGCTCCACGCAGCCCAATGTCAGGCCATTTATTCTTGACTCTCTCAGATTCTCATACCCAACAATGTATTCTGAACCCTTCCCTAAGGGAAAGGTCACAGTAAATCCCCGCTAGCCACATGCTCTTGGTCCAATTCTGGAGACAGATTTAACAGGAGACACACCAGGATCACAGAATCATGGAATGGTTTGGGTTGGAAGGGACCTTTAGAAGTCACCTAGTCCAGCCCCTGTTAGATGCTGCTGATGGTCAGCTGTAATCACCCTGAGCAAGGCAATCCTGCGAGCATCTTAACCATTAGATTCAGCGCTGACCTCTCTGAGCCTGCCACACTGCTGGAAAAACAGGCACCCTTCAAATGACAGCTTTTGACTACCACTGAGTCCATTTATAGCACTCCTTGCCAGACATTTTGTCATTTTTTTTTTTTTTCCACCACTACAAGGTAACGCTCATAGCACGAAGACAAACCCACTGGTGCATAGTTTGTCAGCTCGATGGCTTCCTACAGCACTGAGCACAACTTGGCGTCAGCTCCTGACTACGGTCCTAAGCACAACGACAGCAATAAATATCAGTAACAGCACGCGAAATGGAGCCGAGCTGGAACACGCTGGGGGGGGAAAAAGTCTGGAAAGGAGTTATTCTGCCTTCTGCAGTCTGGCAAAGGGAAACAAACCTCCAGCCCCCAAGCCTTGCGTTATCAGGTAGCCTGCTCTTCCCCAGAGCATCCCAGCGTCATCCAGGCGTCTTCACCCCAAAGGACTTCTTACAGCCCAGGATCCTCCCAACAGGCACTGTCGTCTTCTTCCCTGCCTACACCTTTCTGTCTAACCAGTGCTTGGTATTTGAGTCTAAAGGTTAATTAAGTGTGGCTGCAAGAATGAAAGGCCACAATCAATTACTGCGCCTGCGTGTCCATTTGAGTCAATTTTTAATCATGGTGATTTGGTATTTTGGGAGGCATGGGGTGAGGAGAAAGGCAAAATTCTCTTTCTTCCTCTCTTTTTGAAAGATATTTATTCGAGATGGATAATTCCCCTGTCTCCAGGCAGACAGCATGCCTTCCCCTGGCACCCACCTCCTTTTCTCGCCTTCCCTTTGTTTCTGTGCAGCGCTCCAGAAGAAGGAAGCCAGCAGAGATGGGGGAATGCAAGAAAAACTGGCTTCAAGATATACCCACCGCAGCTTTCTGGACCTGCTGTCTGCCCCGAGTCCTGCGGGTTTTACCTGACCTGAGGCTGGAGGGACTGGAAATGAACCCTGCACACTCAGGTAGAGCAGCACATACGCACGTGTCCCCAGACTCTCATCTCCAGCATCTCTTTCAATCGCTGCCCAAAACTTGTTCGCTCCAAGATACATACCTCCAAATCCCCCAAAAGGCATGGGGCTGCCCACCTATCTCCTCACCCAGATAAAAGCCTTCCCAGAGCTCTCCAGGCAGCATCCCCGGCGTACCCCGCTGACACGTACACCGTATGCCCACAAGCCCTCCGAACATGACCCATCCGCATCCCCCCCCCAACCACTCATTGCAACCACACC
Organism: Fregata magnificens; assembly: GCA_013389945.1. Lineage (NCBI taxonomy): Eukaryota > Metazoa > Chordata > Aves > Suliformes > Fregatidae > Fregata > Fregata magnificens. The sequence continues at coordinate 297,292 of WAAD01018835.1, forward strand.
AACCCTTATCCCTCAACATACACCCGCCACCCCGAAGACAACACACTCACCCACCCCCCAACAAGCTCCCTTTGCCTGTTGTAATAATTAACTATTTAAAATTCAACCAGTGCTAATCGCAGCAGTCCGGGCTGTGTTCTCATTACCCAGGATCAATTCCTGTTTAATATTCACCTCCAGGGGCGGATGTGGCTGGAATGAGTTGCTGATTTCTCTCTCGCTACGCCAAAGCTAATGAGTGGCTCCTGCTATTGTAGTACAGTCACTCTCCTGTAATCAGTCAAAATAACAAGCAACAGCACCTTCCAGGGATGCAAAGTCTTCTACATAAATATACATAGACAGTCAGCCTCGCCAATGGACTTCACATCTCAATGAGCTATGGCCAAGGTGCAGCCCTTCCCCAGCTGTGGGTGCAGGGACAGGCCCACGGACGGGAACTAGCTCTCATCTTTATGGGGCATCACAGCCATTTATAAGGGCTTGTCCACATCTGGAAGCCCCTCTGGATTCAGAGCATGGACAGCTATCCCTGCATTCATGCACACACACCTAGCACAAAGATGCTGCTTGTCCCTTGCTAGCTTCAACAGATGCATTAGCCCACCATAAGAATGATCTGCAAAGTCATTCCCGAATAACTCCACATGTGCAGTACATGCCACACGGTAACTCACAGCCCTGAGAGTCAATCTTCAAATGTCTCTCCATGGAAGAACACAGAGCTCTTGCAAAATAACAACAGGGAAAAACCACCCTGCCTGCTCCCTCTGAGGCATTTGCTAACAGACCTGGCATGGGATGTGATTAATTTCCATCTCCCTCCTCTCCCACCCAAGCAAAAAATGGAGATGTCTGCTATTCCCTTGGCTTTTGTAAACACTAGGGGAAAGCTAAAACCCATTCCTCTGGGGAAAACAACATAACATGTTGAGCTGGTGGGACCATAATCAAATAACAGCATGAGCAGGGTAACTGGCCTCACTCATGGGGATGTGCATCTGAATTAGCATGGAAACAAGTCCTCCTAGGGCTGGCCCTGATTGAAGGGATGAATTGGTGAGACAGAGAGCGCAGAGGAAGAGAGTGGGTCGTCTTAGCAGGGCTGTAAACATGTCACCTGCCCGTCGGCTGGGTTGTCCACATGGAGATGCCAGTGGCACATCATCCAGGGACGCGCGGACAGAAGCGAGTGTCGTTTCTCATCAGCCCTCATGTGGAGAGGTCACAGGACAACAGGAAAACGGGAGCTGGCAGGAATCTTCATCAAATGACCAGATGAGCCTGTTTTTGTTCCTTAGCAGCAATTAAGGGCAGAAAATTAAACTAGCATCTTCGCAGCAGGCAGTTGTCACCTCAGTGGGTGGCAGCATGCTCCTCGCTCAGCTGCAGCACGGTGGTCAATGGCAAGGAGCAGGCCAGGCGATATCTGTCCCCTGCCAGCACCGCGGGGACGGGAGTGACCTCGCCCTTGGGGAAACCTCCAAAGGGAGATGGAGAAATGCCCACTAGTTCTGCCCATCTTTAGCGATGGCACTATTGATGGAGCAAAGGGAAATCGTCTACCTGGTGCGTGTCCATCACCTCCCAACACCTCACAGGGGAGGAGAAAAACCACAGATGCCTCGAGGCAGTTTGCTTGCCGAAAATCAATAACTAGTATTAAAAAATGGATCCAGTTCCCATCGGAACAGACTGCTCAGGGCTCTGCCATAATTCTGCAGAACAGTCAATATTTACTGTAAGTGTCTCAAATAAAGATTTAGCTTCGATTTAGTAAGATCGTTATTATGCGTTAATAATATGCCAATTGATTATTAAACATATTTTCCAAGGGTATGAAAAATAGGCTAGGAGATGAAAGGGCATCTGACGCAGGAACATGATGTTAACTAGGGAACCTAATTGTGCAGAGCTGCATTAGCCAAATTATCTTTCTGTCGTTAGGAAACATTTTATAAAGGCATTAAAATGCTACAGATAGAGGAACGATACATGAACATTCAAAGGAGTTGGGCAAGAGGACAAATTGCATCCTGACGATGCATTGCCTGTGTCTGCTTCTCCCTCTGGACACCGGTGGCACTGGAGGACCCACCGTTTCATGCCGGTGCCAATGGCTCTCCCTGCCTCAAAACCTAGAGGTGAAAGGCTGGGAGCAGATCAAAAAGCAACGAACCTTGATGGATCGCCTCAATGCCATCTACTCCAAGCCCCTGGATCCCACGGTGCGTTTCTGCCATCAGAGCACTTGCGAGAGCATCGTGGGGTTCAAAGTGACACTTGGCTGGGTGCTGAACAAGGCTTTTTGCTGTCTGAGGATTTTCATGATGTGTCCGCAAATGTCACTTCAAGTAACACTTGTGGCTCAGCAGTCAATTCTCACTTTGAAAATACAGGGAAATGTCAATTTGTGCGTGTTTTCCTTCTAGTCTAAATCGTACTCCTCTTGCTGAAAAACTAGCATAACCGATGGATTTTTTTTCTTATCCTTTTTCCACAAGTTCTCGATGAAATGTAAATTATTTTCAACTTTGATCTTTATGCTTCCTGGCTCTTTCTGACTATGTTTCTTTCTTAACAATTTGACTCGAGCTTCCTCCTGAAATAAGGCTCTGTCCTCCCATCTGCACCACACAAATTACTGAGCAGTCCAGTGCAATAGCTCAGAACAGGCCACTCTCTTCCCTAGCAATAGAAATTATTTCCATTTGGAGTAATACATCCCCCTGCTCCTGCTCGATGGATTGCTGCTCACCAGGCATTCAAATTTTGCTCATTGTATGCCGCAGGGCAATTTTGAATGCACCAAAGCCCCGGCTGCTCAGCCACGGGATGCTGATCAGATTTGTGTTAGAAACAGGGGCCTCCCAAGCAAAAGGAGGACTGGGATATACGGTCTCCCATCTTCCCTGAACCCTGCAGGGGTTTAGGTGGAAGGACTTCAGAGCCACCCAACACGTGTGGTACAAACCAGTGGCACTGGGAACCTGCAGAGCTGGGCTTTGCACTCTCTGCACATTCACTACTTCGGCTCCACACTGAGTAAACTCATTATGTTTGGGCTACTGGGCACATTTTACATACAGCTGATAAAAAAAAAAAAAGTACAGAGATCTAAAGCATGACTATTTTACAAAAAAAAAATATTTTTAAGAAAAGGGGGAATTAAAATTAAATTCAGACACAAAGCACGTGATGCTTTCCAAGAGGGAGCGCTGGGTTTCATGCCTGTGTGCCCCATACCATGCCTGCTCGTAGCGCATTCCCCGTCTGCCCAGCCTTGGCAGCAAAGCCAGCGCTCTCCACATCTGGGTTTGATCCTAGCCTCTGGGTGGCGAAGGCTGGATAATTCATGTGTTCTCAGAGGCAGCAAGAGAAGAAAGGTGTAACTTGCCTTCAGGCTTCCCACCCCTCCTCCTGAGATGCTCCTGCCTGGTGCCGGTGCAAGACTTTCTACTTTTTGCTCTAAAAAATGGGCTGCTCTGTGTCCTTTGTACGGGGCATCTCACAGGGACCCCGCTGCCGATCCACACCAGCTCACCAAGCCCCGCCAGAGCAGGATGCAGTGCGGCAGCACGGCTGATAAAACCACCTCCTCGGCCCCCAGTGCTTTCCCACCAGTTATCCTCCTATCTATTTATCTAAATCCAGGAATCCTGGAAATCCTTGGTGCTCTGTCAGTAGCTTTCATCAGAAGATTTCAGAGCATTTGCCAGACATGAACAGAACAAACCTCCCCGCTCCCCTTGGAGGAGGGTAAGCAAGATTAAGATTAATCCCAGTTCAGGAAACTAAGGCCTGAGAGGTGAAAAGGGGGGCGGGGGGGAAGGAATGCAAGAAACCACACTGGGTCCCCAGTGCCTTCAATTTACCTTCTTCTTGTTGAACTACCATGCCCAGACCTTGAAACACAGCTGTGAGTCCCAGCACTGCCCTGATCACCCTCGGGGTTGAATAGAGACCTCAACCCTAACTCCACTCCCCCGAGACCATGGCGATTGACTCCTCTCCAGCGTTTTCCCATCCAGGGAGGCTTGGGAGAGACACAGCCATGACAAGCTCTCCAGAGATGCATGAACCCATTTGCAGAATATGACTTTTTTTGCAGTGTTTGATGGAGAGGGAAAGTTCCCCTCGGAAGAGACGGCTCTGCGGCAGCCACCGCCACTGCCGGAGGGAAGGTGACAGATAGGGTGGCGGATAGCTCTCCGTTTACCTCTCCTGTCTGCCTGACTGCTGCTGGAATGAAGATAATCTATGAGCAGCAGCGTGCATCAGCACCGCTCTCTCCCCTGTATAAATCAGGAGGGTGAAGCCGTATTGAAGGCAGCGCTCCCCAAGCCTTCCTCCTGCCTGCCCGCAGCATTATCCATCTGGTGCTGAAGGTCAAAGAAGCCTCCGAGGACAGGATAATCACTACAGAGAAGAGGGTTACGCTCCATCACTTGCAGGGTGGAGAAAACATGAGCCAGGGAAAGGGTGTAGATACCCCTTCTTCCCACCCACAGATGAAGCTGTCGCTGCTTCTGCCTCGGCTGAGCTTGGCTGTCAGCCATCCCGGTGGGACTGGGCACCAAGAGGCTCTTGGCAGTGTTGCTTGCAAGGGTTGGGTGGGCTTGTCAGCTCTCCTGCTCTCTTCTGTGCCCCTGGCTTTATGTGCAGCCCTTGACCTGGAGGAGCAGAAACGGTTTAATGCCTCCTTTCAAGAGAAAGGAGCCTCCAGGAGCAAGACTACTCATCAGCAAATACAGGCAGCTGCCCACCTGGGAAACAAAGCTACTACTGCCCAGGCAAGAGGAGCTGAGGAATAAGGCATAAGCAGAAACACTTCTGAGGCCCTAAGGAAGAGCTTTGGTAGTGTGAAGCATCACTACTGATGTCTCTCTAGGACCACTGTCTCCACACCCACGGAGGGACCCTCGGAGCTGGGCAGAGGGGATGAACCCCAACCCAGGCGGACTGAGGATATCCTGTGATGCCAGGCTCGGAGACTGTGATTTATCAGCCTGTTGACATGGACAATAACCTCATCCCTCTTTTTGACACAGCCATGATGGAAGAGGAGGTCAGAGGGTGTTTAACAGGCCCTGAGGTGTGACCGACTGCCGAGGTGGGGGAGAACAGCCTGGCAGCCCATCGGACAGCCTCCCCCCGACTCGCCATCTCAACACAAGCCTGACCCTCATCCACTGTAAAGCTCCTTCCTGCGTCCCTCCTAGGAACTTGGCAATGGCCTTAATTTGTCTGCTGCACAACTTAATTAAAGTCAGTGCCAGAAACGAATCAATCGAATCATCGAATCCGCCCTGGATCCTTCTCTCCTCACGCTAGCACAGCCACTGGCCAAAGGACCCGGCTCCTTCACCAGCCCTGCACTTGGGGTTTCCTTTGGTTCATGTTTTTCCTAGACAAGAGCGACTTATTCCTTACTTGTTTCCCTCTGTGCCATTTTGCAAGCCATGGTGCAGAGCTGCTCCTGCACAACTGGCAGAGGACTGCACACAAAAGCAGCCCCATCTTGCTTTTCGGGACATCATTTCTTTCTTCCAACCAGTAAAAGGGGTGCTCGTTTTAGCACAGTGGGTTTGCAAACCCACCATAAGGAGGAGCAGGTTGGCCCTAGGAAATCCAGGCTTGGTACTTCTGGCATTTGTCTCTGCCAGTCAAAAGCCATAATTGGTCCCCTTTTTAGGGAAGAAAAAGAAATAACCTACCTCCAAAAACACCCCTCCAATCAATAAGCATTTGTCCTTTGCATCTGTGGCATGGTGGCTCTGGGCTCCCTGGGGCTGCTGCCAGCCTATTTTTCTTCTCCTTTCTCTGGCCCATCGCTTAAGCTAGGTGCTGAGCTTCACCTCTGGATCCTCTCTCTCCTCCAAGCCGATCAATAACTAACCCTCTGCTAACGACCTTTCCATCCTTCTGGAGGAGCAGATCCGTCAGAGAGCAGGGACGAGCCAGGAGCTTGCTCATCCCTTCTCGGACAGTGACTAATTGCTGCCATTAGATGCAGAATTACAGACAAAGAATGAAGGCAGGGAAACGACTGACCCTATGTTTAATGCAACCGATGTCCGAGTGTCCATTGCTGCTGCAATGCTGGGGGAATTATAATGCAGCAGGGAGGAGAAAGTCCTCTCGTGGCTGTCGCTGGGCCAGCCAGGCTTCCTGACTGCATGCCCGAGCTGGGCAAGTTATTCCTTCCTGGAGAGGCTGGAGAGAAAGATGTTGCTGGTAGCAGCAAAGTTTTCCCCTTGCAAAGCATGACCTCTCTCACTCCGACTGAATATCTAAGACTAGTTAAAAATCTCCTGCAGAGCAACAGTGTGCGTTCCTCTCCTTCTCAGATTCATTTTGAAGATCTCCAGCACAGTTCAGAGCATGAACAATACCTTCCCCCTGTAGCTGAACTGCTCGTTTAATCACCAAGAGGCACATTGCAGGGAATGAGGAGAAATAAATGAAATAACCGTTCTGCATCAAAAAAATAAATAAATACCCACAACTGCTTCAGCCAGCCCCTTTCCACAACACGGCCACTCTCCAGGCATCTCTGAGCCCAAACACTTCCCCAGCCCGGCTCTCACACCGGCGATGCAGCCGGGCTGGACGCACAGCTTCACTGCCACTGGTGACGTTGGTGTCAGACACCCTTGCCGGCGGGCTGCTGGAGCTTGTGACACACCAAGGGCAAATGGGCAGATCTTTTGCCTTGTAAATGGGGAAAGCTGGCTCAGAAAGTCACTGGAAGAAAATAAACAAGCAGTTCCCACCAGTGTGGAAAGCAGGGGGAGTTTTTTGTTGCTGCTATCGTCATCGCTGTTGTTTTCCTCCCTGCAAACCCCAGGCCAGACTACCCCTTTTTGTAAAGCATCTCTCTGATATGGAAAATTTCAGCAGCTTTCTGTGTGCAGCTGAAGCAACATATTCCCGTCTCAGCTTTACCTGCCTCTCTTTATGCATCTGATTGAGCCTGAAGATCTGCACTTCTGCCGGTCGCAGCTTTGCTTTGGAGTCCAAGTCAAGTTTCTATATGCAGGTCTCTTTTGGGGGGGATTTCAAAGCCCTGAACTGTCAGGCACAGAGTGAAACAGTCATTGCAATTATTCTGCGCTGGATCAAGCCCAGGCAAAAAGCAGCAGGCGCCTCTCCACCCACTCCTGTTCGTTTTAGACCATGAGTTTACTGAGGAATCAGTGCAAATTGTATATCTGAGCGTCAGGATCCTACTTTGCTCAAAGGGGTTTGGTAACATACTGACGGCAGCGTCCCTGCCTTGCCTTTCTATACCTTGGTTGTCACAGGCAGCAGGAGCGGAGGTGGCCAGACAGATGCCTCGCATGAGCCCTCGCTGTGGCAAAATCCCTCTGGGCTTGTCAGACTCAGGCCCCCACGGGACTGTGACCCCCGGACCGGCCACCAGTATGTCCTGACACCAGCTACACCCTGGGGCTGGCAGGCACAAGGCAGTTCGGGTCCGTGACAGAGCAAGAAGAGGAGTTACCTTTGGGATTTGCTTTGCAATCAGGACCGGATGGCTATCATGTCTTTGTTAGGATAAGAAATGACTGGTCATTGGAGTCAAAGCAATTAAGAAGAGCGATTACCATAACACGCCACATCCTTCTTTCCCATCTGCTCTCTTGCTTGATTTCCTGACTCCACGCCTCTCCGAGGAAAGCTTGCGTGGAGCTTCTCACATGGAGCTTTTAGCCCCGCTGACTTTTTTGCCCCATCTCATCAGGAGCGGCTGGCTCTGCAGCCGCCAGCCTGCACTCCCTTCCCTGCCTCCCGTGCTCCTCCGGCAGCGGCACTTTAACTGCGCCATGGGATGATTTACCAAATTAAAAAGAAAAAAAGTCCTTAGCACTGAATCTTTTCTCCAGGTGTGGTAAATATTCATCAGCGCATCACCTCCTCCACTGCCAGCCCCGCCACCGCGGGTGGCTCCGTGGCGTCACTCCTGCCTAGGGCTCTGTTCTAATAAGGCAGAAGCAAGGGAGTGAAGGGCCATATTTTTGGGTTGGTGGTTTTTTTTCCAAAGCCATTTCAAGTGTCCCTTGTGGGAGAGGAATGCAGGACATATTTTCTAAATATACACACGCATATCTTTCTCGGGAGCAGTATCCTCGGCTGCAGACAGAGACAGGAGATACAATTGCCCAGACAAATAGAGATTAGACAGACAGACAGACCAAGAGCAGGAGAAAAATGTGGGTTTAAAGTGTAATTCATCTAGAAAGACTTCCAAGTGCCTTGTGAATAGAGCAAAACTTTGCAGAATCATGCTCTGAAGTGCACCCACTCCCTGCTCACGTTTATCAGAGTGCCCAGCAGAATACTTAAGCCGACTGAAAAGCCAAGCTAAAATTATCTCAGGCAGAGGGAAGCAAAGCACCAGACCTCCTTGCAGTCACATGCCTTGCACCAGCAGATAAACAGCCACAAAGAGCAGGACCCTTTCGCTGCATCCATCACAAACCTTCATCCCGTCTGCACCGGGAGCGGGATGAGCATCATGGTCCTGCATCCTCCATGACGGACTATCCAGCTCAGGAGCTGTTTTCCCAGAGACAGAGCAAATACACCCAGCAAACTCAGCTCCTGGGGACTTCTTTCCCCTGGCCTGAGCTGTAGTCACTGTTCCATGGGTATAAACCAGCAATTTAATCTCAAAGGCAGGTAGAGCCTTGTTTGGGTGCTATTTTGGCACATATCACAAGACAGTGTGGCGTATGTGGATGGAAGGGTGCCAATCATTAAGCGCTGGTCTCTGCCCTGGATCTCCTTCTACCAGAAGCTAATCCTGGTGATGACTGATCTGAAGATATACAAGCCAGTGAAGGATGCTGAAGCGAAACAGTTGCTATCTATCCTGGGAAGCCTGAGCTGCTTCTGTCCCACTACCCTGTTGCTATTCACCAACGGATTGCACAGAGTGAGGTTTATTCTCTGCTTGATTGGCACACACTTAATTAATGTTAATGGAACACTCGCATCATGATCAAGGAGAGACTCTGAACCCCAAAGTATACTAAATCTAAAGAATTACAGCAGAATTCATGGCCTAATTACAGTGTATTGTTGAAATACCACTTAAATATAGTGATTATTAAAAGCATATTATTGATTGGGGTTTAACTGCTATGTAAATAAATCTAGTCGAGGCAAACTGAGCTACAAATTCATTACCCAGCCGTAAATCCTCAATAAATATTTTTTCACGAATCAGTTGTTGTTTATTATACAATAAATGTCTTATTAAGTCAAAATTAATTGCATATTTGGGGAAACTTCATCGAAGGCTCCCTCCCTCCGCCGCCACACAGGCACTTTGCCAGGCATCCTTTTAATATCCCCCTTCCAGGCTACCTGTGCCCCCCGGGACCAGCAAGGAGCAGGTGCTCTGCCTGCCTCGTGCCAAAGCAAATCCAACCGGCACGGCATCGGAAAAGATGCAGTCCTGCCACCGCTGCCTGGGGCTTGGCTGCCTGCAAACCTTGGCAATTAGCAAAGCTCATCAGCTGCCTCCTCCTCCCCCAGCCCGAGCTCCCCTGTTCCCACGGGGGACCCCCCCTTTTTCCCCATGCTCCCTCCTGCAACGTGCCAAGAGCACGTACGAAGTGGCCGGCCCTGGCAAAGCAAAGCTCACTGGGTCTTCGGGAGCCAGAAGACATCCCCCAGCAGAGATGGTCAAATAAAGTAAACACTTTAAGCCAGAAACAATGAAATTTTAATGAATTTCCCATTTCTTCCGCGACTACAAGCATTCAGGCTCCGTAGCTGGGTGATTTCCATAGGTCCCAGCAGCTAAGAAAGAAAGAATACGAATTCCTCTTTGGGCACGAACTATCATGATGAATAATAAATAAAATAAAAAGCAGCAATATTTTGCATCTACCAAGAGCTTTTCATCTGTAGAGCTCAAAATGATTTACAACAAAAAGTAAGTGTTAGAGGTGTTAGGAAAGCAGAATTTCCTTCCTCTGGGAAATCTCAGTAGTTCAACATTTGTTTTCATCTTGCGATAGGGTGAGAAGTTGAAAGGTTTTTCTGGAATCATCAGTTCCACAACGCTGAAATTCAGAAACGGGGACTTTTTTTCTTTGTTTCATCAGACCGGTGCGTTGTACCAAACCGCATTTGCAATGTTTTGATGTGCCGGTTTCAAACAAAATGTCTTAGTTTGGATTTTCCCCAGGAAAGAAAAAAAAACAAAGTGGGGCATAATAGATGCTCCTGTTTCCAGTCCCTTCCTACCACCACAAATGTAAATCTCAATGAAACCCAGATTGCTTTTGGAAAATACTTTTTTCAACAAAATCCACCATCCAAGGAGTACATTAAATATAATTGTTCCCATCCTCTTCTGGCCTGTCCATCACAGAAGGCAAGAGGAGGAATTGCTGCCTGTGCTGTGTTTTGTTCTGAGCAACAAAGGCAGATCGAAAATCGAGTTAGGTTTATACACAACAACGCCAAGATAGGAAAGGCTGAATCCATCTACTGGAGAAAAACTAATGCTCTCATTAGAAAGCTTAATTATTAACATCAGCCTGCAGTTATTTTCCCTGAAATATATTTCATTTCTGACTTCAGAGCAATTGCTCTTTGCAAATCTACGGCGTGCTCGGTGCACACTTCCCATCTCCACAGCCTTGCAGGTGACCGGTGGCTTCGCCAGTGACTCTGTTGCATGAATTTCCTCTCCACCATCCCTCCTATCCCAGGGAAATCAATATCCCCTCATTCCTAACGCTCGATGCCTCAAACAAACGACGAGTCTCCGTTTCTGCCTCCTGGAGATGTTTGCAAAAGGTGGGTGCGGCGCAGAAGGAAACGAGATGGGGACAGGACAGGATCATATATATTTTCCTTGACGTATCATTTATCGGAAACACATCAGTAGCTATTCCCGAGCTCCTGATGGAGAATTGATCGCTAGGTCATAAAACTAAATTGTGGTGCTCATAAGAAGGGTAAACACGAGAGCCGGTGGAGGGAGACCACAGCGAGGGGCACACGCAGACGGCGATGAGCTGCAGAACCGGCTGACTCGGTATCTGCTGACAGTCTCCAGGGATTTGGGAGTCAATGGGATAAATTGGATCAATGCTGAGCTTCCCCTGGGATCCCATAAATCCCTAAATAACCAAGCACATAACCCTTTTTTGACACCGTCAAAATGGAAACGACCAGGACGCCTACCAAAGGTGCCCATCGCACGAGGGCAGGAAGACCCTGTCCAGGTGCACCCATCACCCTCCCCAGCAGCAGCAACACACGGAGCTGAAAACATGAAAGCCGAGGAGGAACCTGCTTTTTGCCTCCACTTTCCTGGCTGCCCAAAGGGTTGTGCACGTTTTGCCCTATCCTCCGCCAGACGCGCGGCCCAATTACACAGCAATCAATTTTGGGAGCACTGAGGAGATAATGGAGTGATAAGAAACAGCCACTGCGGATTTGTCAATAGCAAATCATGTCAAACCAACTTAATTTCCTTTTTTGACGGTGTAATTGGTCTCCTGGATTGGCGCGGGGGGAGCAGCAGATGCGATATACCTTGACTTCATTAAAGTGCCTGACACCATCCCGCATGACATCCTTAGGAGTGAAGTTGGGAAGAAAGCTCGGGCAGTGCTGGGGGTGGAAATGTCATTGCCTGAACCGATGTAGGGAATAGCTGCTGAGCATTTCCCCATCAGCGGGGAGGGCATTTCAAATGGGTTCCCCTTGTCTGCCCTGGGCCAGAGTCTATTCACCTTATATTTCAGCAGTGATGGGGATAATAAAGCAGAAAGCGCCTGAGATCTTGCAGAGAGGAGCCTGGACTGGGAGGAGCCAGGGGTGCTCCAGAAGCGAGGCTCAGAATTCAAAACACTCGTGATAAATTAGACAAACAGCCAAAAAAAATCAGCGAGATGAAATTCAATAAAGACAACTGCAAAGTAATACACTTAGGATGAAGAAATCAGAGGCCAGATAGACAGCGGTACTGCAGCACAGGGTGTGCAAATAGACAGTCAATCACCAGGTAAATACGAGCCGACCATCGCATGGCTGCAGGGGAGCCAGGGGGGCAGGAGCAGCAGGGAGGGTCCAGTTTGGGATGCCAATTCCCAAGGAAGACCATATCGCTATCAGGAATGAGTTACCTCGGGAGAACATGGATTATTCTCTTCTTGGAGGTTTTTAGAATAAGTTAAAGATATTCTTGACCCTATATTAGTGAGATGGTGGCCAATCCGTTGATCATCAGAAAAAACAAGAAGTGTTCTCTCTGCTGCCTTACAGCAGGTCTGAAACCACGAGAAAGCTCTGTTCTCCCTTTAACAAGGTCTCTGTAAAGCCATCACAGCAGCCGGTTAGGAAGCACCCGCATGTTTAAGAGCTACTTTTATTGCTAAATGCCACCAAAGCATTGTTACAAGATAGCAACAGGTGGAGAAAGGGTCTAACTAAGGGTTAGGCAAAGTTTGGGCTGATATTTTGAAAGTCAGCTATGAGACAGATGTCCTGTTCTTATTAAAATTAATGGGAACTGAGCATCCCAATCTCCCAGGTGACTTTGACAATCTCATCCTTGCTTCCCGTTTGCTGCCCAGTGCCTACACCACCGCCTCCCTCCTTCCACCCCAGAGCTGCTGAGAGAAACAGGGTTACGAAAAACAACATTTGCACCAGAATAAATTAATATTTTTATGGTTTTTTTTGTTTTTGTTTTTGTTTTTTAAATCTCACACTCAACTCCCTCTCTCCTGCTCCCTCCGTAATCTACATACATATAACTAATTGCACAATAGGAAACAAAGAAAGGGAGGTGAGATGAGAGCTCAGCTCTCGTGCAATTGGGAGCACTCCCAGGTAGGATGGGGAACCCATCCCAGGGGCAACCTCTCCTGCCCCGCCAGCCCCCTGTGCACAGCAGCCGTCTGTAGAACTAATAACTCTGCTAAGGGCATTCATCCTCTGCCTGCAAAGCAAATCGCACTTGCTGGCCCTGACAGCCCCAGCCCTGGGGAATCGCATCAACTGCAAGCCCAGGAAATGTGCACAGATTACAGCCAATGTTATTCAAGAGCAAGTCAGATCCTCACCATTCAGACCGGCTAATACACTGGTAAAAAATGCACTAGGCAGGAGGGATTTCTGACACAGCTCTTCATAACCAGGAGGAAAGTGCATTGAGAAAAAGAAGAGCAAACAAAATGATACACTTCTGCTGTGCCACGTGCCCAGACACACTAAAATATTCTCCACCTTGGCTAAGCTGGACACTATGAGTCTCCTGGCCCAGCTGTGCTGCCACGGATGCTCACGGCTTCACATACAGCTGTGGGGCGATGCCAGACACCCCACACAGCCAGGCTGCCCCATGTCACCTAAGCTGTGATGGGTACCCACGTGGTCTGGGGCAAATATTCAGGCAAGCCCTCTAGGATCCTCTGCCTAAAGACACCTGCTACCTGGTACTGTGCATCCAGCCATTAAAAGTCACATTGTGCACCCACTGCTAACAAAAGTGTATTACATGCACCTAGCAGGACTGCAGACCTTTGCATCTGGAGCAGAAGCAGCAGGTCACTTTGGGGCATCTGTCTGAAAACACTGCCCTCCCCGTCCCCATTGCACCAGCACTGCTGGAGGATGCTGAGCGACCAGTCTTGCACACCTTTCTTCTCCCCAGCCCTCCCCTTCACATGGTGCAATATTAAGCTACCTGGAGGCTGGCAAACGTAGCCCATGGGTGATCTGCTCAAGTCCAGGCTCAGCAAAGAGGTGTGAAGCTCCCAGCAGAGCTGAGAGCAGGACTAAACCTCTCCCATCCATTAATCACAGCTATACTGGGTGCCAGCTTGGTTTTGAAAGCGGTAGGACAGAGAGGAGGGATTGATGGCTTGAAAACCAGCTCTCCACCTCACCAGAGATTTCTTCCTTCTGCAATTCCTCTGCATCCTCTCATCTCCTAACACATCTCTCCTGACCGAGGGTTGAGACATCCCTAGCCGATGCCAGCCCCTAAGAAACAGAAAAGCTGCCAAAAGCCAATGATTTCCTCCCCTTCCCTTTCCAACCATCCCGAGACTGCAGCGAGAGAGAGAGAATGAATCACCCAGCGGGGACAGCAGTGCCCAGGTACGGCGAGGGGGAGGAGGTGGGGAGCAAGCCTGCATGTCACCTGCAGAAGAAACACCCTTGTGGGACTAAATTGCATTCAATATAATAAACTATCATCTTGAAACGAGTGCTCCAATTGAGTTTTGATGTAAACACTAATATTTTCTCCGCTCTGCTATTCTCTTCCAGGGAGATCTCATGTATATTTCACTATGTGTCCTACCTACTATTGCTCTCATACATCAAAAGGTTCGAGGACAAGGAGCCTGATTTTGAAAACATTATTCTTTTAAAGATTTATTCGCTCGTCTTGACCACCTCCTCTGCTGAAAGGAGAAGCTCTCCATAAATTATTTTAGTGCCCTACGTAAAACACGCACGTGCACGCTGTCCTCGACTTAGTAAACTTAGCAAGAAGAGAGACCCTCCGGCCCTTCTCCCTCCTGGTTCATGCTCTTCTGAGACCCTTCCCTGCTCTCTCCATGCCGGACTACTCCAGTTACCATCCCAATGCCATCCCATCGTGATCCCAAAAAGGGAGAAGCCGACGGACAGGTATCCTGAGTGACTTGCCCAAGGCCATATGGGGAATGTGTGGCAGAGAACCGGTCTCCAGACACCTTGATGTCCCACCTTGCACTTCTGCCCAGGTAAAACCAGTTCTGGGGCTCAGCCTAACACACGCAGGGCTCAAACACCTCTAAACCCCGCTCAGAGCTCTGCATGACAGCAGCGTGCACCAGAGCCCATACACCCGCCCTGAAAAGTGTCAGCTCTAACCAGTCCAGACAGACATATGTCAGGAGAGATGAAGTATTCATATCCTCGTTTTGTAGCCACAGAGCCTGACTTGCACAGGGTCACAAAGGACAGCTGCAAGAAACATTAAAAACTTTCAGAAGGCCGAATAATACATGGCTTTTTAAGGAACGGCACATGCAAAATTAACCATGCGTTCCCTCTGCCCCCTTCCGTGGCAGATGCTGGGAGGCACTCAAAGGAAGCTACGTTTATTTAAAATTAAATAAAAGGAGCTAATTTTGGCATGCAAGAGCTAATGCACCTGGGGGACTCCTTGCTTCAGGGCACTGCCAACAGAAGAGGAGTAACAAAGTTAAGAAACCAATTAAGAAACTGCTGCAGACACTCGGTGGGAGGCTGGCCCTTGAGTGAAGCCACAGTGTACGCAGTTACAAGAGGAGATTTCACCCCTGCTTCTGCCACCCCATGAACTTGGGAAATGACTGTCTCCAAGCCCCCCCACAGCTTGCAGCATGTAAGCGGTCCTCAGGCTGTGCCCTGCTCCTCAGAGCGTGGACGTGCCCTTTCAGCCTCAGCTTCTGACCTGAAAATGGGAGTAAACACCCTCTGCCTTGTCCACCCTGACTCCATGGCTTGGAGAACAGCTGGTGCAAGGGGAGCAGGATGTCCCCGAGGTCTCCAGACCCCGCAGCAATTGGGGAGCTGAGAGCTACAGTCTAAACATCCAACCGAGCAGCTCCTTCTCTTTACTTCACCCCTGGGGTCAAGTTTAATGCTGCCCTGGTTGCAGGGTATGCACTGCCAGCCTTTCGCCACGTACGGGAAGCAGCACTACAGAGGGTGGTGGGGACAACGTGGACCGTGGAAACCACTGATGATCCAGCGGCTTCTCCGTCTGCCATGGAGTTTTGTCAGCACCGTGTGGAAGAGCTGCAGCATTGCACAGTGCTCCCAGCTCCTCACCACGCAGCCCACCCACACACATCCCCACGGTCCCCGGGTCTGGCGTCTTGCTACGATACACCCTTTGGTCCCTGCTTGGCGAAAAGCAACACTTGGCATCCCCACCACAAGCACGCCAGCACGCACGGTGCCAGGATGCACAAGGTGTGCAAGGGTGCACACAGTGCACAAGGATGCACAAGGTGCACGAGGATGCACGGCTGCGTGCAAGGCGCAGGGGTGAAGCTGGGCACATCAGAGGGGCTGCGCAGGGGCTACACAAGAAAATTAGGGGCTGGGACTAATGCCCAGCCCTCAGGGCTGCTCTCTGTCTTAAATTACCCACCACAGGCTGCACACAGTGTTCTGGCTCCGCACCCCTTTGCTCCTCAGTGACTCGTCAATATTTGGAAGCTGGAAGGGATGATTCTGACAATTTTAGTATGGCCTTGGAAAAAATTGCAGAACACTGACTCAGAGCAAACACTGGGTATCTAGTGACCATCCCTCTGCATGCCTGGTCCACGCCGGAAGACCACGGAGAGGAGGAGGAGTAGGGCTGCAGAGCATTTCCTAGTCCCTTTCAAAAGTCTCTCCCTCTCTCCTCAGCCTGCCTGGTTTCTCCCAGTGCAGAAGCCAGAATGTAAATGGAAGCAAAGTAAAAATGTTCAAAGGCTTCAAAACCCTCCGTGTTTGATTCAGGCAGGCCTGGAGGCACTCCTGCTTCTGTCTCTACTCACACACTCGCTCAAGGTCTCACCCCAGAGCAGCCTCCCTGGTCCCTCGTGCTATTTTAATGTGGGTGCACACTCCAACCCCAGACCGGAGCAAACCCAGGGAAGGAAATGCATCATCCACAAGCATTGCACGACCTACACACAGCGTGTGTGCAATGGCCCCCTCCCCAAATAATCACCCCAAGAGCCAGAAGCAGGGAGTATTCCCCCAAAAGCCAATTTTCAAGGCATCGGCAATTTGTCCATACCGAGGCAAAGGATTTGGAGAGCTATGAATATTCCCAAGCTTTGGAGCCGTCTCTTGTGCAGTAAGGTAAAAAGAAAATGAAAACACACCTCAGAGTAAGCAGAAAGCCAGGACCAGCCAGATCCAAGCCCACAGCAGGCTTAAACTCACCAGGATGTAACTCTGTCCCTTACTATTCCCTCTGCTCAGCGAGAGGAGAGCAATACCCTGAAACGATGCCTGCTCCTCCGGCAGGGTTTTCCTAGGGAAAACTAGGAAAGCTATAAAGCCGGAAAACCAAAACCCACAAAAATCTGAAGTAATACACATTATTTTTTTTTCTTTTGGCACTGTTGCCCCATTGCTCCAAATGAAAACCAAACACCAGCATGGAGCAGGACCTCTCCTTTCACCCCAAACAGAGCGAGGCTGGCAGTTGTTTACCACTGGTTGCCTACAGTGCAATGCAGGGATGGGTTTGCTTTTCATTCCCTGTCCGATGGCCTCAAATCAGTATTTTCTGATCACCGGTTCACAGCTCCAGAAAGAAACCTGCGCTTACATTTTTGCTACACGGGACACTGAGTAACAGACGGGTATTTCTGGCTCAGAAGCGGCCCAACGGTAGCTGAAACATCAAGCACAGCTGACTTGCATGATTTTCCATTGATTAAGATGACAAAGTTGGGCCAAAATCTTACAGAGACAGATTACAGAGGGCTGATGCCATCTAATCTAAGCCTCAGTTCACTAGCTTTAGGCCTAAATCCTAGCTTAGTCTGGAAATGATCTGTGCTTCCTTGGTTATCTCGACCAACTCAGGGAATAAGCAGTCATGTAAAACCACAGGCTGAAAGATGCTAAGGAATTAATGAATAAAAAAATACCATATGCTCTCCCAACTTCGGAGCTGTTCCTCGGGAAAAAAAAAAAAAAGGTGATGGAGGGGTGATGCCGGGTCTGGCGGATGATGCTGTTGTCCCTCCCCGGGGCCGCCCAGCCCCTGCAGCTGGCAGAGCCCCCCATGCCAAACACTACCAGGGCTTTGCCTCCAGCGAGGCACTGCTGCAAAAAAAGGCAACAAGTCCGACTGCCAGCGCGGAGGAGATCGAAGCCATAAAACTCTTTGAAACAAAAGTCACAAAACTCCTCTTCCCGAAACTGCTGCGAGAGCTGGGGCAGGGGAAGGCTGGAGGGCTGCAAAGCATCCCAACACCCTCTGAGCACCGCGGGAGCATGCGGCAGCTGACGCCAGCCAGGTAAAACCACACCGCGAGCCCCCCGGCACCACAGCAGTGCCGGAGGGAGCTGTTTAGCTGAGGGTCTCACCCCTGTATCAACAATAAATACATCTGCAATAAATATGCAAAGTTGTAACTGATTTGCATTGACATTTGGACTGGGGGAGGGAGCTGAGGGGAGAAAGAAATAAAGTCCATTATAGCGCAGAGTAATTTAGGATATTACCACCGGCATCTGAATTACAAATCTACCTCTCATTACTGGTATGTTAACCGGGAAAGGCAGCTTCTCAACAACATGCAAGGCAGAGTTTATTAGCATGAATTTGCATAATAATTAGCTCTGCAGCAAGCAAAGGCTGTTGTGCCTTTCAAAAAGCCAACTTTCAATGTCAATATCCAGCCCCAATTTGGCTCCCGCCCTAGGGCCCTCCGGCAGCGAAAGCCGCCACAGGCGTTCGGCAGCCGGCTTCCATCTCCCCGATGCTGTTGCCTGCATCGGGGACCCACAGAGGTCCTGCTTCATCCCCCAAGCAGGTCTTGAGTGCTGGGAGACACAGGAGAGCTCCTGGGAAGGGTCTTTGGCAAGCCAACTTCATTGTACAGAGAGTTTCTGCATGGCACGGACAGTTTCTGCATGGCACGGACAGTTTCCTTCCCCAGTGCATTAGCAGAGTTGGCTGCTGACGGCTCCAAAGAGCCCCCAAAGCCCCCATTCAAAGCAGCCCCGTGCCATTCAGACCTGGTCTCTGTCCCACCCCGTAACGCTAAATCTGCTACAAACTCATCGCTCCCCCTCCCGCACCCCCCGCTGCCAGTTAAGCCTTTAGACAACACAGTTCACATAGCACAATTTAGAGAAGACACAGGAGAAAGGTATTTTTTATCAAACAATGCCACGATGAAGAAAAGAGTGTGGTAATATAGGGAATTATATTCATCCTCCGTCTACCCAAGCTGGCCCCCAGAAATATGATACTGGACTGCACTGATCGATGCTCCCCAGCCTGGCATTTTCCAGGTAGCGTTGTGCCAATAACAGACTCTTCACTAGCCAAAATGGAAAAATAAAGGCAAAACCGTGAAGTTATTTTAGTCTTTTTGCCGAAACTACAAGTTTTATCTTCTAGGGCTCTCTCTGTAAATACATACATATTTTTGCAGGTGCATTTCAAATGCAAATATCTCAATTTGAACAAGATGAACAAAACACACTTGTTGGTTGGAAGGAGGCTGTATTTTGTTTCTCCAAATGTTTTCTTCGATTTTTTTTTTCACAGCTTTTCAGCAAAAAGTCTTGCCTGGCAAAACTCACTGTCTCCAATCCCCTGTGCTGCAGGCAACTTCCCTCACCTTGCGTGCTCCAAGCCTTCTGTTTCAAGAACTTTTTGGGCACCTCAAACACACCTCTGGGTTAGAGAAGATGCTTAATAGGATTTCTGCCCCGGAAGGTCATGCAGGGAGTCACACATCTGTTTGCAAGGTAGCTGCAGATGGCAGCAAAGCCATCTGTGCCCAGGCAGCAAGTGACTCCCGGTGTGTGCCTCGTGTCACAGCGAGAGCTGCTCGAGAGGAAGCGGAGCCTCTTAGTGTCAAGTGTTAATTGTTACGTGTGTAGCTACCCCAGCCCTCTGCTTCTTTACACACGAGTGCAGGAGGATCCTGCCTAACCCCTCAGCATGACCTGGAGCACAAGGTTTCCGAACAGAAACCCACCCGAGCTTGCACTCACAGTGCCCAGAGCTGCTGTTACTGCTGTTTTAAAGACAACGTGCTTCAATTTCCCCTAAGAGGATATTCCAAGCAGGGACTGAGCTGATCGTTTCCAGACAGCAGCATCTCAGTGTCGGCTTGAACTCAGCTGTTTCCAACACAGGAAAAACCTTATGCATCTCTAAAAAGAAATGCATTACCCAGCTAAGTCTCAGACCTGCCATCTCCAGGCCTTCGGCTGCAAGTCCCACTCTTTGCAACGTCTCCCCACCACAATGCATGCAACTCCTGGCCAGCAAGAGCTACTACGCACCGGCTTTTCCTTTCAGCATCTCACAGCACTAGAAATATTCCTCTCGAAGAAGCTGATCAAAACCAGCTGCTTTCATCAAAACCTTATGCTGTCCCCAGTCCTGGTTTCATCAGAAACCCTTTTAACCCGCCATCTCTGGGTGCCGTGGTCTCCAGGAGCAGCAGCCTTATAGAGGATAAAACTCCCTTAGGGGGTGCAATAACTCCTTGTTCTTTAGTGCTGTAAACTCTGGGTCCCACATACTCCTGAAAACCATACCTTATTTATTATTTTATGTATAAATATATAATATATATATTATATATTATTATTATATTATTTGCAGTTATTATTTCAGACTGGTATAAAATAGGCTGGTATAAAAGGAGTCTGAGCAACAGCAAACAAACCTCAGCACCTCTGCATGTCCTGAAGCAGACCCACCCCTACTTCCCCAGGAAGTAAGATGCACTTTTGAACCCTTCAACATCATCTCAGTTAGAAGGCTTCAGAGGTCCCTGCCCTTGAAACACAGGGGAGAAAAAAAGGAGGAAAGTGTGGTCCAGGTCCCGAGAGGGCAGAATAAGGCAGTTGGGAAATGGATGGTGTTGGGACTGCCAGCAATTCCCTGGGTTCCCCGGGAGGTGCGAAGCGCGCAGGTACCGGCTGTGCCGGCTCCAGACCGACGCGAGATGGTGCTGCTTCCCCGGGCACGGGCAGGGATGCAGCCGGGCCGGGATGCAGCCGGGAAGGGATGCAGCCGGGCCGGGATGCTGCCGGGAAGGGATGCAGCCGGGCCGGGACGCTGCCGGGCAGGGACGCAGCCGGGTCGGGACGCAGCCGGGACGGGATGCTCCAAGACCACCCTCCTTGCTGTCCCTCATACTCTTGCACTGCACAAAGCGAGGGGCAGATGCGGGAAAGGCAGAGGGCTGGGAAGGGGTGGCACAGTCAAAGAGCTGGCAGGAGCCGGTACAAGTGCAGCTCTTGGTTTTCAGCTCTTTTAAAGTCTGTTTGTAGAAACAGAGAGAGATGGGTAAATAACTCTATTCCAAAGTACTCTCCAGTTCAAGTAAGAAATTTGTGGTCGAAGAAGGAAATGCCTAGGTTCAGGGGAAGGAGAAAAAAAAAAAAAAAAAAAAAAAAAAAAAAAGGTCTGCTTAAAAGTTGAACAAGTGAAAAGATATCGTAAACCAGCTAAACACTATTTTTTTTGTAAGTCAGACATTTGTTCCCAATTTGGGCTTTTAAGGAAAAGTTGGAGAAGCTTTTCCTTTTTTTTTTTTTTTTTTTTTTATGAAATTCTATTTAAAAAGGACACTTCCATGCACTTCCCATGCATCTTTTTCCTTTTGGAAAAACACAGAGCTGAGGATCCTGCAGAGCTCATCAGGAATCTGGCGCCCATGTGTGCCACCCCATGATAACAAACCCAGCCAGGGATGTGAGGGAGAAGGGGGGAATAAGCATTTGGAAGAAGATGATTCTGCAGTGAATTTAAAAGGAGTTATCAGCTGCTGCTGGGTAAATCAGCTTGCCTAAGATAAGAACCAGAACAAATATTTATTCCAAATTTACACTGACCCAAACCTGAGCGCTTGAGGGTTGAATAATTTCGGTGAACTATATATTTTTTTGTCAAATCATTTCCTGGGCTTCTTGCATGGGTTGAAAGAGATTTAGCTGGGAAGGATAAATCCTGGCTGCTCATATACTGTTGTCAAAAGGATGGGATAGAAACACAGATAGAAACGCTGATAGATGGCAATAAAAATGATCTTTATGGTGTTTCAGTCTGTGCTGTTTCACGATGGCAAAACTAGACCAAGATTTCTCCAAGTGATTTTGAATGCCGCCTTGTTCAAAGGGCTCATCCAGCAAAAAAGGGTCCCAAATTTTCAGAAAGCTCTTCATGACTGCTTATATGCAGGCCCCGCTCGGACAAGCACCCAAATCATCATCCCTTATCAGAAGTCTCAGCTCATCTCCTGAATATCAGGTCACCCAGGAAATTTGGCTGAGTTTTGTACCACACGGGCTAATTTGGAGATGCTAAAAGACATTCTTCAGACCTTTCCTGGTTTGCCTGCCCTGCCTAAAAGAGAATCAGACTTGTCACCTGCACATCTGGCTAAGTGGGGTCCACATCTGTACCTGCAGCTGCAGGCTATGCTATTCAGCCCCAGGTGCTGGCCTACAGCAGGTGTCTAGCCAAGGTTGGAGGCTGCATCTGAAGGAGAGCACCTTCCCCCACCACCATGCCAATCATCGCTCCCCAGGACAGGCATGCCAGTGCAGGCAGGGCCCTCTTCTGCCTGCAAGGATCCAGCTGCTGATGCAATCCTTGTCATCGCAGACACCGATTTGCAAGCTGTACCTGACACAAGGCACAGAAACATCCAGCTCTCAGATCCTGTCCTACTAGCGTTGCTGCTTTCCCTTTGCAGTCCATGTGAGAGACCCTTTTTCACTTGGAAATTTTACCTGTTCTATCTACCGCTCCATCCTCGCAGGAATAAGAGCGCAGGCACGGCACGACAGGAACAAGCAGAAGCCAAGTTTACATAAACACTGGAGAGCACGACGTAAAGGTTATTTGTGCCTGTGGGCTGCTTTGGGATCCTGTGAAATACGGCGGTCTCGGGCTGACTCACAACAGACAGAAAGTTCCTGTAACGCTAAAGACTGCAGCTTTTTAAAATCCCTGAGCAGTGCAGGGGCACAAGGTTCTAGCGAAAACAAGCACAAGGAGCTAGGGCTAGTGGTGCAATGTTATTCAGCATCTCCCATCCCTTCCTTGTGCCAGGCAACGGCCCGATCGCAACCTCTGCTCAAGCAAACATCCACCCACTTTGCTGAGATTTCTTGTTGCAGTAAACACTGGGCAAAAGTGGGTAAAGACAGGAAAATGGGCATTAACACGATGTTTCACACTTAAAGTTCTTTATAAGCACTAATTCAAACAACGCCGTAAGAGTTACCCACATTTTAAGCTAGGGAAAACGGAGCCATGGAAGTTAAGCGACTTATTCAAAGCCACAGATGGAACAAATAGGAGAGCCAGGATTAGAGCAAAGGAAATGGCAGAGATGCCCTCCTCCCACCTCCACAGACAACAGCAGGAAACCTGCTGGTCCTAACACCACAAAGCAAAAATAACACAGAAACAGGCAAACCTCACAGGGAAGAAGTAAGGTTGTGCAGGGTCCGGTTTGTGGGACAGGAGAACAAGTGGAAAACACGGGATTGGGATCCGTGAGGAGCAGGTTCAACTCAGCCCCAACACGATCTCCTCCAAGTGACCTTGGGCAAGTCACCTTCATCCCTCTGCAACTGGGCATCAGAAGGGATGGGGAGAAACATCTCCCCTTCAATAATTTTCTTTAGTCTCACCTCTCTTACAGGCAGAAACTGCCTCTTATTGCTTGTCATGGACGACCCAGATTAATTAGGCAATCCTAGAAGCTACCAGAATATACTACAACAAAGAGCAAAAAAGCACTGCAATTTCTTTACATTTACAATCTACCTTTAGATTTTGGGGAGGAACTAACAGTGTTCCTTTAATACCAGAAGGTCTTGCTAAAGGGAAGGCAACTGAGAGAGAGGCAATGAGTTACAATTGGGCTCACAAAGCTGGCACAAAGCAGCAGCGGGAACGTGCGTTTGCATGTATATAAATACATCTCTCCATGTGTGTATACACGCATATGGACTTTGGATGAGCGGGGCGGGGGTGGAGCACATAAACTTGGGGAGAGATAAAAATCAAATAAAGCCCCACAAAAATTAACAAGGGGAGAAAGCATTTTACTCAAACAAAGAAAGTCATTTTGCAGCCACTGATATTTTTTTCCCCCCTCTCCCCTCTCTTTTTTTTTAATTTTTATTTTTTTTGAAGCCGGCATTGTGCAGAGCCCTGTTCCTTTTCAAGATTTCAGATGTTGTTGTGTTCAAACGAATCCCATTTTGTCACAATCAATGACTCTCCCCGCTTGTTATTACCTCCAGCCCTTTGGAGCAGGCAGCGCCGCTGGCAGCCCTCCAAGCCCCAGGCAGGCAGGCAGGCAAGGCAGCAGAGCCCGCACCCCTCCAAAATGCGCAGCGGAGGTAAGCTGGAGAATGTCACCTACACCTGGGTAATTTTTAATTTTCTTTCTTTTCCCTATACTGTTAAATTACCTCCAGCTTATTTGTCTGGCTAGAGGTTAATGAAACACTAATGATGTTAATGAGCCTTTCATGCTGCAAGTTTTTTCAAGAAAGAGATATAATAGCTGTTTTCCTTCCCTTTTAATCTTTTTCATCATTCGGGAGTTGCAGGGCCAAAGCAATTAGCGACTCACGCGGCTCTGTCTCCCCTCCCGGTCACAGCCCAGTGGGGCAAAGAGAAGAAACATATTAAACCCCCTTCACATGTCCATAGGTAAGGAGCTCGCGGGCTGATGCAACACGCTGCTTTAGCCAGAAGGCAAAACGCTATTCGGGGGAAAAACAGGGGGAATTAACAATCTGGAGCTGTCGGGAGTGGTGAAGTGTTGCCATTAGCCGTGCACCGTTTGTTAGAGGAGGTGACAAGACAGGTGAACTTCAAAAGGTTAGAGGAGGTTTGGGTAGGGCTCCAGCAGCCAAAGGGTTGCTGGACACCTTTCCCCATGAAACCACGGAGCGGAGAAACCCGCCCCATTTTGGTTTTCATCCTGGTGAGCTCAGATTTCGGGTGCATGACATCCCTCTGGACCACAGCCAGCCAAAAATCTGCCCTTTCTTCCCAGTTCATCTTCATAGAATCATAGAATCATTAAGGTTGGAAAAGACCTCTAAGATCATCAAGTCCAACCATCAACTAACACCACCATGACTCCTAAACTAGGCCCTGGAGTGCCACGTCTACACCTTTTTTGAACGCCTCCAGGGTTGACGACTTCACCACCTCTCTGGGCAGCCTGTTCCAATGCCTAACCACTCTTTCAGTAAAGAAGTTCTTCCTGATGTCCAATCTAAACCTCCCCTGACACAACTTGAGGCCATTTCCTCTCGTCCTATCGCTAGTTTCTTGGGAGAAGAGTCCAGCACCCGCTTCCCTACAACCTCCCTTCAGGTAGTTGTAGAGAGCGATAAGGTCTCCCCTCAGCCTCCTCTTCTCCAGACTAAACAACCCCAGTTCCCTCAGCCGCTCCTCATAAGACTTGTTTTCTAGTCCCTTCACCAGCTTCGTTGCCCTTCTCTGGACACGCTCCAGCACCTCAGTGTCCTTCTTGTACTGAGGGGCCCAAAACTGAACACAGTACTCGAGGTGCGGCCTCACCAGTGCCGAGTACAGGGGCACGATCACTTCCCTACTCCTGCTGGTCACACTATTCCTGATACAACCCAGGATGCTGTTGGCTTTCTTGGCCACCTGGGCACACTGCCGGCTCATGTTCAGCCGGCTGTCGACCAGCACCCCCAGGTCCTTTTCTGCCGGGCAGCTCTCCAGCCACTCTTCCCCAAGCCTGTAGCGTTGCATGGGGTTGTTGTGACCAAAGTGCAGGACCCGGCACTTGGCCTTGTTGAACCTCATACAGTTGGCCTCGGCCCATCGATCCAGCCTATCCAGATCCCTCTGCAGGGCCTTCCTTCCCCCGAGCAGATCGACACTCCCACCCAGCTTGGTATCATCTGCAAACTTGCTGAGGGTGCACTCAATCCCCTCATCCAGATCATTGATGAAAACGTTGAACAAAACCGGCCCCAGAACCGAGCCCTGGGGAACACCGCTCGTGACCGGCCGCCAACTGGATTTCACTCCATTCACCACCGCTCTCTGGGCTCGGCCATCCAGCCAGTTTCTTACCCAGCAAAGTGTATGCCCATCCAAGCCGTGAGCTGCCAGCTTGTCCAGGAGAATGCCGTGGGAGACCGTGTCAAAGGCCTTCCAGGTAGACAACATCCACAGCCTTGCCCTCATCTACTTGTTTAAATACAGAAAGTGGCAGGGAAAAAGACACAGGAAGAGAAAAACTAAGAGATTCAGAGAAATGGCTGCTCAGGAAACCGCTCTACACCCTGCTCATCTCCACCCTGCTGCCTCAGATACCAGAAAAGATTTCTTTATTGTTCCCTAATCCCCTCAACACAACCGCACGGTAGAAAAACCCACTGGTCTCAGCCCATTTTACAGATGGCTCGTCCCACGCTGAGCAAGGAGGACATGAGCCGGGGGTCCCCCTCACCAGGGCCGAGCCCCCCGCTGCCACCGCGCTCCTTGGCGTGCCGGGAGGTGATGCTGCCTCTGCTTTTCTTGATGGATACATCGGTGCCAAAGGGCACACAACTAAATTACCAGCTGGCACTTACAAGGAGTGAGGGCTCTGGCTTGTGCTTCCATTAGAGGGTATCTATCTGCATTTAAAGCTGTGGCGCTCTGATAAGGAGAAGGGAGGAAGCTAGAGAGACCTCAAAAAATTGCCTGGACGAACTCCGAGATAAGACTTTTCAGACAGACAAAAAAGCCTGTCCTGATTTATAGAGCTTCGTCTGTCCTTGACAGTACCTCTGGAGCTCCTGATCTCGGCTGTAAAAAAGAAAGTTCCATCAGAAATGTATGTTCTGCCCCCAAACTATTTATCCAGACAACCTGTCAACCTACCACAGCCAGATCCTCTCTTGACACGGACAAGGCAGCAACACAATCGGCTGCCTTTTATTTTTTACCCTCTCCTCTCCCCTGTTCTTACTAATCACAGATGCTTTGTCTGCTCAATAATAAAGATCCTGGCTGCCTCAGTTTCCATTTTTTTGTTATCGTGCCTTTCAGCCGGCATGTTTATTTATGACTGCTACAAAGCGCTTTCATGGAAAGATGCCATTAGGCTGGAATGATGCTCCCTTGACATTGAGATCAGAATCTGCACAGACGCCACGCAACAACTCATCTTTATGTTTGCCTACTTGTCTTAATTCCTTTTCTTTTATTATTATTATTATTATTATTTCCGTTGCAAGGGCTGCCAGGGAGGGAGAGGCAAAGGGGCACTTGCAGCACAAAGACATGAAGCAGCTCTGACCGAGGCCACAGATGGTATGGGCTGGCTTGGCTAATTCTGCCCTCTTTCAGGGCAGCTGTTGGCATGCACGCTCTTAACAAGCCCATTAAGAGAATAGGACCCCAGACTGACAAGGGCACAGTAATGGATTTATTCTCGCTCACAACGTGGAGACAGCTCTCCTGAATACCACGGCAGGGGCTTCTGCAGCCAAGGTGGAGACCTGGGGAAAGACTGATTTTTGGGGGGCAAGGTGCACGGCACTGCCCGCTTGCCCCCCGTCGAGCCTGGGCAGGGCACTGCTGGGGAGCTGCGTGTTAGGACCTCAAATCCAGCAAAACCCACGTGGACGCTGTGCTCAGCCTGTGCTGATGGGTTCACTGGGTCTCTCTGCTTACAGAGCCTGACTTGTCACCGAAAAAGAGGAGTAGCCACTCATTGCGATATCATTAGGGTGACGGCCACATGACGGTGACTTTAACATGCTCTCTAGAGCCCCTACGACCCCAGCAAGCCCTGCTCCTTCTCCCTTCCCCTTGAAACTCCTCACAGACCTCACGCATGAGCACAGGACGCTGCACAGCCCTCCAAAGGCATGCAAACACCGACGAGGTCTTCTCAATCTGCTTAGCAGATTAGAAAGGGGGAAAAAAACCCCAAACCCTGCTGCATAGGAGCCAGCTGGCCCCTCCGCTTCCCAGCCCTCATCCATGCTGGAAGGTGGGCCCTGGGACAGGGGACACGGTCCTTTTCCAGCGCCATGCCCCAAACGACGGCGTGCCCTACCCGCCACGCTCACACGAGATGCTGGGGCAGACAAAGGGAGGTTTCTGTATGATCTGGCATCTCTTTCAGCTGTTAGTCAAGGCGCGTCCTTCCCGGGCATCGGCTCTCTAATTAGTTCTATTGGTTTCAACAGTTCGGCGGGCTCGGTGAATGTAATATTTAACACCCTAGAGGGAAGCCTTTCACGCCGATGCCTCTTTCATCATCTCTGCCCATCTGGTGCTCACTTTAAGCTCACAGAGCACCACCTGCTTGCAAAACAATGAACTCCTGTGGTTCCCCGGCTCCTCCTGACCAGCCGGACCCTCTGGGAAAGGCACGTGGGAGCAAGCCTCCCCATGGCAGCAAGCCTTGACGCCAATCGTGTGTGTCATGTGTTCATTCAAAAAGCAATTAGTAGTGCGTGTTTATACTGCTACCCATCAAGGATGCCAATTCAAAGGGAGCAACACAGTTTTTCCCTCTCTGACTTGCTCCAGAAGAGCTCATGAAATGCACACCACGTCCGCAGGGACGGGGAGGCGGGCGAGCAGACGCTCTTGTGCTCCCCCCTTTCTCAACGGCTACAGCCTCACCATCACCATCTTTCTCAGATTAATCAAGGATGAAGGATGGATAACTGGGTAAGGGCGGTTAGCAGAGCAAGGTATGAAAGGATCGCTGGTGCAACTCCACAACAGCAACAGGTAGCGGGTGCTGTACGTGTGTTACGGTGACACCCAGGAGCAGGGTGTCAGGACCCCCGCTGCAGCGAGCGATGCGATGTGGCCACGGACATCTGCACCGTTACAGCCTCTCTAACAGGTCTGAGCAGAAATGGGAATCAAGCCCATAAAAACCATTTGCTTTCTGCAGCCACAGCACCACGGCTGATGTTAGGAGACATCACTGCGTCTGGAAATGATTAGATTCCTTCCAGTGACTGACACCTGCTAATAACCTGGAAGATGGGTAGAGGATACTCACATTGTCATCTCCAGCTATCTACAACTTCATTTTCCATCATCTTTGTCACTCAAGGACAGCAGCAAAGGATATTATTGCTGCTGGTATTGTTATTGTTATTATTTAAGCCATGCAGCCACAAATCTGCAGGTATCTGGGCTGGTCTGGGTGGACGCATTACACCGGTAGATTCTCCTTCAGATCGGCGGGAAATTTATTGCGAGGATTATGTATAATGTATTTTTCTATTAAATTAAAATAAGCTTCCCTTTACAAAGTTCAGCGTATTAAGCGACAGCTGGAAGGACGGTGATTTTAACCTCACGCTTAGCCACAGAGTCAGCCGCACAGGGAAGATGGATGGATGGATGCTCGCTCTCAGGGAAATACAATAATCTCCTCTGTTCGCAACACTGAGCTGTATTTCTGGGCCTCCTGCCTCTCCGCATAAAGCCTATTAGCCACTCATCAGTGCTAAAAAAAAAATAAATAAATACGCCAGTGCACAACAGTGCCAAGGGCAGGGAAGTTAAAGGACATTATAACTCTTTAATTACATCAGTCTTGGAAAGAAGAGAGCTGTCATTCCCTCCTTCTTCCCTCCAGGGAACACTTGGTATCTACCTTGGCCAGAACCCCCTTAGGAAAGTTGTCGCAACATATGTCTTCCCTGTGATTCATGCCAGGGATGGGTTTAGTCCCGTATTAATATTCCCCACCCACTATTTACTGTGCTTGCATACACACACAGATACACACAAACATGCCTTTCATCTCCTGCCTTGAAAGGAGGAGGGGAAAAAACCTTAGTTAAGCTTTCAAGATAAGAGAGTCACGTGCAAGTCCCTGGCTTTAGCCTGCAGGGAGGATTTTCTTCTGAGAGCACCTTAAGGAGGGTTGCAACGTGTGATTGCAAAGAAACAACCCCTCGAGGGGCTGAGGACCCTGCCCTGGGGACAGCCAGCGAGATCGACACCGGCTAAATACAAGCAGTCATCCCACCACGCACGGCCTGTGTACCGCCCTGAGATGCTGAGGATGCAGAGAGCCATCAAAGAGCATCCCGAGACCTCAGAGTGTTTTTTCAAATAAGCATGTTTTTAAATATATTTCTCCCTGACAAAAACGTCCTTTGTAGAAATGAAAACGGTTGTCAAAAGCCCATCGCCCACCTCCTAAAAGATCCCATTACATTTCTGTATTGAACTTCTTTTTTACCAAGAAAGTTGTTGAAATAGTGATGGAAATAGCCAATAGCGCTTTCAATTAAAAATGTGTCACTGTGTTTTGTGATTTAGAAGCAAACAAACAAGAAAGGCAACATGAAATGTTAATGCGCATGTGAGCGGGTTTGATTTCTATTTGCTGTTTGTTTGTCAAACATTTTCAACTATCAATTAATTATGAAAACCGGGCCAGAAAGCTGGAGCCTGATCTGCACGCCTCGCGACGCCAATCAGGGGAGGCTCAAGCGAGCATCACCGTTCCCACAAGAAGGATGCACAACTCAGGCTGCAGAGCGCGGCCACCGCTGGCCATCGCAATTTCCCCACCGAGCACCAGGCTACGGGATGGTTTCTGCAAGATCTAATTTGGCTGTATGGAAGAGCAGTGAGCGATTGTCCTTTCACCCCTTTAAACCAACGCCAGAGACCGATGGGGCTGCTGCCCATCAACAGCTCCCTGGTCACCTTGGAGGCAAGGCCATTGCTCTGTGTTGTCAGAGCCACATCACGAAGCCTGAGACATCTTTTACAGCGGTCTCTGACGCTGAAGGACACACCACTAGAGATGGGGCAGCTCCCATGAGGGCTCTGCAAAGAGAAAGGATTGGGAGGTGCCTGGGTCAGCCCCACATCCTTCACTTCTGCTGCATTTTCCAAAGCCCCTGCAAGCACCAACATTTGCTCCAAAAGAGAGGAAGAAAAGGAAAAAAAAAAAGAAACCATACGAGCTGAGGCGGGTGAATAAGAAGATATGGCAGAGTCATGAGGCAATGGCCCAAGGGACCCATTAACAAGATTCCTCCCACACAACCTCCAGGAGCCCAGACCATCAATAAAACCTGCTCTCCTCCCCAGCCAGCCTTGCGTGGCTCTGAACTTTCCGGCTACAGGCTGCAGATTGGATTCTTCCGTCATCACCATAAAAACAGATGAATTGTCCACGGCTGAGGGACCTGTGATAAGACAGGAGCCTTTAGGCAAGAAGGCACACTTCATAAAACCAGCGCTGCCTTTCAGCAAGGGCTGGCCTCATGCTGCTGGGGTGGGCGCCTGGTCCCACACGCTGCAGCAAACTCCTCCCTATGCTTTTCATACCGAAAAGAGAGGGGCTGGAGATCACCTGCCCTCTTGCAACCCAGCAGCTCAACATGGCTATCTACTGACACAGCACATACCAGGGTGATGCCCGCATCGCATGCTGCCTCCATCCCTCCCTTGCCAGGGTGCGCGAGGAGCCCCCTCGCCCCAAATCTTTTGGGAACAGCTACAGACCCTGCTCTGCTCTTTGCTGCAGAAGCCCAAAGCCATTTCACCGCTGGCTCTTCTACTTCAGCAGCAGGCAGCTAGTCCTGCGTGGGCTGGGAAGGGTGCACGACCCACCCCGGTCACGGGGAACGTGTCTCCTGCTGTAAACTCCGGTTCCAGGAGGTGCAACGAAGCATCGCCCTGCTCACACCCACACTGCGACGGTGGGGGACCCCGGACAAACTGGGGTTGGTGCCAACGACGCCCCAAATGGGACATTTCTCTCTTCCCACAACTCTGGAACAAAGAGGGGACCCCAGTAGCATTGTTGGAAACCACAATCCCAGGCAGGATAGCCATGAAGAAAGTCTTTGAAAACCAGCAAAAAGCTAGAGCAGATAGAGCCCAGGCTCTGCAACGAAAGCATTTCTTCCTGTTTTGTTTTGCTTTGCATTCTCATTGCCAGGTGCATTATCAGGGCCCTTATTCCTGCACACGCTTCCCATTTTTCTCCCTCCTATCTCTCTGCGTCCAACGCAGCAGCCTGTATTAGTTTATGTTAACAAGCTGTGGCAGCAGTAATCCTGGCCTCTCCGGCTCCTCCGCCTGTTTTGCTGACCAGGCACACTGTTTGTCTCTGCTGCCGGAGAGCTCCCACCTCGGCGTGGTTCCTGGTCCCCTGAGCCTTCCTCCACTTCAAACCCAAGCATCTCTGCAGGAATTACACTGGAATATATCCCGTCCCAAATGCTGTGACCACACCGTTGTTGGTCGGTGATGGAGTGCAAGTTGCAAAAACATTTTGTCTGCCCCGGTGCTGCCCCTGCAGAGTGCCAAATGAATGGCAAAGCTTGTTTTCTCCCCAAAATAGAGACTTTTCTTCTCTGTCACTGTGCTGCAGAAACAAGCATCACCCCCGTGGCCCCAGCGTGATGGGGGCTCCCCGTATGCCGTGCAGCACCTCCTCCCGCTGCCGGCAGGGCAGGAGGACTTGCTGCCCTCTCCTTCCCACCCCACCCCTGCAATCTGACAGCCTGCATTTGTCTTTTCAGCTTTGACTTCTTCCTCGGCCCAGGTTGACAGCAAACAACACTTGGAAAAAGAAGAGGAGGAGGGGGAAAAAAAAAATAAAAGGCAAGCACAAGGCAGCTGCTGTGGCAGAGGGGGCGAGGAACAGAGAGAGATTTCAATCACTGCTCCGCTCCAAGGGCATGGCAGCACAACTGAGCTGCCCGACGTGTCCAGGAGGGAAAGGGAAGGCGAAAGGCAGGGGAGCTTGGCCACTGCCCCAAAAGCAGGGCACCTGGGCTCAGCCCTTCTGCCGAGGCACCTCTCGCTGATGGCACGAGTTCGCCCTTCATCACATCAAAGCCCGTCTTCCCACGCAAGCTCAGCTAGCCCAGGCTGGGTGCTGGACCCTCTTTACCTCCCATCGCTTCCCAAGCACGAGCAATCAGACAGCCTAAGGCAATAAAATAAACCTCCGCGCTACCGCTCCAGCACCGCACAAAGCCTCATGCCACCGCACCAAGACACTATTCGGAGCCCTGCTGTGCTAATGGTGGGTCTGGTTTTAGGGCAAGCGTTTAACGAGCGGCGTGTGTGCCGCTGATTAACAGTGTGGCTCTCTGAAGCCAAAGAAGAAAAGAAAATCAGTGTAAGATTGCAAACAATTACTCCTTTTAGATAATCACTGTTTTACAGTCCAGACGCGTGCATAAATATTGCATAAGGCTGGGGCTCAGCACATAATTGTCAGATATTATTCAAACCAAGTCACTACTTTATTGGCAAGAGCTGTGAGCTTGTCACATCTCAGGGTCAGCGACTGGATGGCTGAAGGATTTTCAGGGAAAGCTCAGGTAATGCAAGCAGCAGATCAGTCATTCCCTAAACTGCTCAGCACCGACCTTTGCAAAGCGATCTCACATTCACAAGCACGAGGAGGCACGAGCACGCGCGGAGCAGCGTTTGTGTGTGCATACAGGGACGGGGAAGCGAGGCAGCGGGGACAAGCAGCGCACAGCCACCTCTCCAGGGCAGTATTTGCAACCAAAGCCCTCACAGTGCAGTCGTGAGGCGGTTTGCGGGGGCACAAACACATGCAAGAGCTGCGGAGCCTGCTTGCCCGCAGATGGACGCCTGCACATCACGAGGAAGATGCTCCTGCAAGAGCTCTGTGCTCGTGGCACCGGGGGCTGAGCTCCAGCCACACGCCACTTTGGACAGGTCTCCTTCCCTTTCTCAGCTGAAGCTGTTTTGTTTGCAAACCATCTGCTCGGCACCCTGCCGCGCCAGCAGCAGCGAGGGGGCCCAGATGGACGGGTTCTTTGATAATTCTTTAAAACGAAGCACCCAAGCACAACGGCGCCATATGCCGAAGGGCCGGCCAGCTCGGAGAGCTGTCACACGACCCTCCCTCCTTGGCTCGGCCGTGCAGGCAGCGTGCTGTGCAGGCAGCGTGCCGCCTGGACCCCGGCATGCTCCCTCACCTGCTGAGAGCTTGCAAGCATTTCCAGGGGCCGCTTTGTCTCTGCCAAAGGCAAAGTGGCCAGAAGGAGACTCAGGCTCCTGGGCAGTCTCCAGCCTGCACACCTTGCACACCAGGTCCCCATCTCCTTCAGCTTTCCAAGACAGAATAAAGGGGTAGGAAGAGGCGGGTGGAGAAGATGAGGGTGCTTCCTTTGCAGAGTTACTTTTTGGCCCCAGTTCTCACCTAGTTTAAATGCAGACACCTATACAATTACTCTGCACAACAACCAGGGCTGGACTTGGCTCAGAGCATCTCACGGACAAGCTCGGTGGCACAGGAGAAAGCCAGCTGCTTACGGGCAATAAACCCCTGCCTGGAAGTAGAGCTTCCTCCCATTACGAAAGCTCGGCTTCACCTCCAAAGGCTCACGTCTCCCAGTTTTGCTCTGGCACCCTGAGAAACTTTCTCATTAGAAGGAAAAGGCAGCCTGAGATTCCTGCACCATCACAGGAACTGGGGCTTTAAGAAAAAAAAACCACCTTGCAAAACCCATGCCACAATCAGATGAATTTTGATACAAGCTGCAGTGAAGGATGGCTCTGTGGGATTTCAGAAAAGTAAAGGCACAAAGGCCAGTGAGATTGGACTGACACCTTTCAGGCTATGCTTTCCTGCCCCTACGCCTTGAATATCAAATCCTCCCCGTCACCAGCAGCCCTGAACCCCGAGCTCTGGAGATCTGGGTGGAAGGGACTGATCCCCAGTGGGGAGATAACAGGAGCTCCCCGAAGCCTCTGCTGTTTATAGAGCGGGGATGCCAGAGCAAGGGAAACCCCTTACCGAGCAATTTGCATTACCGAGGACCCCTGCTGTGGTCCCACGCTGTGGTCTTAGCACAGGACACCGCTCTCACTCAGCTCGTTAGCAGGCAGGAATTGCAATATCAAATAATGGGGCTTCAGTAACCTGACGGCCCAGCCCCTGAGCTGCCAGCATCACCCCTGGATGCTAATCTCAATAAAGATCTGCAGTGAGTGTCAATAAGGAAAGAGATTACATCGGATTCTAGAGAGAGAGTGTGAAAAAATGAGTCGGAGCAAAGAAAAGCTGCTTTGGAGTATGAACGGCTGCCAGGCACCTGTGTGCAGCTAAGCAGGGTCTGCAGGAACATGCTGCTTCCCCGGAGGCCCTGGGGATCGCCCGAGCTGGAGGACAGCACAGGATGAGCGAGAGATTATGGGGGGTTCAGGACATCCTTCCTCTGCCTTTAGCCCTCTGCCTGGCTGGCCTGAAAGGGGCCAGAGATGGAGCACGGGGTGATGGGGAGAGGACCTCCCATGCCAATGCCTCCTAAACTCCTCTCCTCGAGACATCAGACTCACATCTCATCTGGCGTGCAGTAGATGAGTGCTTTTGTTAACACAAATCACACGTGCTGCCTCCAACAAAGCCTGAACCAGGGCCCACAACTGAAGCAAAGTAACTGTGAATGTTGCTAACTTTATCATCTGACAAGACACACGTGAAATGCTTCTCTCTTGCTAATGATATGCTGGAGAGGTGCTGAACTGAGGTGGGACAAAGCGCCTGGCCGGCTGGCAATGAAGAACAATAAATAGTGCACAAAATCAGCCCCGAGTTCCTTTCAGCAGCCCTTGATCGAGCAGCGCCCCGCCAGATAATGAAAATCTTGCTCTATTGTATCCATGCAAATCACACGTGCCGCTTGAAAGCACGTGCATTAATAACTTATCTGTTGGGCCAATAAGAAAAAAAGTCTCGCATTATCTTGTCCACTTAACCATTAGAGCAGCTCTGAAGTGCATTCATTCACCTCCTACGATGCTCGCGGCTTCCAGCTCTGCTCCCAAGTACCGCGTTTGCCACCATCCCTGACGGCTGCCCTCCCGGACGGATGGATGCCGGACCCATCCCAGAGCCAAGCGGCAAGTGAACGGGCATGGGACCGGGTCTGAAGCCTTTAGGGATAGCTACCGTGACTGCCCTGCTGCTGCCTTGGGGGAGCTCTGAGCATCAAGAAACCCACGTTTACACCCCGAAGGCAGAGGGGTCCGGCAGCCCGCCTGCCGCCTGTGTTTCTTTAAGGCCAGCTAGCGAAGGATACCATTATCCAGCCGGAATTGCACAGGGGAATTCAGGTAAGCAGACTGTAATTAACCGAGCTGGCTCGCCGCCGCATCCAACAGATGTAGAAATGCACCTTGGGAGGAGGAAGAGGAGGAGGGAGAGAAGAGCAGAAGAGGAGCGATGGCTACCCAGGGCGCTCTGCTGCTCCCTGCCCACGCGCCCCAGGGGGATGTGGGGAGATGCAGCGGGTGCGAAAC
The DNA here is from genome assembly GCA_013389945.1 of Fregata magnificens. Taxonomy (NCBI): domain Eukaryota; kingdom Metazoa; phylum Chordata; class Aves; order Suliformes; family Fregatidae; genus Fregata; species Fregata magnificens. The sequence goes on from WAAD01018835.1 coordinate 333,374, forward strand.
TGCCCTCCTCCTCCTCCTAGCTGGTGGGTGGGAGCAAAATCCCCTAGGAAATGCAGGCAGAGAGTTTCAAAAGCGCATTGATAGCGGGTAGGAGCTGGAGTTTGGTTGTCCAGCATCCTCAGGCAGAGATGGCCAACAGCTCAGGGGCTAGGAGGAGGAAATGGGGAAATTCATGCTCCTTAGTTCAGAGGCTCAAGCCACAGCTTTGCAGTCAGGCGCATCACGCCTGGCTTTTGGTAAGCAACCAGAAAGCAGGATTTATATGACTGACCTGGAGCCAAGCAGCAGTAATCTCCTTCCAGACCAACTAACTCCCATGTCAGCCCCACTTCTCCAGAAATAGCTTATAAGAAATTTGCCCAAGTAAATGCCTGCAAATGCATGTCCTTGGTTTGTTCTGCTTTGGCCTGTCTCGTGCCAGCACCCACACCTCCAAATCCTGCAGAGATGAACCTCTCCATCCCGCCATGCCCAAGGTGACAGACCTTCAAACCTGAGCCCAGACAACATCACTTGAGCAAGGCAAGAGCATAAGAGGGGCATAAGAGCAGCAATGCCTCCCGTCCTGCCCCAGCAGGCAACCCGACCTCGAATGGTGAGGCACGATTTTTCCCTTTCTCTTTCTGCTTTGTTTGATAATTTGACTTTTCCCTGCTCTGCCTTGTAATCAGAGTGGCAATGAATTACAGCAAGGGTGGCTCCGTTCATTTCAGATGTCAGAGCCTGCAGTAATTGCAGCACCCACTTAAATTTATGTCAACGGGAGGAAGCCTTTGTACGGAAGAGAGCTCACCCTGCCAGCGCTGAGCCTGGGAGAACCTTCGCTCATCATCTCCGGGGTCTTGCTCCTGCCTTCCCACCAGGCATATGGGCAGCATGCTGCTGAGCAAAGCTCTCCTTCGAAGGGGAGCACGTTCCCCAGCTCGGTCCTGCTCCGGGAGCCCATCTGAAGAGCACAGCAGCCCTGGCCACCCTGTCCTGCCTGCCTGTAGAGGCTTTCCACACACTGCATGCCTTAAACCAAAAAAGCAGATGCTTGCTCTGCACCCAGACTCCCAAAAACTTCCAGAACAGCTTCAGCACACACTTCCCCTGCCCCCTCCTCTCACAGAGACAGCCTCAGCTCAGCATTTCAAGACACATGAGCATTCGCCTCTGCAGGGATGTGCCAGGAGAGGGAAGGAAGCCGGCGGGAGAGCAGAAGTCATCCCAACTGCGGGAAATTTTGCTCTCCAGGTGGGAACTTTACCCATCTGCAGCAGCAACGGGTATGGTGGGGGCTGGGCGTGGGAGCACGGCATCCCGCAGGTGGGACTTCTGCACCGGTGCTTTGCCACAGCTGCCGCGCTGAGCCCAAGGGCACCCAGCTGCTGGAAACGCTCTGACAGAGCTGCCAGCAGCTCATCATCCTGCAGGAGCAGGGCCTGGGCTGGGAAAAAGGGGTCTGAAGCAAGATGGCCCAAGAGTTTCCCAGGAGGTCACCTCCCCCCTGCCGCCACCCCCCCCACTTCAAGCAGCGGGGACTGGCGGACCAGGCACAGGAGGAGGATGGAAAGCCTTATTAGCATCCTGGCCATGCAAGAGATTTTGCAAGTGCCAGCCTCCGAGCGGCAACATCCCCGACGCCAGCTCTGCCCAGGAGCCACCGAAGGCTTCACAATGTCACATCATGCGCTGTCACCCGGCCAGACCCTCCTTGTACAACAGCAAAACACCCATCTATTCCCCTGTGAGGACAGGTCCAAGGGGACTCGTGGGGCAGCCAGACCCTTCCCCAGCACTGGAGCCTGCTCGGCCCCTGCGTTTCCCAGGGGTGGACCTGGAGGGGTGGCTGCATACGGGTGGGAGCCCCACGGACACAGGAAGGACAGGGCTCACCTGCACCCTGGCATGGTGGCACGTGGGCAGGGGCGGTCCCTTGCAGGTCCCTTGCCCCCTCTTGCACATGGGAAGGATGCAACCATCTAACTCCAGCTGGAAGGGTGGATGGAGGAGGATGGGGAGAAGCAGCAGAAACCTCACAGGTCAAGCCAAGTTTCCAGCCACCCAAGTGTCACATTTGCTATTGTACTACCTCCCCTTCCCCTGGCCTCTCCACAGAGCTTCCATCCACATTGCAAACGGGAAGCTGTTTCCATTTCAGCGTAGGTTAAAAAAGAGAGGGGAAAAAAGAAAAAAAGCCAAACCCCACAACACCAAAAACAAACATTGCAAAAGACAGAACACATCAAATATTAAAGGAATCAAACTCCTCCTGTCAGCAAGGAGGACACAGAAACTGTTCCCAGATGTGGCAGGGCTGTCACCTTCTCCTATCAACTCGGCTTCAAACAGCTTGTCAGAGGGATGTTTGCGCTTTCAGGGTCCCTAACCCCAGTGCCTCTCCCACCCTCGGCTCCCTTGGAGGACCAGATCCTTCACTGGTGTAAATCAGTGCTGCAGAGAGCGCTCTCCTGACTGCTCACACAGGCTCACAGCAGGTTTCACTGGCAGCAGCAAGTGCTGGTCACTAAAGGCAACGGGGTGACAGATTCCCGGAGGGTGCAATCCCCAAAACGTTTGGGCAAGACAGCTCACAGGGGAGGGCACAGCATCCCTCACACCCCAGGCACCCGTTATGGCGTGCACTGGAGAGGACCTCCTGGAAGGAGATGCTCGCACCCACAGGGTGCACCCGAGCGACTGCAGCCCACGGGCAACCCACGCTGGGGCAGGGACACCGGAGGGATGGCAGACACAAACCATTTTGCTCATGACCTCAATCTCCCGCACTGCTCTTCCCCTTGCCGGAGGAACGGGGATGGACCGTGTGTAACACATGGTGAAAACAAGGGCAACTGGGATTAGGAAATAGGGGAGGAAAGGTGTTTGGCTTAAGAAGCCCCTTCTTGTGGTAGTACCCCACGGGCGAAGGGTACATGGGTATTTTGCTCATTCTAGGGGCAGGGTTGTCTTCTGAGGAGCAGGATTTAGGCTCCTGCTGGGGAAGCAGGAGATGCCACGGCTGGATCCCACTTGAAAAGCAGCCCCTTGCCCCGTGTATCCATCCCAGGCAGCTCCCACCTCCCCAGCCTGCACAGCTCCAGGCACAGCAGCAGCTCAGAGGCTGGATCCCGCCTGGCCCGGGCACACGGGGAGTGAAAGAGCAGCCCTGGGCTCTCCCTCCCCTCCCACGCCTTCCCTGGCACCTTGCGCCACGGCTGCAATGTCCTTGATAAGAGGTGGCACACCCCGGCCATAAAGCAACCTTCGTTCTGCAAGGGGGAAAAAAATGAGCTGTCTGGGACCGGTCCCAGTACTTGGACCATTTCTCCAAGCCCCTGATCTCACCTTCCCAGGGCAAATATTAAATATCCCTGTCCCAGCTGCCTGGAAACAGGCACTCACATAGGACACTCTTCTATCTGGACACAAAACAGCCGTGCAAAGCCCTGTAGGGACCCTGCCCTTGACTCCCAGCGATGCTAACTCTGCATCTCAGGGTGATCTCCAACCACATATAATTACATTCACAGTCTGGATTCAGCACCTCAGTATTTTGCATCGCTACCTGAGATTTGACCTCCGAATCTGGGCTTTCCGAGCCTATGAACTTCATCTTCACTCATGGCTGATGCCAGGAATATTAAAAAAAAACCACAACAGGCTTTGCAAGGTGGCCGCATCTGTTCCCAAACAGGTTCATCTGTTCCCAAAGTTTTGTGAAATCCCTCCCTCCCTCTCCCTGCAGCACACAATCTGCCTCCCCTCCCTCCCAGACCCCACCAAAGACCTCCCTGACCTTCCCCCTCCGCAGCCATTGCCTCCATGGCACAAAGCTGCCCGAGAGTGCAAAATAAAGTGGTATTGGATTGAACCATCCTCGGCAGGGCACCGTCTGTGCCTCGCCTTGCCCCGTGGCCTCTGCCCGTGCCGCAACCTTTTATTACAGCAGCAAATTGCTAATGGCCTGGCGGTTAGGCACGGAGATGATATTGGCTTTCCCATCGAAAAGCAGCTTTGCAGCCATTTCCCCAGGTCTCTGCCGAGCGGCGGTGGGTCCCATTTAGCAGCCACATGAGCAGACACCGGGGGAACCACGGCCTGGGAGCTCCTTCCAGCCCTCATTTAGGCACATTAAATATTCAATAACCCCCAGAATAAACACACACAAGATCTCATGGCCCTCTGAGACTCCCTGGCAACATGGGTTCAAGCAGGGATCTCATCAGCCCAGGGATGCAGCGCCAGGATGGGACGAGAGGTGCTGACAAGGACAAGGAGAACCAGCTTTTCCCTGCCCCAGCGTTGGCAATACCCCAGCCTCAAGCCATGGGCTTTGTCAAGGTCTAACGAACAATTTGCAGAGTGTCCAACACCCCCGCGCCCAACTCAGTGCTTCAAAACAGCTCTTTTGAGGGCAACATCAACCCCGAGCGGCTGCACTCGAGGGGGTGCCCGCCTGCAGAGCCAGCCCCGAGACCTCCCTCCCTCCCTCTACACCCCCTATTTTAACTTTTTCCACAGCACAGAGCGATCTGCTCTCTAATCAAGGGAGCGCTAACGTGGTAATGCTGGTAAATTGTAATTAATTTTCCCCCTAATTGATGCGTGGGAATATCGGGGACCCTCATTCTCCTGCCTTCAATTCCTTTATAAATATATGATTTGACAGGTTAATTTGAAAGTAAAAGTTCGGTTCTTTACAGCAATCCAAGCAGAAGCCCCAGAACACAGCCTGCTGTCTCGCTATGTGAGGCGTAATGAAAAGGGTTGAAGTTAGGTTACAGTCGTCATCATCATCATCTTTTTAATTTCACTAATTTAATTTCTGCCCCCCCCCTTCTCGGAAGATAATAAAAGCTTCATTTCACAGTCCAGGAAATTTGGCAGCAAAAGGTGATAGACAGCCAAGGAAAGATGGAAGGACGTATAAGAAGGGTGCGCTTCCTTCAAAGTTAAAACACGGTGCTCAGCAGCCTGGAGAAGGGCAGAGGAGGGCACGCAGGACACGGCGGCATTAAGAAATATCTTTCCCAAGGTGGTAAAGTGAAATCAGGCAACACTAATGATGGTGCTTGGTGCTAGAGGGTGCAAAAGCACCCTGCACTGGCAGGTAAACACACCGACGGCTCACTTCATTGCGATCTGCTGCAGAAGCGCCAGGTCACCTTCCAGGAGCTTTAATGAGTTTGTGGGCGCTGTCTTGCCGACTTCAGGCTTTTTTGGGTTGAAACCCATCAAGTCTGAGACTTTTTTTTTCTACCGCCCACAGCAGCACGCGAGCGCACGGCACTGCTCCCACCCAGCGCTGCCCCTCGCAGAGCCCCAGCGTCCTTGCACACAAATGCAAACTGCTCCTGAGGTCAGCGGAGGAAACATCTCAAACACAATCACATGAAAGACTTCAAAAATCTTTCTCGACTTGTTCCTAATTAGAAAGGAAGCATCAAACCCAACCCTTTTAATAAGAAGAAACAACCCATTTTGATATATTTAACCTTCCTAATGAGAAATTGCATTGAAACTTCCCCTTTCCCACTTCTTGCATGAGCTTCAGCGTTGTTCCTCATTTGACAACCCACTCCCCGCAACCTCCACGGGCCTCCAGCCTGCAGCTTCAGGTCTGGCATCGAGGCAGCCTTGAAGTGCCATCCCCATCCCCTGCATCCCTCAGCACCAGAGAACAGGGGCTCCTTGCCTCACCGTTCCCATGAGAGTTACAATAAAAGCTCAAGGAGCTGGGGATAGAAAGGACTTAAGTCACCCCGGACATTCGCCAGGGGAATTGCAAAGGATAGATAAATAAATGCGAGTCTTCAAGAGGATGACTGGCAGACAGTTGAACTTCAATACCGGCTGCTGGGGATATTTACTGGAAGCAGATCTGGACTAAGTAAAGCATATGGGAATACTGTTCCTCTAGAATCAACACCAGTACTGTCTCTCGCCAAGCTGCGTTTTGTGACTTAGGGGACTTTTTTGGTGGAAATCTGCAGGAAAATGTGATGGCGAATGTGAAAAACATGCTTAGATTTATGTCCCTATCCTGCCAAAACGATGTTCAAGCAGTACATTTTGCAAAACCCCTGCTCCCGTTTGCTGTTTTCTAACCGCGTCTCTCCCCCCTGGTCACAAACTGCCCTTTTCATCCACGCAGCCAATTGCAGTGGCAAAACACCAACAAAATCAACCAACAACAAAGGCAGGCAGAGAGAAAGAGAGGCCTTTCTTGTCCTTTTTGGAAAAACTCAGAGATTTGGTGGAGTTCCAGGAAACGAGAGGAAAATATTAATTTTCAGTCCCAAGGGCAACTGATCTGATCCCTGTCCATGTCTACTCCCAAAAAATACTTGTACGAATTGGTGCCGATTGCCTAAATTCAGGGTGGAGGAACTGCTCAGCCCCACTGCACCGATGTGGAGGGGGGAAGTTTTCTGAGCCCTGGAGAGATGCAGCAGGGACCTGGTTTTCCTATCACATGCATCTCCCTCTCCCTCCTGCCGTCTCTCATAAAGGGGAGAGATGTCAACTGACAATTTCTCAGTGAGGAAAAAAAAAAAGAAAAAGAGAAGAAAAAGAGGGTTTGTATCTACTTTCGGTTATATTTTTATTGCCATCCGTTACTGTAACATTTGCTCTGATTACCAGATTAATCACCAGATTGCAGAGCCCATTAAATAAAATCAAGTCGGACAGTTGAGGTGTTCCAAGAGCGGTGTCTCTCGGTGCATGTCCCAGCCTGCTTCTCCCTCATCCTTTCTCTCTCTGTCACTCAGCTCGAGAGACAGACCTTTCCCCAGCCAGGATAGAAAAGGAAACGCAACGTTTCCCTCTGTCCTGGGGATGCGAACCATTGGGAAATACCAGCGCAGCTGTATCCCAGCCCTCCCGGCATAACCCCACCCCCTGTCCAAGCTCCATTTCCCAACCCTGCACATCATCAATTAGGGTGATGGACAGCACAAACAGCTGAAGATATGTTTCACAACCCTTGGCTCAGGTCTCTGCAAATGAGCGCTGTAGATCTCCCCTTCTCCTAATGTCACCTGTCAAAGCCTCCACTCTTCCCGGGAACCGGATCCCGCATCAAAGCACAGTTAAATGGGGTGTAAATGCCTGTTTCATGCACAGAAAATGGGCTGGTTGGCAGTAATAGGGGGAACTGTAAATGCTGTCAGTGGCTACATTTTGTTTATTGATTTACACCATGTAATGGGATGACTCGATTTAAATCATATACGCAGGTGTCATGTCCCATTCATCGCCATCGGATTTAATAAGAGGAACATTGCACTGCTGAGCTCGGCTGCACAGTGGGGCACGGAAGCTCCCGAGGGCTCACGTGGATCCTAAACCCCTCGGGTTTGTGAGCCCGCCAGCAAAGCCGGAGTTAGGAGGTTGTCAGCCTGGGGCTGGAGCCAGCCATCCCGTACGTACAGTCCTTGCGATGCTTGCTACGGCACGGGGGCAGTTTTTGTGCTTGCTCTAATTCTGGGCTGTGTAATTCCTTGCTAGGCATGCAGAGATTAACCTGCTGCCCTGAAACACCTTCCAAAATTACCCATCTCTGCTGGTACAACCCAAGCACGCCAACTGCATGGCTCCTCCAGCCCTCCACCTTTGCACAGCCTTCCCAAAGCCCAGGAGCCCACAGCACCCAGGACAGACGGAAAGGATGAAGCTCCCCCATGCCTAACCTCTACCTGCACCATCCAAATCCCAGGCTGAGTTCATCCGAACATGGAAAACCCAAGGGATTTCTTGTTTCTGCATCACCTGTCTCTCAAACAACACAGAGGAATTAAATCCCATTGCTCAATTTTTGCGGCATCTGCCAGGCTTCCCCCCCAGCCCCCAAAAATAAGGAATCCAATCAAGAACCTCTGAGCGTATCACCCCAGTGGTTACAAAGCCAATTAGGAGAGAGTCAACCATTCAAATGGCCAAGCAAAACAAGGCAAATGACAACTAATTTAAACCCTGCTGGGCACTCTCCGACCGACGGCAGGCTGCCGCGCTGCAGCGAGCTGCGGCAGTCGCTAATTAGTAACCACTCAGAAGCCTGCAAATAGCCTTAAAATCACGTTCCAGGTACAGTGGTGCAAGATATACAGGAATGGGGTGTTAGGTCTATCCCCGCTCCCATCACCTAAGGGTCCCAGAGCCACCTTCATTTCTCAGATGGGGACACAGGGGCACGGCAGACTGATGTGTCCCATGCAAAGGTGTGGCAGGGACAAGAATAGCACATCCCGTGTCCTCGGACTGCAGACATCCCTTCCCATTCCCAAATCTCCAAAGCAACCCAGAGATGACTCTGTGGCAGAAGCAGAGTCACTCCTGAGCACAGCAGCAACACGACTTGGCACCCCAGCCCTGAACCCCCTTTCCTTTCACTGCTCCCTTCCTCGCCAAGCAAGCAGAGGCAGGCCAGGACGGCATCGTCTCCATTTTTTCAGGTCACGCTTCCCCTTGAAATACCATCACTCGGAGCAATGAAGCTGTCACTTTTTGTATTTTTAGTTTTTCAAACCTTATATTTCATTCCACCGCCAGCTGCTGAAAAGGACGAGCAAAAGGCCAGAGCAGGGAGCAAAAAATCAATACGCTGCAGGAAGACAGAAGATCTGTTTCTATTCTTCATCTCTGATGCTGGGTACCCAGGGAACATCACTGCAAACAAGGCTATGGGCTACTGCCCTCCTGCTGAAGCCAAGTCCTCTGGTTCCCCACCCCAGCCACCGCACGGAGGGACACTCACTGCCAGGGAGGGGGCTGGCTCTTTGGAAAATGCTTTTCCTACATGGAATTAAAGCAGCTGAATGAATCCTACACAGATGGTAGGCAAACAAGGCAGCCCTGAGGTAGGCAGCACCTTACTCATTTCTCTCCAAAGCCCTGTCCTCACCTGCTCCACGGACCCTCTATATTTATCCTCAGGTTCCTCCTCTAACTCATCCCACACAAACTACACATTTCTATTTTCCATGCCATCCACGGCCCTTCCCTTCCCTGCTCATCAGTAATCACACACCAACTTTCTGCTCTGAGCTTGTCCATTGCCAAAGAGCTCAATTTTCACCTAATCCCTTTATCTTCTCTTGCTCCCCCCGCGTGGGGAGCGAGGTCCCCATAAATATCTCCAAAGCCGCCTTGGCATCACGCTCCTTCAAGTTACCCTGGCTCCTCTGCAAATGCAAAGGATGAGAAGGCGCTTGTGCTCAGCCCACTTCACGCGCTGACGACCTGCTGCCTTGTACAGCACGTGAACATGTTGGACACGTCCAGACAAATCATGCTGTCCTCTACAGGCACGATAAGGAAGCCAGTAGCTACAGGAGCTCTCAGGTTGAAATAGAAATGAAGGAATTTGGATCCCAGAGAGTAGAAACATCTCTCAGAAGAGAAACCAGACTCTCTCAACAAACCAGCCCAATCTGAAGCGGTTGGAAAGACCTTTCTGCAGCACCCTGGGGGACGCTGGTCACAGGAAGGTGCTAGTAGGGGCTTTCTTGGTGGCGCTGAGGAGGCAGACGATGAACAAGATGAAGGACTAAAGGCTCTCTCCTGTTCTAGCCATCACTCAAGAGCTATGCAACGCATCTAAAATGCCTAGAAATTGAGCTTATACAGCAGTTGAATAGGTGAAGTCCTGAGGAACAACATGATGTGATGGCTGGTATTAGCCCAGCTGGTAACACCATCCATCCATCCGTCCACTCTTTCCGTAGGGGCCCCTTCTCAGCAGTAGCCTCCCTATAAATCAGGGGGTGAGGAATAAGCATGGAGCATAGGAATTGCAGAAGCAGCAGCACTGCAGTCATAAATCAGGATCTAATTCAATCTTGTGAGATGCCTCGTTTGATTAATTTATGTCAGCGTTTTCCATTCCATCAGCGGCTGCTGTCCCTCCCTGCATCGCCTCTGCCTCCCACTCTCCTCTGCAGTCCCACACCGGACAAGTCGGCAGGCTCCACGCGGAAGGGCTGGCCGAGAAGGGATGCAGCCAGGCTCTGCTGTCTGCCCTGCCCAGCCAGAGCAGGTCTCCGTGGGACTTGGCCAAGCCTGACCTCACATCCTTAGCTGAAGCCCTCAGACCATGGATACGGTGGCTGCATCCATCCGCCACCCCCAGACCAGTGGATGGCAGGGCCACCAACCTCCTCGGGAGACGGACTTGTTTGATAGAAGAAACTTTTTCTAATACCTTCACAAGATGGCAGAGACAGCGTCTCTGATCTTGGCCGCCTCCCATGTATCACTCTCACTGGCAGCATCCAACACCACTATATGAAGAAAACCTGTCCTTTAAAATGTGAGGGGTTTTTTTGTTGTTTTTCACAGCTGGAAAACTGAATGTCTGTTGCAATCGTAAAATAAAGATGGACCTCATTGAAAACCCAGATACTGCATCTGAGGCTGAGTTTCCTGAGGGAAAGAAATTACCGAACTAAATGAACATGGAGCAGGGATAAAAAAATAAAACCCATGCTAGCTGTCCCTGCTGAATCTCCCAATAACGAGAGTCTGATCAAGAGCTGCATATATTAACTGGTATCTCAAGACAAGAGGGTATAAGAGTAACATCCACACTGACCCCAGCAGCCTCGGACAGCCCAGCCTTGCCTGGAAAGTGCATATCCTGAGAGCACATTATACATCCTGAATTTCTCTCTGCACCGCTCATTTACTTAGTAAGGAGGTAAGAGACAGTGAGATTGGTACTTGGGCCATCTGTTTGAGCTCTCCCTCCTCCCTCCCTGCACAAAATTAGTGAGGGCCTGCAAGAAGCAACAGCACACGTTTAATTCAGCCCTGCAAATTGCTGGAGCCATCTTTTGGGCTTGGCTTATGGAGGGACAAACTCCATAACGGGGGTTTAAATAAATCACCGGGTCGGAGGTGCAGACAGCCCAGACACCAGTGCACGGGCACTGCATCTTTTCAGGCAAGTGGTGGATGCTGCTTTTGCTCTCCGTGAGCGCTGCCCTCTGCCAAAGCCTGGGGCCAAGAGTTAACACAGGCACTCAGATAGCTTAACCTGGTATGGCTTGGTTAGCATCAAAGGGAGCTCAGATAAAGCTGCCTGTGAGATGCAATGCCTTGTTTCAGAGCAGCCAAAACCTGGTGAAGATCAGTGCCAGGCCCTGGGTTGGAGGACTCGAGCTTAGCGCTCCTCCAGGGGCTGGCAGGAGTTTGCTGGGGCACTGCAAGATCAAGCTGCCCTGACACCACAGCGGCAGAAAGCAGACTGTTAAAAACACACCTGCTGAACCCAAGGAGCTCTGGGCATCGCTGTCCGAGCACCAGAAGGCTTCAAACAGTGGGGGCTCCAGGTTGACATGCTGCCCAAGCAGCTCCTTGCTGGCACCTTGCAGCTCGTGCGATGAAGAAGGTGGTGAGATGGCTTCGTGGCCCAGGGACAGCTGTGCCTGCTGGGCCTTTGTGTTTAGGAAAAAAAAGCGGTTTCACCCACGTGCTCCATCCCTCAACACAGCAACGGAGAGGCCCAGCTAGGGACACTGCTGCTACACTTTGCTGTCAGCCCGAAAGCCAAAACACACTCACGGACCTTCACTAAAGAGGCACCAACGTGATGGAGCTGTTCTTACATCTCTCCTCCTCCGCTCCCAGAAAGCCGATGCTGCACGATGCCCGGCTAAACACTGGCTCTATATTCAACTACCAGCCTGGGAACAAGGTTGTCTGAGCACGTAGCTAACAAAGATGCAGCTGAACCACCCCATCTGCCTTCCTCAGCCCTCCCCCCGCTCCAGAAGATGTGGGTTATAAGGAGGGAGGCAATCCTAGGAGGAAAACACCACCCTTCTCTTTTTCAACGCCCAGCTCAAGTCAAACCGCTGCCTCGCTTTTGCTGCTCTGGTCCCATGCCCTCCTGCTTTAACCTCTTCCCTCTTCGCCTCCGCTCCCGCCAGCTTCAGCCCTCTCCTGCCGACACATCATCCTGGGACTCGGCTCCCACCGGCACCCCGCGGTAAGCCAGCCCCATCGCCCCTCGCCAGGCAGCAGAGAAGGCTTCCCACCGGCTCCTCTTCAGATGAAACTCCACTCAACCGATTTGTATTCGTAGCAGCAGCAACTTACAAGGTTTGGAGCGATTTCAGAACATCTTCACTGGCAATTTCCTCAAAGGTCGGTCTTCAAACGATGACAAACCTGCCTTGATCTTCTCCGCTGAGCAGCAGGAGACGGGCCGAGCCTGTCCTCTTAACTGGTGTTACTCTCCCATTATTTCCAGGCTGGTAGAAATCCTGCAGACTCCCTTTCTGGCTGGTGGGCAGAATGGGATTTCCTTGGGACTTAGCAGAAAGCAGTACTCTGAGTCAGTGATATCTCAGTACATAACCCCCCAGGGAAGGAACCTGCAGCCAAAGGCTTACAGGCAGTGTCATTTCACGCCTGCCTTGAACTGCACCAGAGATGCTCCCTGCCGCTCTGCAGCGAGCCAAAGGACGCGGCCATCTTCATCAGCCTCTACCATACAGATTGGGAATGCCGCCCAACATTCGAGACGGAGACGGATCTATCGCACCCATACAGGGTCAGGGCATGCTCTCATACTCAGGTAATTTCTCAGAAACTCAACTGGCTTTCATATATATTATTCAAATGTCAGTCTCAGCTAAAAGCCGTTCCAGTTGCCAAGGCGGATAACTCCGTGCATGCTGCAGATCACAGCTGTAATGTCCCCATCACTTCCCAGGCTTGCACACGACAATATCAGCACCTAACAGCTACCATCAATAACTGTGAACATGCCTCGGCACAACTGGTCACCGAGCGCCGGCACCGCTTTTTCCAGAGGCGAGGGAAACTGCTGTAAGATGGCATCAGTAAGCTGGCTGCAGTAGCCAGGAGCCCAAGGCACGGCTTTGCTTGCCTCCCAGTCCAGCCCACTAGAAAGGAAAAGCCTCCAAATTTGAGCAAAATTGTGGGCAGGGAAAATCCCTTCCGTCACCAAACCGTCAGCATTAAGCTAGAGTTATGTCTGCACGGGCAGCAGGGACAAAATGGAAGCGGGTTTCCAAAGGCTGCACTATTTATACCGAAAGCTCAGCCAAGTTTGAGACAGACCTCTTCATTTTAAATCAACATAATATTTATGATAGATGACAAAAGATTATGGGCCAGAACCTCAGCCAGTGTAAATCAGCGCAGCTCTATGCACTTGCACTTGACCCAGCTGAGGACCCAGTTCTGGCTGTCAGCTTTTAAAAGTCTGTTTTTCTTCAGCCATAGTATATGCTACATAGCTTTTGCCAGCCAAGTAAAACGCAGACACAGGGAGAGACAGAGACCTATTCACACGGTTAAGGCTGTAGGACGGTCTCTGTAAGTGAGGAGGCGGCGTATTTGAGAGGTCCTGGCCTGGAAGGGTCTGGGAGCACGTGAACCAGCAAAAAAGAAGGTAAATTTAAAGAGTAGTTGATGCAACAGACCAAGAAACCTTCCCCTTGTGAACTCTGCCACCCCCACAGAGTTCAACGAAGGGGGAGTGGGAGTGTAACTCCACTGGAGCCTCCCTTTGTGGTGGAGCCTGAGCACAAAAGCACTCCATTTGAAGCAGGCTTGATTTCATAACTACGTGTCAAGTATGCGTAGATACTGCCTACAGGCAAGGGGAAAACACAGCACCTCTTTTTTTTTCTTTTTTTTTTAAGAGATGCCAAGTGCAGGAGGATTCAACAGCCCTCTGCCCATTCCCCAATCACCCCGTCTGCCCCGAGCTGCCTCCCTCCAGATTTAGGAGGCTAACTGCAAGACAGAGTTTACATATCTTGGCCTCAACAGTCTCCAGAGTCATTTATGCTGTTCCTGTGTCTCCGGTTGCCTTCGTGCCCTTGAGACGAGGAATTTTGATGAGGTCCACCCGATCATCCTCACGTAACCCTAAGTACCGCTAATCGAATATGTAGTGAAGAGCAATTAGAGCAGGACGCTTCACTTCCACAGGCCCGTACTGTGCGTTACCCAACAGCTCACTACGAAAAGACAACGTGATGGATAGCAACTACATATTACTTATTAAACACCTAATACGGCTTTAAGGGTTCTGTTTACTGAAGAGTGTTAATCTTAATGAAAACAATATTTGAGGCAGACTGGCAGGATAATTCTCTAGCCTTTTATCCAGGGATCTCAGAATACAGGAACAGTAATTGATCCTCACAGCATCTCTGTGAGCATTACACCTTTTTGAAAGGGTAAACAGAGGCACAGAGAGGTTAAATGGTTTGTACAAAGTGCATTTGCTTCTCTGAGAGTGTTGGTAGTGCAGTCCCCGAGCCCTCAGGAAACCCACAGAAGCATGTCTCTAACAAGAGAGGTCTGTGGCTTTTTATCCCACTTGCCTCTGACAAGCCTGGCTTGAGCTCTGCGATGACGGAGGAACAGAAATAGCACTTTGCAGAAATTAGAAATGGAGGAGGCCCATAAGGAAGCTCATCGTTATATTAGAAGAGATAAAAACGCGTCAGGGTTCTAAGCCCTTGTGCTTTGGCACAGAAGTCAAGCACTAACTGACTGAGATTTGCAGAGAAAAATCCTTCCCTGGCAAATGATCATATTAGGCTCCGTGCACCTTTCTCTGAGGTAGCTGGTACTGGGAGCCGTCAGGTACACCCGACTGGACCAGTATCCCTGATGCTCGGGGCTGCCAGAGCATCTAAGGCACTCAGGTACCCCAGAGCATCAGCACCACCCCCGCTGCCTGGACCGAGGACCGTGGGCATAGGCAGTGCTGATGGGGAAGGGAGGAAGGAGGGCTGGAGCTCCCTTAGCCCAGAAAAATCATTTTGCTCTCCTTTACAGACAGCCTTTTCAGCCCTGCCAAGCCAGGAGAGGGTGTAAAAGAGGAGGCACAACAGAGTATAGGAAACACCGCCCTGTGGCATGTTCTCCAAGTAATTTTCCAGCACTAAGAGTTCACAGGCTGCCTCTAGAGTGGGAGAGATGTCAAGGCTCATAATATTTTCCTATTCTTCAAAAGAAATACTTTTTACCATCCCAGAGCCTTCATTATCACTACTTGGGTTCATCTCATAAAATTCATAAATCTTTCCCAAAATATCCCCCAGCCAGAAAAGCACAGGTTAGTCTAAATTCTAAGCAATGCACAGACCCTTAATGACAAGCTCCTGATAACAAAGGCACTCAGGTGTCAATCTATCAATCCATGGACTGGCAAAAAACACCTTAAGAAAAGGCGAGGAGACACACAGAGTCAGAGCTGCATTGCCAATTTCATTACGATAATCACGGTCCAGACGCATTCGCGTTTGCGTAAGATTATTTGATTTCCCCCAGCACTCAAAGGTCTTTTATTACACATCAACAGCACCACAATAACAGCCCTGGACAGGAAGGAAAGCCATCTAAATTAATACTGCTCTTGACTTCATCTCACCGTGTCAGCAGGGACCCTCAGAGAGGCCCTTCGCACCCAGCGGGCAGGTCTGGTATGCCTGCACCATATCACCAAGATGACACCTATATATCTATGCCTGTATCTCTATATACCAGTCTACACGCATACATACATCTATGCATGTGTATATATATACATACATACACAGTTCTTCAGCAGGGGTTCAGTTTCACCCAGATATTCTCCTGGCCTCAGAAGGATTTATTATTTTTAATCACACCATAGTGCCTTAGCAGGCGCTCACACATCCGGAGAGCAAACCTGCATATTTAAAAGCCCTTTATCTGCTTTAGTGGAACTCTTGGCCCCGAGGCCACAAGTACGCCCATGCAAAACAACAAAAAAACCCCAAACCAGCATTGAAAATGCGTGTACGGAGAGCAGGTCTGGCAAATCTGGACATTTCCAACATCAGTATCTCGGGAGATGGAGACTGAAAGAAATTGTTCTTACCCCAGAGTAATTTCACAAGATTTTATCCATACAACAAAGTCACTTTCCACCACCGAAAATGATTTTCTGCCATGCCTGCAGGTATCACCAGAGCACTCTCTCAGCTACTGCAAGTCTTGCAATTTAAGAGGGGAATTGTGGACATTGAAGTCACGTCCATCTGGATTTAGCTACCACAGTCTGGGAAATGCATCCTCTTACAGCCACAGAGCTGACAACCTGTTAGCGTCACCTATTAACCTGATCCCGAGCGGGCTGCAATCTAACCTGCTGCAGCTCGAAGGTCTATCAGCTAGGGGAGATGAGGGGAAAGCAGAGACAGCAGCTTGGGGATTGATACACAGCAGGTACAAACGAAAGCAAGCAGCAGAGTATTTACATGTGCATAGCTTTGTTGCACTGATCTGCTCTGGGTCCTGACGATATATACCACCATCAACAGTGGCTCAGCTAGCCTCATTGAGAAATGAATTCCCATCCCTTTGCTAATGCGGTAGGAAGTCTAAATAAGTGCTTTCCATGCACTTTGGGCTTGTTTACAAGCAGTTCCTGTACTAGCTATACTGGCTCAGCAAGAAACAGTACAGCCCAATCCAATGGATATAGTTATTCTGCCATAAAGGCGCTGCGTCAGGGATAGCTTGTTTGCACATGCATAGAGAAACACACCAGGCAGCCCTGCCCGCCTGCGGGCAGCAGTGAGGGCTATCTATCATTAGGAAGTCCAGGAATGAGCCTGGACAGGGTCCGGCGGGAAAAGAGCAGGTACGCATCGCCAAGGTTTGCAGCCTTTCGGGGATGCCCGAAAGACGGCGCAGTCCCAGGGAAGAAGCCCCCTTTTTCTCACCCCTCACTGCAATGGAAAGCTCCCAGCACCTTCCCGGTGTGATGCTGGCACCTGCAGCCCTCTCCTTGCCCGCACGCCGCTTCCAGCACAAAGCTGCCTCTCTCCCTTTCCCTCCGCACACATTCCCCCGTCACTCAGCCTGCCACAGAGAGGCAGACGGCAGCATCCCTCCCGTTGTATGTATTTTGCTGGGGAACTTGTAGGGCTTGTCTGGCTAATGAAAAGCTGCTTTGGATCCCCCTTTGGGCTTTTCAGGAAGGATTAGCAAGGTTTCTCCAAAGCAGACACGGCAAGACAGTGTGTTTCTCTAAATACATCAGGGACTTCTCCGGCGCTTGGCTTTGGCAGGGGCTAAGTGCGGTTGTCTCGCAAGTTGTCTCCTTGCTTGGGTATACAAATAGGAAGGTGCTGTCAGGCATCGATACGGGGCTGCTGGGCCTTTCCCTCTCCAGGGTGCCTGCACAAATCCAGCCCAGGCTAATAGCAAGTGAAAGCTGTTACCTGCTGACAGCTCTGCCGAGGTCTAGCCATGCACGCTCAAAACAACGTGGGCTGCGGAGAAGCTTCCCTGCAGAAGATGCTGACCCTTGCATGGTGACACCCGGGCTAGCAGCCCCCGCAGGGAGGTCAGCAGAGCCCAAATAATCCATTGCACTCCACAAAGCCACCGTCTCATCCTCCTACATGTCCCCGTGCTGCAAGACTCGGGAAGGGCCACCCACTGCTAATGGCTAGGGAGCGGAAACTCTGCCTTTACTTGCCACCTTCTTGACCTGCTAGCCAGCATCCACGGCCTTTCGCTCAAGCCCTGCCACAAAATGAAGTGACTTGCCCATGGTCAAGCGGCAAAGCCGTGGCAGAGCTGGGGCCGAGGCTGACCTCCAGCTCCGTGAGCTCCTGGAGACAGCAGGTCCTTAGGGGACCACAGCAGAGTCCTAAAACTGGTGCTGGTCTCATTGATCCTCTCGGCCCCAGACAGGCTTGCAGCTGGCTTGTATTTCTCATTTGGAGTAACTGGGGCAAGTGATTAGCTGCCTCAACAACCCTTACAGGAAGCTGCTGTTGGCAGGGGTAATTGAATGTTATCCCAGTAAAACAAGGGGAACAAGATGTGATAGCCCTATCATCTCAAAATAGGCTACACACAGGCCATTCATCCTTCCCTCTGGAGGCCTGGCTTTGTTTGAGCAAGATTATGAACTCCCCTTCAGAAGAGCTTCATCACTTCCACATATTTCCCATTGGCCATGGGCAGGCAGGATCAATAAAGATATAATCCAAGAGACAGCTGCAAACACAAAAGTTCCTAATGAATTCCCGACCAGACAGCCAGCCCAAACACGTGTCCCGTCAGCTGGGAATTTGTGCAAAGCCATCGCTCCGACACGCTTAAAATTTCCCTGTGGAGGGCAGGACCAGAGGCAAGATAGCGTCAGATGGCTCCCAGTCCATCTCAGAGTCCAGCGTTATCCCCGGAGCAATTACTCCACCAGACATCACCACCTCCAACCAAGGGAGAGGTAGGAGGCAGAGGAAAGTCTGTTTGAAGAAAGGACTATGGAAACGACCTGGAAGCGTGGCCCTGGGGACCCGGCAGGGAAGGAAAGTTGACGTGTGTATAATAAGGATGAGGCAGTAGCCCAAATCGTTTCTTCCAGCAAAGCTAATTCACAGGCTGTACTGCTGGTACCACCTTGGCTTTCCATTTCTTCCTTTTCTTTTCCTAACTCCTCCTTCCAAATGCAATTTAGTTTCTCTAAAAGTACATATTGTCCCACCATCTAAATAGTTTTACTAATCAGATGTAGCAAGAAAAAAAATACACGTGAATTTATGCGTTCTTAAATTGTACTGGACAAACTGACATCTCTATTGTAGGTAAAAGTTCCACTGAAGGGCACAGCTAGAGTTTTATTCCACGACTGCATCCCTCTGTTAAGCCACAACCTTCCATAGCTGCTAGTAAGTTAAAAGCCAGTCAGCCCAAATCCACTGTTATTCTGGCAAAACACATTTACCAGTTGTTTTCCAGGTTTTTTTAAAATGTTCTTTTGGAAAACACATAACAAAACTTCCTAAGCCATCCGGGGGAACTCGGGTATTAAATTCCCATTCAAACGAAGCACTCACCCACAACTCCTGGGTGGGTTTGTAAATCCCAGTTAAACTGTCCTGACTTTGCATTAAGCCCGTCTCTCCCCCAGGGTACCCAGTGGATCTGCTGCCACTATTTAGCTGAGAAACTCCTCCGAGTGATAGAGATCTGTCGTTTTCAAAAGCTAAAGGAACAAGATGCTTATCCCAGCTTCCCAGAAGTCATTTTTGCGCACACGCAGAACTGCAGATGCGTCCATCTATGAAGAGCCCCAAACACTCACATCCCTCACCTACATCCACAACAGCCAAAGAGGGGAAACTCTTCCCTGTTGGAGCAGTGGTGCTACATCTGGTCAAAGAAACGTGCTTAATGGACTACCAAATAGCAGCTTTATTCAATAAAGGGGTCCACTCGGTGCCAGACTGATATACAATATATATGCATTAATATAGAGAGAGAGACAGTACAATTACAGGGGTCTGCCAGGAGCAAGAATAAATACAAGGGAATTTGAGCAAAACCCTGCAGCTAAAGGTCCAAAGATCTTTAATTTTACTTATCGTGAGCACAAGAAAGCATCTCCAGCCAGCATTAGTTCAAGGCAGGGCAGATAGAAATGTGAGAGGTCTCGCATTTTCCCACGTAACGCAGAGGTTAAGCAGTATGTGCACGGCCTCCAGCCCGACAGCAAACCCACGTGGCTGGGGTTGTGGGCAATGACAGGGTTTGCAGCTCTTTGTTTGGCAGGCCCTTCCTAACCCACCAGCAAAGCCTGGAGTCAAGTCTCAGAGAGTAAATACTCTGCTCACTAAAGGTAATTTGAATGCCCAAGCGACTCGGATCGTACAGCAGGCTTTGCTACCAGTCCCGCTTCCCCAAAAGTTTACAAATGATGTTACTGATGGCAATGGATCACTGGAATCAATAAGCGCTCTGCTGCAGTTTGTATTGAGCTAATAAAAACACTCAGCACAAGGCGCCAGCCCTGCTTGCAAACACTTTGCTCTGATTGACTTCAGCGGCTCCTTGGTTAAACGGTGCAAGGATCAGGAGAGCAGGAGGTCACGTTAGCACAGGCACTGAGGTCCTGAGGCTGGTATGCCAGCTTCAAACCAAAGGGCCAGGGAGAAGATCAATTCTAAAATAGCACAAATTATCTGCCGTTTCCTAGTACCATCCCTCCCAGGCTCCCTGTGAACTTCATTAACGTTTATTTGCCAAGGTAGGTGAAGGATTTCCCAGCTCTAGCCGGTGGGCATCACTCCTCCCCGCAGTAAGGAAGCAGAGCTGTTCAGAGACCTGCCACAGGCCCTTTATGGGTACGTGATGGGAAGGATTCAAGTGGCAGGACAGGACGCTTTGAAATCAAACATCTTCTCTTCTATTATAGGTGTTGCTGTGATTTTTTTGAATGGCCACAGTGTGCCTGCAGTGAGAGCTCGTGTACCTAGCAGTACTCAATTTAGCTGTATGAATAGGATTAATTACTGAGCGATTAAATGACTTGCTCAGAGTCAAAACGAATCAGTGGCAGTGCCAGAAAAATAGCCCAGCAGTCCTGGCTCCCGGTCCTTCACACCTGACATCAGATCACACCACTCCACTCGCCTGCTTGGTTGATATTTATTGACTTAATTGCATATGACCATCAGGCTCCCTGCCCTGGGTCGCAAGACTCAAGCAAAGCGAATCACCGAGCATCCAAAGCAAAAGGAGGCTCACCCGGATGAAAAGGCTGCTTTGTCATTTGCTCCTCTCCAAAGTTAGCTGTCAAGAGCATCTGGGCATTTGGCTGGATCGCTCCCTGATATATGAGGAGCATGTTGAACATGTGCTGCCTGCAGTTGGTACAAGGTTCTTTGTCAACCCAAGCATTGCCTAAGTGCCCATAATAGGGAACAGGTTGCCCAACAGTTCCTCCTCCCTGATATTGATTATGGGGATATAATACTCCATAGAGCAGCAGCAGCTGTCTTTCACCGGCTGGATATTACGCATAATAAAGCACTGCAAGTTCCTTCTCTCGTGCAGTTATTACTCAATGCACCACGACGACTCCTGCAAACAAGCTGTGTTGGCTCAGGCTTGCCGCAGGCATCTCTAGCTTCAAACAAGCACGCAGCAGGGACCAGGCGTGTGCCGCGGGGACTGGAGGGTGACAGCCCATCAAGTCCAGTATCCTGGATAATCCCTATGGATTTGGAGGAACATTCAGGAAACTGTATAAAAGAGTCTATATGTCCAAAAAGGCAAAGGGAACAGGCAAGACCCTTCACTCATCGTATTTATAGTAACAACATGTGCAATCAACTCTGCAGTCACCAGCATCACAGCAATTGAATTGACTCCTGTGTTACGTGAGACTGGCACCCCATCCACTCCCCTCCCATTTCAAAACCTATGAAACTCTCAATGCCCATGTACAGGCACACTTCAATTTGACTTAAGCAAGCTCTTGGTTTTAGTCTTACAAACACGGACCGCTGCATGTGCGCACGCAGAACAAAAAACAAGCGGAGGGTTTCAGCGTGGGTCCTCCCCTGCCTTATTCCAGCATGCTCCTTTTCCTTACAAAGCACACCACATGTATTACAGCAACAGCTGGAACGAGAGGCTTTTGTGCAAAGTTCAATACACACGCAGAGGAACAAAATCTTTTACCAAACCTGCCTGCAATCAGAGAAGAAGAGTGAGCAAAATGACACACTGCTGGGGAAGAGAGAAGCAGACCGTAACACAATTTGCTGAAGGTCACGCAGTCAGGGCTGCAACAGAGCAGGGATGAGTCCTGTGTCCCAGGTCAATTCCTTAGCCACACCACTTTCTAGCTCCCATATACATTTGTTTTTACAGCTTTCTGTATTCCTTCCCGTAGGCTGCGGGGCAGGTCCTCCCAAACCTCCCTCCCCGCAGGGGATGGCTCTGCCTGCACAGCACCAGCCTGGAAGCCAGGACCTTCAAGCAAATGAAACCAGGAGAGTATGAACAGAAACACTTGGGCACCTTTAATCATCTCTACTGCTCCAATTTTTATTATGAAACTATTTGTTAATAAACATGACCTGTCTCAGGAAGCCAGCCAGGGCTGGCCAACGAGGCAACGCGTGCTGCCATGAGCTGGAGTATCCCACGGGAAGACCCTGCATCCCCGCATCTCCATCTGCATGGAGATAACCCTTCCTAACTACTCCATATCCCCATGTTTGCCCCTGGATGAAACCAGCTCTGCGCCATGGCTCATTTTGCCAGGCTGTCACTCACCACGTTGTTCATTACAGGGAAATGAACTCCGTTCCCAAGCGTCGGGGGGACAGAGAGTAATTGGGTTCTGTGCAGCCTTTTCACTTAATTTACTCAAGTTGTATTTATTTCTTACAGAATTAGGTTTTAGCGGCTGATGGACAAGACATCAGAAAAAGACAGAGGCAAATAGATGGGATAATAAACTTGGATAGAGAAAAATGATGTCTCTCTTTCTCTTTCCCTCACTGTCATCTCCACCGCTCTTTCATCCTTTTACTAAGGAACACGGAGGGCTGTTGCTATAAAGCTCTACTTCATCACCATGTGGCTTTGTAAAAGGTAACCTTATTATCTCAGTTCATCCCAATATGGAAAAAAGGATATTTAGTGTGGGTTAAAACGTGCCAGCAGAACAATCTGCTGAATTTAATGAAATCAAAACATTTGCAAGAACCTATTGATTGTGTTGACATTTTCAGTGAAAAATTATCAAAATGTTATTTTTGATAAGGTTGAAGTACTTCATTTCAACATATTATAATTATATCTGATATCCTTATGGAGAGAAATTCTGAATAGAATATAAAAGTCAGAAGAAATTGCCTCAACTTGCCAGAATGAACCACGCTACCTAACATCAGGACTTCAGAAGACTTTCTCATGCTGACACTCGGGGCAAAGCAAGACCCCAAAACCGAGAAGCCCACCCCTGCCACCGGATTTTAAAACCTCTTCCAGAAGCACAATCCTGCTCCAGAAAGGCAGAAGGAGGAGAATATCATGGGCTAATTAATCCCCATTATCTCTGCCCCAGCATTCAGGGACTAGCTTTGACAGGCTGAACATCAGCATCTCGCATCTCCGATGGTCACAACACCCCGTCGTGCGTGATCCTGCGACGTTAAATCCCTTCTCTGAGTTAATAGAGGATCTAAAGAGCGGCCACCAGCAAACCCGGTGCCACCACCTCCTTGGTTTGCTCGGAGAAAGGGCACGGGATGGCACAGAGGGCAGAAAGCAGAGGAAGAGCACACACGGCTTCTCCTCACCCTGTGGCACCATAAATTATGCAGCTGTCTTCATCCATTATTCAGCATAATTTATTTTGAACATTTAGATCAGCAGTTTGTGTGAGGAAAAAAAGAAATAGAAGTGGAGGGTAAAGGGGGAAAAAAAAGGAATTAAGTGAAGGAGAGAGGGAAGCGCTGGAACGGACGGTCTGGTCATTAATCAAAGACGGGCAGCGAGATGACAGGATGAGAAGGAGCAGCTGGAAAGCCACTTAAATAATAACAGGAGCTCAAATTCCCCTGGCATTGAGGAGCAGAGGGTGAATGAAAAGCCCTGTGCATATGCTGTTTTAAGGCTATTAACAGCTTTAGCCCCTCTTCCTCCCAAAGCCCAGAGCCCCTCGCACGCTCAACAGAGAGCAGGGCTGCAAAAGCAGGGTGATCAGCAAACAGCTTCCCCCCATTTGCAACACCTCCAGCGCCCACCTCCTGCAAACACCTGGGTAAATAAAGCCTGCAGAAGGCCAGCACGTGTCCGTCCGAAGGACGCCTTCCCCCAAAAACTCAGGGCAGCGCTACCAGGGGGAGAACACCAGCCCACGTCTGCCATCCCGAGCTCACCAGCCAGCCCAGCTTTCTGAAATACAAATGCTTTCTAATACATAAGTTTCAATTGTATATTAGCATATTACTCCACGACTAATAAATTGAAGGAAATAGCAAGTTGCCCAGCAGACATACCCCAAGCTTGAGACTGGTGAATTCAATGAATAAATTGCTTACATGAATTATTTGCTCAAATGTAGCATGGACAGCACTGCTCGAGAGCAGCTGCACCAAAGCCACATCGTTTTCAGCAGCTCCGAGGTACTCTGGGGCAAGAGGGAAAATCGTGACCAAGATAAGCTAGGCCAAGTTATCGCCATGAAATATCCCTTACTGGAAAGATGAGGTGCCCTTGGTTTGCAGAATTCTCCCTCTGCTAAGGAACTGGCAGGTTCCCTTGCAGGCACCTTTGTCTGCATCTCAAGGGGCTTCTCAGACATTCATTCCCAGTCCTTCAGAGAGCAAGGAGTTACCATACGCTGGTGCTGCAAGATCCTCATGCAGGAGCAAGTGGTGCACTCGGGTTAGGGGTGTTTGAAAAAATCACAGGGGGTTGCAGGAGCATTTACAGGGGAAATGCAAGCTATTCTCTGGAAGAAATCAATAAAAGTTTTGTTTTGTGCCTTTCGAATCTGCAGGGAACCGTCAGATCCAGCTAGGAAGAGCAAGTTTTGTTTGCAGCTGAAAGAAAAACGTTTCTATTGTCAAATTATCATGCCACCTGAGGTGCTCGCTAAAAACCAAAATACCCACAAATTCCTTTCCCATCATCACACGTGTTGGAAACACACTGAAAAGCAGATGATTCGCATGGTAACCGCTTGCATCCTAAGTCGGCACGGTGGGACCATGTCCCAGCCAAACACACCAGCAGCAGGACCGCCACCGAAGCTCGGTGTGAGCCAGGCCAGCTCCAGGAAAGCCACCAGTGTGTCAAGCAGAAGGCAATTTAGTCCACGCACACACCCCCGCTCCCGTTTTTCTGGGCCATAGCCCTGGAAAGGCAACATGCAGGATGGGGAAGGGATTGGCAGGCTCCAAGAGCCTTGCCCAAGCAAGCAAACACTGAAACGAGAAGGGGAAAGCTCCAAGTTTCGATAACTCTGCAGCTGCTCTGCTGTCAGGGCTGGCACCGCCAGCATTGCCGGAGCACCAGAGCAACGACCCGAGCAGCAAGCCTGCCCGCGCTGGGGCTGCAGCTCCCCTCCTGATGGCAGCGATTTAGCCAGCTTTGCAAAAGCTGACGAGAGAGGGGAGGGTGGGAGGAAGCAAGGTGGCAAATGAGGTAGCCGGACTGCCTCATGCACCTCACCAGGATGGGGCCATCGATGGGAGCCGGCTGGAGACGTTAATGTCCTGGAGCAATTCATTACAGCGCCTGCCTGGGAAAAGCACTCGCCTTCTGGTTTAGCCATTTTTCAAGTTGTCACCGCTGCTTTCACAAAGAGTTACCAAGGTCTCCTTCTCTCTGAGTAACCCCAGAGGAGAAGACACCGATGGTGTTTCACTGGACAGGAACGTTACAGCTAGAAAACCAGTTACTTTCGGGGGAGACACAGCACAGAGGCCCATTACCACTCAGGATTTAAATGCTGCACTCAAAATCTCTATCATTCCTCTCATCCTGACTGTCTGTTGGGTTTATCAGTGCTTGGTTTGCAATGAGACACGCTTCATCCCCACACCTCACCTACTCTTGCTCCTCTTCTTCTCAGTTCCTGGGAAACTCAATACAACCTAAGCTGACTTTCAAAGCTTTAATGGGACCAGATGGTTCCATAAAATATAAATGCAGTGATAAAAATACCAACATACCTCCCAGCGATTAACTTTGGACCTACCCTGACTAGGAAAGATTCAACTGAGCTTCGCTGAACCGGCAAGCTTGCCACCTTCCTCCTGCAGATGGGTCCATAAACTCTCTCTGTGCCTTTCATCTGCCTCAAGAGCGATGCCAGAGGTCTCTCCACCTCTTTATGGTCCTCCAGCCCCTTCTGAAGGTCTGGCCTGCCAACCAGCTAACCTGCCTTCCAGTTCGTCCTCAAAGAGGTGTTAAAAAGGGAGAAAAGCTATACCAGGTTTCTCATAAATGCCACATTACCAAATGGTTTCATTTGCTGCAGTAGAAAATTTTGGGCAATGCAGAATAGAGCAGATCCTTTCGAGTCACTTAAAAACACCAGGAAACATTCGTAGATTGAAAACTAAATTAAGACTAAAATTACCACAAAATTTCACTTGGTAATTTTTGCTGGCATGGAAATGATCGCTCCTTGCTTTGGTAGTGAACAGATAATTCCAGACTTCAAAGGCTTATTTCAGCATTAAATAAACTTGTTAAATTAGTGGTTTGAAAGTTGTAATAAACTTCCTAGATGAACATGACATGGCAAACAGCATGGCTTTTGGAAAATAAAGTCACACCTCTCTAATCTGTTAGAGTTCTTTGAGGAAGGCAACAATACCTTCAAGAAAAGCAGGTATAATTTATCGGACCTTCAAAAATGTCTTAATTAATAATAACCAATATCTCTGAAGAAGCAGCAGGCTACGAAGACGAAAACAATCTTCCTGCAGATGCCTTGTGAAGGGATGTCATTTGAACAAGGAATTTGGAGCATAAAGTACACAAACCAGACAGCAGCTGGAGAAAAGCAGCGGCTTGTCAAAAGCCATACAAAGCGGGGATGCGGGAGAGTGAAAAATAAAAGCCAGACCTCCTGAGTCATGGCTCTCCCAGCCCTGTATCAGGCAGATCCCAAGCACGACACCAACATTGCAAGGAGGACATAAGACAACATGCACGTTGGCTGGATTCAACCCAAACCCATGCCCCAGAGCTCCTGCAGGGTTTGCACCACCTGTGCTACATCTTCACCCTTGCACCTTCAGGAAACTGGAGCTTTCCTTACCCATCCCAGATAAATCCAAGGTGTGCATAACACCCCCTACCACAGCAAAAACACCCCCCGAGGCCGTCGGGCAGCCATATGATGGCAACGACAGCGGAGCAGCAAATGGACAGAGAGACAAAAAGGAAAGAAAGGAATGACAGAAAAGATGAGAAGTTGATAGCAGATTAAATCAGCTAAGCTGGGGTGAAGTTTTAAATGGCATGGGGAAAAAAGGTGTCAAGTTTGAAGCATTTATGATACAAATGCTATTCATTTTAGTCAGGAGGAGAGGACTGTGGGAAATTCAACATTATCTAACACAGGCAATTAAGAAAACAATGACAGCTGAAATTTAATACAGACAAGTACAAGGTAATGCCTATCAAAAGCAACATTTCCAACAACTCATACACATTGATGGATTCTAACTTAATTGTAACCACTCAGGGAAAGAAAAAAAACTACACATCACTCTGGACAACTTAACAAAAACATCTGATCAACAGAGAACGGTGGCCAAGAAAGCAAGACATCGTGAGAAAGGGAGAGAGAACAATAACTGAAAACATTGTGATGCTATCACGGAAGAAAACAACATTCTGAGCTTCCAGTATCTTCTTCAGCATCGGATAGACAGATGTATGTACAAGGGATAGGAAGAAAAGACAAAAAGTCTGATCCTAAACACATTTCTATACCAAATGAAAAAATTGGGGGCCTATCATTCAAGAGGAGGATAAGAAAGGAGAAAAACAGATTGCAGAACAAAAAAACAAGGTTAAGTGGTGCCTTTTATTCATCCTCCCATAATGAAAAGTGCATATTCACTGATACTGAAAGCCAACAAATTTGGAAGCGATAGACGACGTCTCAGCAGAAGTGCCCAAGCCGCTCCGGGAGCCTTTGCCACGAGCTACCAGCGATGCACAGAGATTATCAGGTTTTGCAGTAGCATGAGATGCGAGCACGAATATTGAAGCCCAAAGACCTGCTTGTAGGATAAAAATCTATTAGGATCCGAATGGAGGCCAAAGCGAAACCCCTGGGAGTCTTTCCCATTTGTGGTTTTGGGCAGCCTGGTATTTATTTAATGACAGCTCCTTGTAGAGGTCCGAAGCCAATTACCAATGGCCTGGAGTTAGGAAAGAAAATTTTCCCTTAGCTCTCTCTTGGGAGGACTTTTTCCCTTAGCTCACAAGGAAGCCAAGCATCAGAGGCATCCCCGCAACGACTGCTGCTGGAGGCAAATCAAGTGATGCTGATGACACAGGTGCCTCGCACGGCAGATTTATTCGGGAAGGATGTAAAGCAGGGCGAACAACGTGGCCTTTCGCAGGGAAGTATGCTCCTCGCAGCGTACGGGAGAGGAACGGCCGGCGGCGGCAATAGCAAGGCTCAGCAGCATGAGGCACTATTGATTCAGCTTTGACAGACAGCAAAAAAAAAGCGCCACTGGCCTGATCTGACCCGGAGGGAGACGTGACACAGCTTAAAAGGGACTGGGTTATTCAGTGCCATTTATAGATGGCTGCACAGGAGGATTAATAAGGTCAGCATCTCGGCTGCGGGGTCCAAAGAGCCGGCGGGAGGATGAGGAGGGCCCACGGGAAGAGGGCGTTATGGGAACCCTCCCGTCCATCCCTCTAACACACCGGACGGGGGGAAGAAAACACTTTCCTTTTCCAGTAGGACACTTTATTAATTCCTAAAGTGTTGACAACCTGTCAGGAGGCAGGGAGAAGGGGAGGCAGCTCGGCACGTGTTTACGGGGACCTGCGATCCGCAGCCACCGTCTGCCACTGCTCATAACCAGGGGTGGATGTGAAGGGCAATCTGAGCACATTTGCAAACAGATTTAATAATAAGGGGCTGTCTGCCTCGATGTGTCAAGCTATCTGCAAGTACTGCAAAAGAATATCATCAAGTGTGACATAATGCAAAGCAGGATAAGGTCATTTGCTTTGCTTTCCTCTGTTTTAAAGCATCAGAAAAATTCTTTTCAAAATACAGCTTTCACAGAAACATGACCAGCTGCCTGAGGAACGGCTCGAGATCCAGTGTTTGATATTCAAAATTAATCCCAGGAGGACGAGACGCAATACGTTCCCTTTCCCTTCATTCATTTCCAGGCTGGAGATATCTCTCTTCCATTAACTCAGCTCTCCCCCTCCTCCCTTATCCCCCAACCAGGTTTTCTTCACAGGCTCAGAGTTCATCTCTCTCTCTTTTTTTTTTTTTCCTGAACCATTGATCTAAATGAGGGGTCTGATCCCACGCTCCTCATTCAACAGGGATTTTCAGCTGAGTGAAACCTTCACGAGGGAAATCTTAGATTTTTATCATCTCTGCAAAGCCAAGCGCCACAAGTTTGCAGCCAAAACCACTCAAGGTGAAATTAAGATAACTAGGGACTCCTACAGCTTTCACCTTCAGGAAGAAACAGAAACAAAACCGAGAAGGGTTTGTTGTTAGTGACAACTCCAAAAAGTCATTTAACTCAGATCTATTTAGGATTTAAATTGGGATCATTGCAACACAGGCAAGCAAATACCTCGCATGTGGGGAATGTTTCAAAACACGTCTTGGTTTTTTTCTTTCGCGCCGCAGTGACTTTCCAAGCTGTCCTTTCCCTGCAAAGCACACTGCCTCTCTCCACCCAGGCACTGCCTACCGTGCCCAGTGCTGGCACTACAGATCCGCTTCCCCTCGGAGCTCATGTGGGGGGAAGCCACCAGAGGGGATGAGAGCCCCATAACGTGCCTCCCTCTGACACTCTTTGGTCCTAAACCACCACTCAGGTGCCCAAAACAGAGTCGCTGGGTGTGGCTGGATGCTCCTAGCACAGCTGGATGCTCCTAGCACAGCTGGATGCTCCTAGTGCATCCTGGTGCCCCATCGCGGGAATACACGAGTACATGCCACAGCGAGGCCCCTGGGAAGAGCGGAATTTAGGAAGGGAAGTTAACTTTGCAAAATACAAATGCTCCTTATGAAATGAGGCATAAGAAACGGAGCCCTGGCGATGACATCTCAAGACGTGTAAACATCTGGTAACGGTTATCGCTAGGGACACCCAGTAACTCACCCAGCGTTGACGGCAGCAGAGATGCTCGGGGAGGTGTCGAGGACAGGGTAACACATAGCTAAGAGGCAAGGCTGTCTACCAGTTGCAGAAGCGGGCACGGGAAGTCACGATACATAAATCCAAGCTTTCTCACCACCACAGCGCAGCGGCAGGGAAGTCCTGCTGGGAACACATCAGGGTCTCTTGCAGGCTGTATGTGAGGCGCAGTGCAGAAACACAGCTGCGCTGCAGCAGCAGAACCACAAAGGGAAAGGGCAGACTGATCCCAGATGAAGACTCACCAAGTTTCTTGTTGTTATCCAACCCTTGGCTAGCTCCTAACATTATCAATAACTGCTGTGCAAAGCTGAACTAAAAAGAAAGCAAAAAAAAAAAACCCAAGCAAGCTGATATTCCAAGAAAAAAACCAGACCCTTCCTCTCCCAAGACAGCAGCAACGCTGCTGAGCTTTCAGTTGAAATCCGCCTATGGTGACTGACTTTAAAAGCTTCCAGCTAAAGAAAGGCCCCAAGCCACCAGCACAGTGCTTGGCCCAGCAGCATCCAGAAGGATGTTTGCACCCTCCTGGTCCAGCTGCAGAACAACATCACAGCTCTCAGGTTTCAGCCCACAGGGCCAGTAAGCTCACAACAAGCACCTAGATGGGCTGTATCCTGACCTACAAACAGCAAAACTCTCAGGAGGCTTTGGGAAGCAAACGCCATCAGTGTGGCTTCTGCCCTCCGGTCAGTGCAACCCAAGGGTTTGTAGCAGCTGGCACTACAGCCGTGTCCACGGCCACCAAACTGAATGGCTAAACTCATTCAGGTAGAGGAACACAGACCCACGCCCAGGCTGAAGAATGGTTTAAACCATTTAACGATATGGGAAGGTTTGCTGTGCACATGGCCTGATGGCTCAGGATAACCAGAAATGGAGAGCCAGGTTCATTCACCATTCAGCATCCACCAGCTCCCCACAAATTCAGTGCCAGCCGTGAAGGTGAGTCACCCTGCAAGATGACATGGGGGCAAGCCATACCCACATGCTGTCTGTGGCCACCTGAGCTCACTGTTCACACCCAAAGCAAAGGACCCTGACCTCCTCTCCTTCTTCTCCTTGCACAGCACTGGCAAATACCTGCAGTCCCTCCCGCACGCCCGAATCCACGCCATGCCTCCGCTTCCCCAAGGTCCTCCAACATTACAGCTGTCCCAGCTGGTGTCTGAGCTCTGTTTAGCTCTGCTGAGGAGACCTATCCTTTTTAACAAGCGTGTTAACATAACATACAAAACCCTCCAGCTCTCAAATTTCTCAGGAGCCCCAGAGGAGTACAGGAAATTCTTCTTAATTACAATGTGCGTGTTAAATAAGGACACCAGAAAGCAGCGTTTTAAAATACCTGGAAAAGGTTGTGAAGACATCACCACTGCTCCTGTTTGGGTTTAAAGGGTGGCCACCACATCTAAGGGCTGTGTAATCCCCAGGGCTTCAAAGGGGTTGATGTTACGGCAAGGCCACCAAGACTCCCATCTGAGGGGGCTTCAAACACAATGGGAAATTTGAAGCTGTGGCGTGATGCTGCAGAAGAAGCAGCCCCCGACACAAAGTTTAAACTAAATAATTACAAGCAAGTCACTATTTCTTTAACAACAGACCGAGCCCTTGAAAAACTAGTTACAACGCCACCCGCAGCCCTTGGCTCATTTGTCATCTGGTGAGTAATCACTCACCGTCACTGGAGTTTAACCCTGTCACAGGAGACAGCGGCTCTGTCACTCCCGGCAGTGACAGGGCGCCAAGCGGGATGGCCGTGAGGGGATGTGTCTGTGCAGATCCACACCTAATTCCTGCAAAAGTGGCTTTTTTCCAGAAGGCACGGGTGTGCGCATGTCCCTGTGTGCACATCCCTACCTTACACCTGTCCGGCTGGTGGGATGCTCACCGTGACCTGGATGGGTCCAGACCTGCTCCTCCCTGGAGCGCTGCCACTTAGAATTTGCTAATTAAGTCCGGTTAATGAATTCCCTCCAATGCCTATTCACAGCACATTTGTGCTCCCCCTCTGCCAGCGCTCTCGCCAATCAGTTGGCTGTTGGGAACTTGTCTGAAATCTGGGGGATCGTGCCAAGAAAGCCCATTTCGGCTTCATGGTCATGAACGCTCACGCCAGGAGCACAGCTTAATGTTGCATTCATCCAAGGAGGGAGCAATCACAGCCTGCCTGGGACTCTGTCTGTGGCAGGAGAACGAGAATATGACACATCATCCATTTTTTATCAGGTCATTTTATGGCTACAAGAAGTCTCTACTCCCAGGCAACTACCTACAAACAAGCTACAGATCAAGTCTCACTAGCAAAAATTACCCAGCTACAGCAACCGGCTCTGAAGAAACCACGGTCCATCCACCAGTGGAAGAAAAACAAGCAGGGAAGGTGAATTATTTGTACAAACAACCACCCAGCCCTTCTCATGTTCTCCACTGCTGTTACCCACGTACAGCTAACGCGCAAGCAAACAAGGGTAATTCAGATATACGCTCAGTCGATATTAAATATGCTTGTTCCTTAGACACTTCTTTTCATCCCCAGGATGTCTCAACATCTGAGCGTGGTAATTCCCTAGTGATTAACTTCTTTATTTATTTAAAAAGAGTAGAGAGATTTTCGCAAGCGCAACTGTCACTTGGCATCTCTCACCGACAGCGAGACGGGGATTACGTATGACAAACGCTGTGCACCAGTGGTGGGTGTCTCCTCCAAAAGGAGGTATCCTCTGCCCGGGGCACTGTCTGGGGTGGTCCTTGCAACCACTGACTGCAGAAACAGCTCCAAGTTAAAAGATACTCAGTGTCCGGGCTCTTCCCCTCCCTCCAAATACACACCAAAAAATGCAAGAGCATTAGACAAAGTGCATTAGACACAGCCCACATGCATGCAGGAAGGATGGGACACAAGCCCGTGGTGGTGATACGCAGCAAACCCACAGAGCATCCCTCCGAGACAACACTCCACGGACTCCCTGGGAAAGCACCCACTGGCAACCAATGTGAGAGGCAGCTCAGCACAGAAGAGAAAAATCTTTAAGCGCTGATAGAAATGCCACAGAGGCAACGGTAAAGCTTTGCAGCTGGTTTCCCTGCCTTCCCAGAGGGCGGCCAGGGCTTCTCCTAGAGAGAAAGAGGAGAAATGAGAAATGCTTCTGCTTAAAATGAATAAAATATGTCACTCCTGATCTTGTAGCTATTAAATCACTGGCTATACAATTACTTAATTATGTAGCAGCAAAAGAAGGGGGGGAGGGGGGGAAGATGGTATTTTTCCTCCTGAAAACTTCAATTTGCTACCTCAAGAAAATAATTACTCGATTCAAACATTAAATAATTGAGACATTCATTAGGAGTCCTATTGTATGATTAGCACAAGGAAGGTACCATTTAAAGACTGAGAAATTGATTCACCAGGGAAAACGAAAGCCAGCCTTAACGGGCTAAATGAGAGCGCGGCTTCGAGGGCTGGCCGGCTCAGCGGAGGACAGATGCAGGTTGCCACCATGCCTGGCTGGCTGCACCCACCAGCACTTTCCCACACTGTGGCCCACGGAGCACGGCTGGGGCTGGCACTGCCTCCAACCCGAAGCATCCCCAAAACTCCCAGCACTGGATTCAGACAGGGTGCTGCACCCCAAGGGTGGAGCAGGTGTTTGCAGCCTGATGCAAAGCCCAGCTGGCTTCCATCCCCGAGTAGGTACACGTGGTCTCCTTCTCTGCATATAAATACTCTCCGTGGCATGACCAGAGTCAGGATTTGTGTGCTGATTTGCAATGCATGAACACACAGGACCCTTCCCTATGCATGCTACCTCTGCATACCACTGCCCAGGTTGCCCAGGTCAGTTTGCCAGGTTGCCAGAAAGCCCTGACCTCCCCTCAAACACATCCCTTAGCATCTTCACCCACCTTCATGGAGAAATAAAGCTGCTGGTTCCAGCAACTCTGACCTGAGCTACACCTCAGCATGAACCTTGTGCAAATTCACTGCTGCTGCAATAACCAGCTGCCAAATAATTTGACGCGGGAGATGGGAAGCAGGAACCCTTTATCCCTCTAGATGCACTCGAGCGATTTACAGTGTCTGCAAAAAAAAAAAAAACCCTGTTGCAAACGTGCTCCTGCTCAGCACGAGGTGGAGAGAAAGCCAAGCAGGGCGGATAGGGGACAGCAGCTCTCGTAAAAGAGAGAGGGCAAAGGCAGCACCAAAGGGAAAGCAATTACAAGCAATTATTGGCAGAGGCTGCCATGTGGAAACACTCTCATTGTTTAAAATTTGACCCACTGCGAATATCTTTCTTAAAATGGTTCTTGCCTTATCGTCTCGGATCTAAATAGCACTCTGCACACTTGGCTGCTCTAAGGAAGACAGAGCAGCTTTGAGCAGCAGCAGGTGAACGCAGAGGATTTTTGGTCGGTCGCTATTTCCCTCCTGACCCACCTCACGGGGTCCCAAGGATAACTGGAGGCACGTCACTGCCTGAAACCCAAGCAAAACATTCCTGCTCCATCCCACCCACCCCCTTAGCGGGTTCACGTTCGCACCACGCAGCACAGCTCTCCTCCGGGCAGCACTTTCGGGGAGAAGGCCACGGATAGGACCAGCATCCCTCAGCTCTTCCTATGGAGGAGACACGTGGGAAGGGGAGAGCGCAGAGCAAGCTGAGCTGCTGCAAAAACCCCTGACTGTATGACAGTCAGCTGCGATCCTTCAGCTCTGTTTATTCCCCTTTAACAAGCAGGAAAACCGGGGAGTTTGAAGTCCTAAACAAATTATTTATCCCCAATTTAAGTCTGGAGTTGAAAACTGCAAAGAGACAGCTTAGAACTGAGCGTTTTTATAACTTAGATCATGAGATTGCTACTTTTATGAGCTGACACCTTGCAAACACATTTTTTTTCTGGGAAAATGCCATTACATATACAAAGATGGGCTTTCCTAGTGAGGGAGAGGCTTGTCTTCGTCTCACTTTGAGGAATTCAAAACCCCACCTTTCACCAAAGATTCGGGTTCTTCCCAAGAACGTATTAGGCAGCTCAGAGACTCTTTAGGTGGAGCATGAGCTCCTGTGGCTGCCTTAGCAACCCTCCCCAAAGCTGCGTCAATGTCATCTCCGAGCGATGCCACCGGCATGGGAGCAGCGAGATCTCAGCGCAATAAGGCGCCGTGTTGAACCGAAATGGTTGAGGGACAAAAGTGGCCATGTTAATCTCGTCTCCATTAAAAAATAATAATGGATCAAAGTTTGCCAAATAGAAAAGAACAAAATCAGCAGAGAATTATTTTAATTATTACCTTCAAGCTTTCAAGAAAAAAAGAAAAGGGTATTACAGCTGAGAGCCCACACGAAAGAAAAACTATAAAGGAAGTACTTGACAGTGCCCCTTTAATTAAACTGCTCTGAAGATCATTAGCAATGGACCTTTGGAATTTAAAGCCAATTACAGTCTAAATACAAAAGTTACTTGCTCGCCAAGACGCTTACACAACATCTTTCAGAAATGGGCATGGTGCATAGGGAAGAGCTTTTCCTCTGCGAAGCACTTTTATGCAAACTCAGCACAGAGAGGTGCAAAACAGAGGAGCGAGAGGATCCCCCATTGGGCTGCAACTACGGGTCCGAATATGCCCACCGTACCCTGCGATCCACACAGGATCATCAGCCAACAGATGATGGACCTTTAACCCAAGCTGGTGGAGCTTTTGACTTGCAGGGAAGTCATATGGGGCTGCTGAACAGTTAAATATTTGGATTTTAGAGGCCAGCATCTCGGTTAGTGTCTAGCGCAGACTCATGCCGTGCCACTTGGTGCTCCCAGAGCCCAAGCGTTCAACACCAACTCAGGAGAAACTCAAACCTCTGGAACAAGCTTCCCATCACAGCATTTCCAAATGAGACTCTCCACTGCTCACCAGCCCAAAAAGGTACAGCAAATCCTTTCCTTTGCAACTGCAACACAAGCCGGTGAGCTCTGGCATCTCCAGGAATGCGGCTCCACCTACGGTAAGACCTGGGATAGTACAAAATAGTGGGACATGCCCTGGCTCCTGCGCGTCCCTCCCACGCTCTCTCAACGGGCAGAAGTAGAGAGGAACCAACAGGATAACAGAGAAAAAGAAGCAGCCCTGCACCCTGGGGTCAAGGCAGGCAGCCTGCCTGCTGTCACTGCTTTTCGCCTTTGAAGGATCCCTCAGTTTCTATAAGGTTTAGATCAGACCCTGATTATGGTGCAGCAAAACTCTGCAGTTTATCTTCTGGACAAAAGAATATGACTGCAATGACAGGAGACGGCGGCTGTTCGCATGGAAACAGCTCTCCCCGTGCCGCACCGGCACAACAGGGCAAATCCTGCTGCGCTGGTGTTTCTGCTCTGCAATGGGGTTTGGAGGGAAAGAGCAAACAGACGACACGTGGAATGCTTCACCCCCAAAAGTCACAGACCACAGGAGGGCCAAAACTGTACCTTGGATAATCTGTGATGTGCGTGGGGCTCATTGCAGCTCTGAAAATGAGACACAGGATCCCAACTTCATGTATTAGGGGGTACGGAGAGGACTAGGAGGCAAAGACTTTGTCCTTTGGTGCCCAAGGCTTCTTGTCATTAAAGCAAAACAATAACTAAGGACCAACAATCACTCTTCTTTTCTCTCACACCTTTGATCTTTATAGAAAAATCCTACAGACATATTACAGACCGCGCGAGTGTTTGACTTTCAAAGCAAAACGGGGAAACATCTCCCTGTCACAGCATTCGGTGGGACAGCGACAACGAACCCAACAGAAATATTCATTGCCATATGTTCCACGAACGATTTCCACGGACGTTCAATTAGTATCATCACCATGGAACTCTACAGGACTTTGCTGCAAGGGAAGTGGCAGTTGCTAATTAAACTGCAGATGGCACCCTGAGCGAGGAAGGTGAGGCTCAATATCTCCAGTTGAAAGACCAAGAAAGGGGAGAGTGATGGAGCATGCTGCAGATAGCCAGCTCTGTCCCTAGCTGTAACCCCAGCTCTTCCTACCCTTTTGAAAAACAGGCTTTCTAAGGGAGAATAACGATTTCTACAAGCTCCACGTATTTACAGTTTTTGGTAAACAAACCAGAGCATGGAGAAGCTCTCTTGCACAACTTTTGTGCATGCAAAGTTACACAAATAAAACTCTTAAGAGGAAAAAAAAAGAAAAAAAACCCGAAGCACCAACCCTATAACTATAATAAAAGTACCCAGAGGTTGGGGAAGCCAAGGCTGGTACTTTCCTCATGATATTTAATATTAATATTTCCATTGGAATTCTTTATTACCTAATTGTGGGGCAGCTGAATGTCTTGAGGGGTTTGTGTGTAGCGGAGTTGAGGGGCATCGCTCCTCTCTATCACCTGGTTTATGCTTCGCCTCAGCTCCGGTCTCCTGCAGACGAAGCTGCCGCCAGCCAGGAGCTGCTCCAGGGAAGTGACAGGAAAGCAGAGGCAGCCAGCAATGAGCAACCCCAGGTCTCAAGGCTTGAAAAACCCTTCTCCAGACAACCTGAGGGGGAAATCAAGCCTAAACGTGGGAGATAGCTGGACCTAGGGGTGCCACAAGAGCCTTTGGAGCTGGAAGAACCAACTCATGATGGAAAACAGAATTGTTATTCCAAAGTTGCAGGCTTAATACAAACTCTCAGAGCCTGAAACAGCAATTCAGAAGGGAATTAGAAGTGGGCTGATGGCTTTTCCAGGCAATTTCTTTCATCCTTAGCCAGACTCCCAGAGGGGTAGCACAAACAAGAGAAACACAGCAAGAGGAGGAGGATGGAGCCAACATCACTGCTTAGACATGATGACTGACTTTGTCACCTTGCAGCTTCCAGCCTCCCTCCAGGGCCCACCACATGCCTCTTCTACCTACTCCGAAGCACGCTTTGCTCTTCTTAGTCCTAGAAAGGAGCCTGACCCCTGGATGGGAGACTATTGGGCTCCATTTCCAAATTGCTCCTGACTTGCTGCACAATTTTGGGCTCTGCCTTGCTTTCCCCATGAGTAAAGGGGGTAGAGGAGACCTCAGCAAATTGCTCTGAGACCCTCAGGAGGAAAGAATGTCACAAATGCCGCTTTTAATAATTTAATCCTTGCAGTCCCGCAGCTATCCCACTCAAGGATCTCCCCACGGAGCCAGCCAAACACATGTGCAAGAGGACTGCAGAACACAGTTATTTTGAGATGGATAGACAGGCAAAACGACAGGGCTTGACAGCAAGCAGAACATTTCAAAGAATCTCAGCTGTTCAGTAGTCATCCATCATCCACTGCACACACCAGCAAGCCAGGGCTGTATAATCACAAGAAAGTTTTCAACATCTGTGTTCACCTATATAGAGTCCTAAATCACATCGCTTGGGGTGGGGGCCCAAATCTGGCTCATTGCCACAGTAACGTCACCAGGGACATCACCGTGAATTTAATATGCAGAGAGTGAAATGATGTTATTCTCTAATACGCATTTATGTACCTATGATGCATTTCAGGTGCATTTCTATATATGTATTCATCCCCAGGTACAAAGCGTTGCACACAAAATAAGGTAAGTGCTGGAATGAACACGTCAAGCTTTGCTGATGGGGAAACCGAGGCAGGCTAAGAGCAAAGTGACCTGCCCGGTGTCCTGAGACTGAAAACTGTGTCTTATATCCACAGTCTGGCCACCTAGTCAGTAGATCACACTGCTTTTTTTTCCCCCTCTGACCCCAGCCAAGAAAGTAATTTATTTTTTTTTTTTAAACACAGGCTGAGCAGACGCCCTTTTTGGTGGACTCCACTGGCGGCAGTGATTAAGTGCTCTTCCCTCCCGGCACTGCAGGCAGCACAGAGCAAAGCCTCATGACGCTGATGAGCAAACAAAGACCTGGGCTTTGTTCTCTCCCTCCACCTAACGAAGCACAGGATCACTCAAGGATGTTTATTGGGTTTAATCAATACAGAAAGGAAATGGTCATGTCTGTTCCCTTCCAAGAGAGGAAAACATCCCCTTTCTGCTAAGTCAAAGGAGCGAGCTGGAGCGTGAACTCCTCAAGGGAAGAACCACTTCTCCAAATTCCTGAGTTTACCTCCAAAATAAAGGGGAAAGTAATGAAAAATACTCCTTTTTTCTTCTTTTTATCTCACTGCAGCAGCACTTACAGTCTCCCAACCTGCAATTTCCCAAGTAACATCCAAGAGAAATCACTAGTGAGGTCATCCTCACCCCAGCCCTGATGGGAGCCCCATGTGCCAGGGGGTCCAGACAGCCTCTGCTTGGGGCAGCTCATCATCCGTACGGACAAGGGCACATAAAGTGACTTTGGTGGCGATGAGCTGGGGATCCCTTCGCTCCTTCGTTCCCTTCCCTTTCCACCTTTACAAACACCATCCAAAGCCAGCTTGTTGCCTAAAGCTCTCCAAAAAGATTGTGGGCATGGGGAAAGAAAGCTTGGGGAAGACAGGCAGCCAGAAACACTCTTGGGGTAACCCCCACCACAGGCATGCCAGGAGGGTGAGCATGCTTGGGGGAGAAGCCCCGAGACTGTGCTGGGGGAAGCAGCAGTCCCTGCACGAGACATCCCTCCTGGGGAGGGAGGGAGGCAAGAAGCCACCTCCAAAACCACCCCAGTGGCTCCTGCAAAGCCCTGGCCTCCTCCTGCAACCAAACAAGCCCTCACCTACCAGCAGAGCCTTCAGTGGGACAAACTGATGTCCAACAGGTGACCCACAGCCCTGACACCCACCCTACCTGGATGCATAGAGCTGTTTCTGCGCCTTTGCTGCAGCACCCATGCAAACCCT
Organism: Fregata magnificens; assembly: GCA_013389945.1. NCBI lineage: Eukaryota > Metazoa > Chordata > Aves > Suliformes > Fregatidae > Fregata > Fregata magnificens. The sequence goes on from WAAD01018835.1 coordinate 372,874, forward strand.
CGGGCCCTGCTCCGTGAACGGAGGGGGCTGCAACATTGGCTTTAAGGAATGAACTGGTAGGGAACAGAAGGGCCTGGCAGGCAGGCAAGGGTTTGGGCTTTGCAATCTGGATAATCCATCTGAAAGTCAGACAGCAACTAGGGGAATGGAAGGAGGAAGGGAAAAAAGGTAATGAATAAAATAAAAAGGAGCCCAAATCTGCCTGCAGCCGTTCCAAGCAGCAGTTTTACCTCCAGTGCTCCAACAGACCTGGGAGCTTCCCTAGTCGCTAGTAATACGTTCCTGGGAGCCAGGGGATAGTTAGGCTATTTGGGTAATCATATCCAAACACACAACCTGCCCACGGGCACTGGGAGGGGGTCAGGCCAAGGGAAACCTGCCCAAGATTTTAATCCTGCTTTGGTGCTCCCTTTCAGGGCAGGAGTCTGCAGAGCCATGCTCCAGGGGACCGACCAACCCCACTAACCTGCGATCCCCCCAGCTCCTGCACACCCCAAAAAACCCAATACCAGCCCTCCCTTGCTGGCCAAGGAGGGAAGGGAGGGAAAGTGCAGAGGGAGGGGAAGGGAATGGGCATGTCTGGAGAGAGAGATGGACAGCAAGGAGACGCAGCAGGAGACCTGCTAACAGATCCCCTCGTCTCATTTGAAGAGGATGAATCTGCAGCGCAGGCATGGCATGAAAATAGAGAAAAAGCACATCAGCGCAAGAAATCTCTAACAGATGGGACTGTGAGCCTACAAGAGAAGACAGGGATGGAAGCTGGTAAATGCACGTACAGCAAAACCTTGGCTTTTGCTCTCCTTCCCGGTATGAGAAACTCAGAACAAATATTGCTTTGCTTTTCTAAACACCTTTCCCAGGAGTTAAACACAGTGGAGGCTGAAGGAATTCAGAGCAATTTCCCACATGTGTGCCACTGTCAAGGCTCCAAACAACGCGCTTAAAATGGACACCCCAGCTGGAATTTACTGTCTGCAGAGACAGCACAATTACCTGTCTTTGTCTTCCTCCTCTGTTGCAGAGAGGAGAGGAAGGAGAAGGTGAAGCAGCCAGCTCCTCGGGATGCCTGAAAGGCTCCGAGGTGGGATCTCCTTGGGATGCTGAGGGCGAAGCCAGGGCAAAGGCTGCTTTAGCTGATGCTGTGCGGCTTGAAAACAGGGGCCACCCGAGTCATCGGGATACATGAGCCCGACAGTGCTGGAAGCCTTCCAAAACCCATATTTTTTAGGGGCATTATTAAATTAGCAAAAGCCATTGCTTCCCTGCGTGCCCTACACGCACAGATGCTCCGGCTCCACCCCAACTTCGGGATAAAAAGCCCAGCGCTGTTTTGCAGCTCAAGAGGAGGTTAGCAGAGGGCTCCAAGACTTACGGATATACTCACAAGTGCAAGTTAGCTGGTTGCTCTCTCCCTTTCCCTTTAGCGCAGCGGCACGGCAAACCCCTCTGTCTGGGTGTACTAAAACTGCGGTGAAAGCTGCTAAGCTGCGTTCATCCAAAATTAGGGCTCAGAGCAGCACTCGGTATCCGCTGCAGCAGGTATAACCCATCCAACGCAAGGCAAAGGATGGGCTCCGCGCTCTGCGGGGGGCCGCTGCTATTAAAAGAGAAGATGCCTTGAACCAGGCGAAAGCAATAACTCAGCCGAGGCTTAAAAGCGAGTCTGCTGGCAGAGCTGGGGCTGGAAAGGCAGAGTTTCTCCTCCCAGCCCACCAAGCTAGCAAGGCACGACATGCTCCTTTTGTACTTTTAAAGGAGGAGGTGATAGCAGAGCCGAGACTTAAGAGGGGAAAGCTCTGCAGTGCAATACGGCGTTTAAAATGTGATAATTAAGTGAGCATCTTTTGAAGATGCCTGCGAGGGGTGCTTCCCAATACACCAAGGTTAGGTAGCTATTAGAAGTGGGTTTGTTTTCCCTGCGAGATGGGCCTGTTAAGCTGTTGGCATCTCCTCTACGGAAAAGATAACCGATCTCCTCAGATCACAGTATATTCAAGTTCACAATTAATTTAGATAACTCCAGACAAGCTGGGTTATTAGAAAAAAAAAAAAAAAAAAAAAAAAAAAAGAGAGAGAAATCTGGAGATTAAGACTTATAAATCTGCAGGCATTAGGGAGAATTGAATTCTTTCTTATATGGATATAAAATCAAGTCTTTTTTATATGATTCAATTATAGATTGATGGGAAGGCTCAGAAACATGGATTAATGATCTTTTCTTAAAGGAAAAATTTATATAAGAAAAAATAAAGAGAGAGTCATGTAACAGAAAGAATTACTGCTCCCCAAACCATGATTAAGGTTTAGTAGGTTACGTTTAGAACAGCGTGAAAGGGAATTTGTGGATTCCCAACCACATTAAGCGAGTATAAAAGGAGGTAAAGGAAGCAGCATGGTACATAAATTATCGGTCCTGCAACATGGCAAAGGTGGGGGAAGCACATCTCCAGGTGCACTGGACTGACAACGAGCTGGGTCAAAGGAGCCGGTGATTTCACGTCAGGAAGGAGGACGTGGTTTAAGGGACCCTGGAGCCTTCTGAAACATCTAAGAGAGTTTTACAGACGTGGGGCGATTGCATCAATGGCAACGGAGCTGGGCTCCATAGATTTACGCCAGCCAGGGAGGGGGGACATCACCTTTTGCTAGCGAAGGGAAAATTGTTCGAACAGGGTCTGAATGGTAGGGGCACAGTACAAAATAGTCCTGACGTTAATACCCCACGGCATCCTGCTCAGCCCAGCCGCCTTCATACTTCATCCCAGCATAACTATTTGAAAATAAATGCAATGCTCTCCCTACCAAAAAAGCCACTCCAGCCCCCGTGCCCAGAGCTTTTCCTGCATTCCTGATACTTCAGTCCCCAGCCTTTAAAAAAAAAGGATAACACCACAGGGTTAACAGGAAAATAAGCATCTTCAAAAGCCGCACGGCGCTCAGACACTATGGTAATAGGGGGCATCCGAGTACCTTAGATAATCTGGCTCCAAGTGAATATTTCTCTAATGCTAAGTCCAAGCTCTACTCAGCGTGAATTAGCAGCCAAGCACATTGTTAGCAAAACTATTGTTTATTGCTTTGTCCAAAAAGAAAGCGCTATCTAGGTCACTCATTACAGGGGAGAGCTGTGTATAAGAATGCAGCCTGGGTGCCATACGTGCTACGGAAATGAAGGCAATAAATGCGAGAAGAATAGCGGCGAAGGAGGTGAGATGTGCTAGCGAGCAGCTCCGGGAGGATTGCATTGAAGAGGGAAGGTGGTGTAGCTGGAGCTCCTGCGCTGCGACACCGAAATCTAATTCACACCTCTTTGCTGACTGCCTTTCGGTTCACAAGCATGGGGAAAAAAAGTGGAGAGGACACCAGGGCTTATTTTTAAAGCTTGCCTCCGAGGGTGAAAAAAAATCATCCTTAGCCGGGAAACGGGAATTTGAAATAAAATAAATAAATGTATAGTTAAATAAATAAAAGGCCCATGGCTGATTCTCACGTTTGGCATGGGGCTGGGGTTCTGCGCAAAACAATTAAAAGGAAAATGGATTCCAGCGGGAAAAAAACCAACTTCCCCCTCTTCAGAAAGACATCCTTCTGATGAGACAAAACCTTTACCTCACGCAGTATGGAGCAGAGTTAAAGGCCAAGGCAGTATTTAAACTCGCAATTAATTTCCAGTCATTTCAGAAGGCTGTGATCAGTTAACATTTTGACGGCAGTGATTTAACACAACATGTGCCTTGAGGACCGGGTGGGGACAGAGGTGCTACCAGGGCATCCAGGAACACGGAGTTAAATCCAGACCTCTGCAAAGGTGGAGGAGGAGAGCTATGAAACCCGGGTCACTGGGGCTGGGAGGAACTTCCCCACTTTTCCACCCAGTTCTGGGGTTTGGTTGAGGGTTTTTTCCCTTCCTATACTGTTATCCACGGACATGGCTAACGGCAACTCTTCTGTCTTTAATCCCAGGGAGTTTGCTCTAGTACTTCCCCCCCCTCCCCAAACGCCCATGCAGCCTACTGCTCTCCACCCCTACTTCCATTAATTGATTTGTATGGATCCTCTTGTCAAAGAAAACAGCCTGAGAAGTCCAAACCCTGAGGACGATCACAAATTTTAAAAGCCAAAGATTTCGTGAAATGGTAACAGCCAGTGGGAGTCGGGAGACATTATTGCTTCGCTTCCTTGTTTGAAAATTAAGGGTCTTGGGTTAAATCAAAGTTTCTCTCTCCCTCTAATAAGATGACAGCCCAGACCATTCGACTGACTGCTGAGACACCAACTCCTTGCTGGCTTTAGATTACTCAGGTGCTCAGAATTTAATCTCAAATGGTTGTTATTGGATTTTCGCTTGGAATAGCTGGCTGATGGGCGCAATAAGAGAAGCCAGCCCCTATGCACCCGTGCAGCCTCCCAGCTTCTGGAGTCTGAAAACCTGCCGCTACGGGATGGTTTTGGAGGAGCTTTTGCTCCAGCGCCTTCCAGGAGGGAACAAGCATGGCTCAGGAGGAAAGAAAACACTGGTTATAATTTGTTCAAGACAGGGCTGCTTCTCCGTGCACTGCTTCTTCCACACAAAGGTATTAATTGTAAGCAACAGCAAGGAACTGTGCAAGAAGTGATCCCTCCAGATGTGTTTAAGCTCACGGCAAGGCAAGGCAATTCTCCAATGTACACACGTATCTCGGAAGGGTAAATGTTTCCCAGCTTCTACTGGCGTCTTCATGTCATTTACACAGCGCCGTCAATCACTGCTCTCCCAAGAAGGGGAGCAGTGTAAACTCATGTTTAATGCCAGATTTACACACATTTCTATTCGCCAGTAAATGAGACCATTACATATGTTGTGTCAATTGATTTTTATAGTCTTCGCTTTGCGCGCGTTTGCACAGGGGAAGTGCAAAGGAATGCAGGCACTTAAAACTGGACCTGGCTCCTGGTCTCTATGCATCACCCCATCAAAGAGGCACATCCTGACCTTTACCTTGTGGCATTAAATTTCTCCTGGCCATGGACCTTCTCAACTTTATCAGCTGATCCCATCTCTGCTATGCAAACCTTTCTCCCTGACCTGTTCCCCACCACAGAGGGGGATACGTCTGTGTCCTGTGTTTCACGTACAGACCAAAATGCAGAATCTGCCCCAAACTTTTCCTATGTGCATACAAGGTGTAAGCCCTCACTCAGGCTCAGGCACAATTTAGGCCACGTCAGGATAAAACTCAGACCTGCACCACCCCTTAGCGCAGGGCTAGTTGCGCTTTGCTGAGGGCAGATGCACGCTGGCCAGCACAACCACGGTGCAGGATGCTGTCCCCCCCCGCAACAGTGCCAACGTAGCCAGCATTCAGCTGACAAGTTGATTCGCCATCCTTTTAAGAAAGTCCTTCTCATTGCATCTTGCCAAAATAAAGTAACCTTCCTCGCTGAAATTATCCTTTGTAAATACCCCCCAAGCAGTTTGCAATTCCTTTCTCCACGATGACTCATCCTCCTACACAAGGGACCATGAAAAGAGCAATCACACTGGTGTGTCAGTCTGCTGCAGAGACGGCCTCCCCTCTCTGAATCAGCCCCTGAGAGCAGTTATGGGCATTACCTGCTCCCCATAGCATCATCCACACGCCATGCCCATGCCCACACTGCTCGTGTCCCCACCTTTGAGTAAGCTGCCTCGTGAGGTTGCCTCTTTGTACAGCACGGGGCTCATGCGGTGCCCCGAGACGCCACCTGGACACAGCAGATGATCTGCAGGAAGCATTTTGCTAATGCTCCTATGACTTGAGTGCTTTGCCTTCATCAAAATCCACAGCAGCACCTTCCAAAGCTGGAGAAAAGGAAGATGATCCTTTCAGGGGTGGCTTTTCATGTCCCCCTGCAGCCAAGCAGAGCCTTCTCTCCATAACTAACTGCTCCAGCCTGCGTGTTGGCAGAGCTCCACCAGCAACGAGGCAGAGGCAACAACCTCCAAGAGCAAAGCCCTGGATTTCGGCAGAGCCAATGCTCCACACCACCCAGGTCACACCATAAAAAGCCAGACTGCAGATGCAAGAGGCAGCAGAGCCATTCAAACCAGCCACGGGCAGTTTAACAGAAACAGAGCTTCAATGCAACATTAATTTGCAGCATCCTAGGCTGAACACTTCAGATAAGCAGCGTCGGAGCCAGAGAGATGACAAAGAAAAGCTTGCGTCCATGGCACATCCATGTGTGCGTGCAACACCCTGTCTGTGGTCTGCTGTTCGGCTGCTGACGACCTGTATAACATAATAGCAGCACGCCGAGGTGTCTTCGCAGGCAGACCCCTTCTCCAAATCCCCAGCAAAATTTTTTCCTCCCTGCAGGGCTTAAAGCCTCATCCTGCTCCAGTTATTCTGAAAGGGAATTTAGTGCCTCGCCATAAATTATACAAGCATTGGACATATGCATCATTTATGCACAAATCACTGTTCCCTAGAACAAAGCAAGTATCAGCCTCCTGACAAAACACTTTTTAGTAGGATTGGCAAATGAATAAAACCTCCCAATGAATACCAACATGCTGATGAAAAAGTCCTACTGATTTTAATAGAAAATGATCATTCTCCTATAGGATTTTTTGAACCATCTTGTTGAATTTAATGGAGATTTTCTATTCTGGTCCACAATTATGCAAGAGTTAAAATACCTCCAGAGACAAGGAGATTATCTATTACATTCTATAGGATTGCAGAGTAATTTCCACAGAATCCTGTTATGTTTCTATAGAGCCTGACAAATTTAATCCCTATTGAACTTTAAAGGGACTTTTCCATAAGGGACAAATAGACACTGACATCTGTTAGCTGCAAAATCAGTAATACTCAGAAAATAGAGGCCTTACACACCACTGCTGTACTCAAAATGGTCGAAAGATGTCTTGAACAAGCAGCTTAACGGGGAAAATGCATTAAATTGGTGTCACATGGCTGCATTAGTACGGCTGTGTTGCAACATTTCTTTTATACACAATGTCATTTATGCAACCGACGCTTTACAAATTGCATTTGCTACCAACGTGCACTTGATCTCCTCATCCCATGCTGGGACTTTCCTGTATCAGCACAGAAAGAGTGAGAGCAATCTAAATCGAGGGAAAAAAATGCCAGTTTAAAGCGTGGAGCTGGCGACGTATCTGTGCACATTCCTCTGCCCTAATGTTACTAATAAATGCATCGACTCCAAATCTCTCTCATTGAACTCTACTGCAGAACTGGAAGAAGGGCTGCACTTCTCTTTCATGCACAGTACTAAAGAAAAAAACATTCAGCTGAGCTATCTGGAGACTGAAGTCTTTTAAATTTAACCATAAGGTAGTTATAACAAGGAACAAAACAAGCAGGGACAGCCTAAGGTTTCCTACGCCAACACACCAATTTGTACTAGACTGGTTCAGGGAACAAATTAGAAGACACGACAGCCCCCACGGGTCCTTTCCCACCTTTCCTTGTGCAAGCTGGCGTCAAACACAATGTATGCTTGCAATATGGCTCTATCAGCATCACCCACTCATCCCTCATAGCCAGTTATTCCTCAAGAGCCCAAGACTCACTGCAAGAGGTCCTAATTTTGGATGCATCACCTCTGCAGAGTTGCTCTGGTTCTTGCCTAGCCATTCCCACGCACCCCAAATACCTTTTTGGAGGTTGTGGGTGCTTTAAGCTCACCCTGGATAAAACAGAGCTTGAGTGCCCCTAAGCCAGGCTGAACCCCCTGCTTTGTGACAAAGATGTACCTAAAGAAATATCAGTCACTGCAGTGATTGTAGTAAGCCCTTGTAATAACATCGTAGCAACAGCAATAGTGTAGTAATAGCCAAATTAACCTTCAAATTATACAGCTGACAGGGAAAAATATCCTAAAACAGTATAAGAAGCCTCTTAAGAGACAGAGGGCACCAGCAATACTGACCTAACACCCCTGGTAAGTGTGCGGCAGCAGTGGAGCTGAGGGGACCAAGCCAAAACCGGGCACCCAGAGCCACATGTTTGAGGACACTGCAGACATACCCATGGCAACAAGAAGAACAAGCACCTCCATATGTCTCCCCAACTGCATTTCCTTTCCAAAGAAAAGGACAACGTGGTAACTGAACACAGCACTAAAAAATAAGGCTTTAATATTTCATCATTTGCCAAATGCTAGCGGGGTGCGGACGGTGGGTGCAGGGAAGGCTGTGGGTTGGTTTTGCTTTTTTCCTTCTTTTGAGCTGTCTGCAGAGGAATAAAGTCCTTAGTGATGACAGGACAACTTTTTTTTGCTAGTTAATGCCCGGAGACCCCTCCAAAGTGAGCACAGATCATGGAAGGAGATGCACGGCATTTCTGGTATGGCAAAAATCAATATATGTGTCTGTCTGGGTACATCTCACACCCACGTTGCTGCCCTTGCCTCTTCGCACACGCACTTTAATCAACCCGTGTTTCTGGAAACCAAACCCAGCTTCAACAAATACAAACTAATAAAGATGCCTGATGTCCCTTTTAAGACCACGTTAGAGAGTATGCCACTATCCACGAAGAGGAAGCCTCAGTGACTCTTCAACCCTAAACATTCTAAGATTGAAAAGTGGGAGAAATGAGGGAGGCTTGTATTTCTAATACCCGAAAGGAAGCACTATGATACAGCCTTTGATCCAAGCAGGCAGCTGTGGGTTTTCACATACACACAGCTCACGGGGAGAAGTAAAAAGACAGCTATGGAGAATGAAGAACAAGCCAAGCAGATACCAGACCTCAGCACTTAAAACAGAGACTCAAAGGCAACTCTCTAAAGAAGCATTCAGGAGTAAAACAACAGAGTGGGATCTTCCAAAGGGCTCCACGTGGGTCTGAGCCAGCTCCCATCAACCCCACGGGTAAAACCCTCACTGACATCGTAGTCAGAGACAGGTCATCAAGAAGCCCTTCTGCAGATCCCATCAGGTCACACAGCCCGTAAACCCAAATTTGCACACAAACACTACCTGCATCAACCATGGGCAGCTAAAATGCCTTCAAGGCTGGATGATAGGTACGCCCACGGGCCAGAGAGAGGATTTGTCCAGAGATGGACTCTAGAAAAGGCTGGGAACTATATCCATCTGGTCAGGCTGGACCAAGCCTTCTCAGATACCCTGTCACCAAGTGGTCACATCTCTCCTAAAGAAGAGGGTGGAGATAATTTACCTGGCAATGCCTTTCCATGCAAAGCATGGAAGAAATGCTCATGTCTCTGAAAGGTGGGGAATATCTCCTGGGACACGAGCCATCCAAGGTTAGTAGAAACGGATGGTTACACAAAAGGACATGCTTATTCCCTACTAACCCACCACAAAGCCAGGCTTAGCCTACTGACCTCCTTCCAGCCTACTGATCTCCTTCCAGCCATGCATAAAATTAGGCAGCCATCCCTAAAATTTCATGGTATAAAATAAAGGCGATAAAAATAATCACTACTATTATAACTGCATACCTAAATGCTAGGTGGATAGCCCAGTACCTAGTACAGCTCAGGAAAGGCAGAAGCAATGGTAAGAGGGATAGGTACCCATTAACTCCTGCACCGGAGTTCATGACAGACAAGCTGTCGTCCATCCTTCACTTCTCACGTCCTTACACCACAAAACCTGGTCATGACGGATGACATGTCACAGGGGAGGGGGCATCCTCTCTCATGAGTTGACGTGCCACCAGCAGCACAGTGGGATGGCACAATGACACAGAGAGATACAGCTCATCAGGGCTTTAACATCAGCATTTTAACAAGAGCCCCGTGCTGGGTAAGATCCTGATGCCCCACGAATGGGAGTCGCACGGCACACTCCCAGCAACCCCACATCTGTATCTATAAGAAACTCCTTGCAATATTTCATCCAACACAAAATCAAGTATGGAGACTTTGCAGCACGGGGCAAGGGACATCTTGCCCTGGCACCACACTTCAAATACCCATCACTCAGTGCAATTTCATCCCAAGGATTAGAAAGGTCCATATTATACCAAGAGAGAAGGTGCTGTCAGCAGAATTTGGCTCTGTTAATAATATCATGACAGTGATGTGATAGGCTCTAGGTAGCCTAAGAAAAAGCTTTCCAAAGTGACTGCATCCCCACAGAGCCCACGGACAGGGCAGAGAGCACATGTGCTCCTTCGGTGACCAGGGCAGCCTTCTCGAACCCAAAGCCGAGCTGGCCGCTCCACAATCCACTGCTGGGGCAAAACATCACCACGAGGGAAAGTTCAGTGCAAGCTTCAGCAAGAGAAAGCTTTGCTTTGCTTTAATTCCTCCCTCCCTCATGGCACGCCGTGGGTCTGCCCAGGGCCGTGGTGGTACGGAGGCACAGCATCACCGGGGTGGTGATTTGCAGTCTGCTCAGATGCAGCTGTAGATCACTTGGGAGAATGAACCTACAGTTTTATCAACTATTTATTAGCCCTGTCCTGTAGCGCTACATCAATATAGCCATCGGTGAAGCAAGGCAGGAGCTATAAAAATACCATCTATCCAAAATAAGCTTCATAAAATCAAACAGAGGCCAGTACCGCCTAGGATGGGATTGTGGCATGACATATAAAGGGCCTCTCAATCTTTGAGATAGACCATTAAAATCCTCAAGCCCTTTTGGTTCACAGAAGTCTAAAACAAAAGGGGAAAAATAATGACACCTTTTCTGGTGGAGCAGGAGGAGGCAGCACAGTAGTCGTGCAGTATCATTTGTTTCCACAGAAGTCAGATTACTCCCTTCTCCCAGCAAGACAACTATCAGGTCCAAAGAAAAAAAAAAAAGTAGAATAAAAAATAAACAAAATAAAAGCTTCTTTTCCTCTGCCTTCCCCACCCACAAGTTGCTTTTGCGCAGGCAAAAAGTTTCTCCTCCCTCTGCCAGCAGTGATGTATTCTGCTTCGCACAGGAGAGGCGATGCAGAGGGTGGCGAGGGGGGGACAGGCACGGCTGAAGCACACAGATATCCTGGCCGGTGCACCCCTCCAGTTCCCCGAGGCAGCGGGGTAAGGCAGAAGGCAGGTCAATACATTGTCGGAGATGATGATTAACATTTCCAGCCAGTGCTCCCTCAAACCGCCTCTAAAACACGTCTTAATAAACTGCATTGCAAATAGCCTTGTATTTCTAGCTCGCTGCATCTGCCAGGACGAGATAATACACCGACCTGAGAAAAAGTGACATGCCACCAAGAGTTATACGACACGGCGAAACCTTGCTCAGCACGTCGCTCCCAGCCCTGGGTAGCTTGCACGACCGGCCGGCAGCAGCCGGGATGCAGCTCGCCCAGGCTGTTTGGGGCTCTGTATGAAATAAGGGGTGTGCTTTGAGCAAAGAAAATATCAGCTCGTGTGGGGTTTCGGGCTAAAAGGGCTTGAGGGAGAAAACCACTCTGAACTGCTATTGACTGTGAAAATGACTGTACAATGGAAATATTTGAAAGGTATGCACATGATAGTTGTTTTTGCAGAGGCAGGCACCATGCTTTAAAAGGTCAGAGGGAGGCGAGAGCAAGTTTAAGCATCATTTTCCTGGAAACACAGCTCTGAAGCTTTGCAAAACTTCACTCAGTGCCTCCCCCAGGGAACCCGCCCAGCCCAGCGCAATCGCACCCACCCCGGCTTTGGTGTGGACAAATCCCCTGCGTTTATATGATGGCAACAGGCTCCGTGACAGTTTGCAGCATTGCTGAAAGACCTGGCCGGATCAAGCACAGCGCGTCTCGGCATCACCTTTCTGAGAGATTTTGAACCTTCACTTTCCCGCATCGCGATGCTCAACCCCGCGCAGAAGACAGACAGCGCTGCCAATCCAAATCGCAACTCAACTCCTCAAAGCAGTGAACTGTAAATGAAGCTCGCACACCTTCACACCCTTCCCCTGCAGTATCAGCCCGCTTCAGTAACATCAGAAGAGAGAGAAAACAGCTTGGGTTGGACATGGGGCGGGGGAAAAAGAAATAAAAAGATTTCGGTTTACCTGCCAAGGAACCTCCAACCGAGCAAGGATGTTTTACATCCCCCATTCTGCACCTTCAAGTACTTCAACATTAAGCAAATGCCACTTACCTATGAGGAAAAAGAAGAAATAAAAATAAAAGTTAAAGTTCACCGAGTACTGTAACACTAGGCATTTTAAAAGCAATGGAATTGGTAATTCACTTTTAGACCGGAGGAAACACAAAGGGAAAAACTCAAGTTTTAAATACACTTTGGTAAAGGTCAGCTTGAGTGGCACATGGTTACAGAAGCCATCCTGCGGGCTGTTTGTTTTCTTATTTATTTCTCACAGTCTCATTTAGCTGCTTTTTCCACCCTGCTATCCAGGCCCACAGAACAGGAGGATGCAGTTTTAGAAGCAAGAGCCACCTCTTCCCATCGCAAAACTTAAATCAACACAGAGAGCTGCTTCCTGCTTTTTCTTACATAGTTTTTTCCTAACAGCAATATTACACATCCCAGGCCAAGGTATGACACACTTTCTATCTCTGCGGTCCCGAAGAGGCAGCTCCATCAAGTGTTTCCAACACCAGCCCTGGTGCCCCATTCCCCGGGAAGCAACTGCTCAACCTGCTCCACCTCCTGCGGAGAAGCATCTGCTCCCACAGCCACGAGCGGGATCTGTGTTTCCCAAGCTCTACCTGCAGCAATTCATCCTCCAGATGGGGATGTCCTACCTGAGCTCCAGCCCACCAGCCAAGACCACAACCATGGGACAAACGCAACAATTTATTCGTCTTTTGCTTTCAGAAAGACCAGTTTGACCTTCTCCAGGACAAAGAGAAATTCCACCCTTGCCAATCCCCACCAAAAAAAATCTGCTTCATAGATACTAAGATATGAGAAATATTACAATATTTTTATATATATAAATATATATATATATATAAAGATAGATATTAAGATATCCTTTCTAGCTGCATGGGAAGCCCTTCCATTTTTTCCCCCAGGCATCTAGGAACATGGAAAACTGAGCAAGACGGCGGTTGTACCCATCCAGTTGTTGCTCCGTAGGCTGTTGTAGGAATTGAGGATGACGTGACAGGGCATGTCTCGCTAATGCATGACTGTGTGTACTCTAAATTACTTAAAGGGTGCCTGGGGCTACGGACAGCTGCTGCTAAAACACACAATTGAATAAATAAATGGAAGGTAACGGAGAGGGGAGGGGACAGATGCAATGGGAGAGCGATTGGCAGAGTTGTGTGCCAAGGTGTTAAAAAAACTCCCACAGAGCTGCCTAGACCTCTTCTGAGACTCCACTGCTACGTGTTTCAGATGCTGAGAAGATTGAACTAATAAAAAAGAAACGAGAGAACTGTCACTGCAGATTACATGGTATTTATTCCAAAATCTGCTCATTATAGAAATTTGCAAGACAAATGGGTTTTTAGCAGGAAATGGCAGCTTTTCCTTAAGTGCATAACGAGGAGCAGAATTGGTTGGTAGCTGAATCTTTCTCTCCCTTTTTAGCTACTCCGGCTCCAAGTCTTACCAACCACCCGAGAAATACTCACGAGGCTGAAAAAACCACTTTTTTTTTTTTTTTTTTTAACATTCTCCACCAGCCTCCTCATAATCCTATAAGAAACTATGATTAAGAAATATTTGAAGCAAGAAAAGCTCATTTGGCCTAGAGAGTTTCTAGGCAGTGAGAGCTTCTCTTGCTCCTCAACAGCATGCAAGCGGTATTGCTAACTCTCCGGATCCTTCCTTCCTCACAGGGAAAGCCCTTCACGAAGAAGAGTATTTGTGGTCAGGCTTTAATCCCCCTGCCTTGATAAATGTTTAATTCCTGGGCCTGCCTTCATATCTGAATATAGACTGGAGGTGGTTTGCATTCTGCCGTATCTGAGTGCTTCTAATGACATTTTGGCTTCTTTCCCAGTTAATTCCAAGTGCCTGAAACCCAAGCATCTCCCCTCTCCTCCTCCCCATCATGGATGCACATGCAGATATTTGACTGATAATATACAAAGCCATAATATGTGGTTTTAAAAGAAGTCTCTGCAGCGGAGTCTCAAGAAGGAAGAAGACGACGACGAAGGGGGAAAATACGCCTTGAAATATTACAGAGTAGGAGCTGTCAAGTTGAAAAAGCTTCTACAAGGTTTTCAATGCCATAACTGTGTTATTTAGCTGGGGATGAGAATTTTCAGACACACATCAACAGGAAAAAAGGGGTTTGGGGATGGGGAAAAAAAAAAAAAGAGAGAGGCGGCCTGTCTTATTTGCAGCTCTCCTTTGTTGGAAAGCAATTACAGCCTTACTCAATTTATGACCCAGAATGCACCCTAATCTACTTGTAAATGCATCTTATTCACCACACAGCACTTTCAGATACAGCCAGGGTAAATAAACGGGAGATTGTTCCTACCTACGTTGCGGCACAACTGTTAATTGTAACGCCCCATGAAACTTAATTATGCAAAGCAGAGTGGCGACACTGCAGCCATTAATGAGATGTTTGATTCAAGAATAATTTGTTGTTTGGAGCCTCGGACTTGTTTTGCCTGTCCCTTCCACTGTGCTGCACTAATTCTCAATTCGTGCTTATTTTAATAGGGCGGCAGTGGGGCACAAAATGGCTCAGCTGAGGAGGCAACGGGAGACCTCCCAGTTGGGATCACATTTTGCAAGTGTGCAGCAAGGCCCCACCATATGGGTTTCTTGCACTGCAATGGTCCCAAGTTCAGCCTGCCTTCCCCAGAAGAGCAGGGGCAAGCCAACAATGGGACGTACAACATTCAGCCAGGTAAAATGCTGGGGATGCTACTGAGCACTTTTAGACACAGGAATGTCTAAGAAGAGAAGGACTTGGCCTCTTTTAGACCCCAGAAATTCCTATAGCCACGCCGGGATGTACACAGGCGTGGGTCCCGTCCATTCTCTACATGTACACCCATGCTTTGCTTCCAGCTCCTTTGCGATGGTTGAATCTGAGCAATGGTTTGGGCTGAGCCATCATGTTGCCTGCCTGTAAGTAGCATTATAGAAACCACAAATTAAAGTACAGAAGAGGATGAAGAGACAAAGAAAAAGATGATGATTTGGTACAAGAACTTGTAGTACACCCACTGATAAGGTGTGTGATAGACGGAGGTACAAGCTGTTGCGTGGAGACTTTCCCCGCTGCTCTAAGAGACTTTCTCCCTAAACAGGGAAAGGAGATTGGTAGTCAGGCCAAAGTCTATTATTTAAGCCTCCAGTTATTGATAGAAACACACTATCTTTTTAAATTTACAAGCAAGCAAGCAATTCAATTTCACCCATCTCCAACAGCACAAGATGTTTGCTCATATCTGCCGTGGAGATACCAGAGCCTTTCTCCTCTCAGCTCCCTCCCAGCCTCTGACTGCAGAAATCCCCCCCTCTAAGATCATCTCCAAGCTTTCCATTCGTTTTTCTTTCCAGTGACACCCGCTCCTTCTAATTCAGCCTGAGTGCTGACCCACTTCTCCAGTTGGCTCCGTTAACACCTGTGATTAGTAGGCTTTGGAGACAACGGCCACCCCCAGCCCATGCATCAACAGGATTTATTCCCTTGCATGTGTGGTGGTTTTGGCTGGGACAGAGTTAATTTTCTTCACAGTAGCTAGTATGGGGCTGTGTTTTGGATTTGTGCTGGGAACAGTGCTGATAACACAGGGATGTTTTCGTTATTGCTGAGCAGCGCTTACACAGAGTCAAGGCCTTTTCTGCTGCTCACCAGCGAGCAGGCTGGGGGTGCACAAGGAGTTGGGAGGGTGCACAGCCGGGACAGCTGACCCCAACTGACCCAAGGGATATCCCACACCATACGGCGTCATGCTCAGCATATAAAGCTGGGGGAAGGAGGAAGGGGAGGATGGTCAGAGCGATGGTGTTTGTCTTCCCAAGTCACCGTTACGCGTGATGGAGCCCTGCTTTCCTGGAGATGGCTGAACACCTGCCTGCCGACGGGAAGAAGTGAATGAATTCCCTGGTTTGCTTTGCTTGCGTGCCTGGCTTTTGCTTTACCTATTAAACTGTCTTTATCTCAACTCACGAGTTTTCTCATATTAACTCTTCTCATTCTCTCCCCCATCCCACCCCGGGGGGAGTGAGCGAGCGGCTGAGTGGGGCTTAGCTGCCGGCTGGGGTTAAACCACGACAGCATGGCACCAGCAAAAGCAGGGAGAAAGGGTACTTTATCTCTGATATATCTGCTGTTGATAGGAAAGACATTGTTGGTCTACTGTGACTGTCTATTTTTTTTCTTGTAAATGCAACTCAAAATAGCAAGTCGAGGGTCTTAGACATATTCAAGGCCCTCGGGAACAAGCCCATCATGACTACACAATTACAGCGTGCAATATTGATGGCAACCAAGATAAAGAGTAACTCACAATCTGGCACACCAAATCCGGCCGACGCCTCTAATACGATCAGGACAGATGACAAGGCACTCAACTGTGCCCCAGCAAGGTCGTTACAGAGCATTAATAAAGTCGTCTTATTATGAACATATCGCTCAGCAATATTGCATTTCCCACCTTCACTGTTAAGAGACGATGAAAGCGGTAGTCCCTCACGTCCCAGACCTGTGGGGTTTGGGTTTTGCTGCTGCAGCCAGCCAGGCTACATATGGCCAGGGGCATCATGCTGCCCCATGCAAAACCCCAGAGGCAAGGCAGTCTTCCTAAGAAATGCTACTCTCATTTAAAAGTCATGACCAGCTACGTGCATCAAACCGACTTCTAATATTCTCTTTCCCCTTGCCTTGTCTGACCCCTCTGCCACACCATCCAACAACTCTGCTCTCTCTCTTTTCATCTTACACAGAGCAGAAGGTTTGATCTTCCATCCATCGCCCTTTTCCCAATGTATTTCGGAGTCTGACCAGTGAGAACTATCTCCACCAGAAATTTGCACCTCGCCCCACTGAAAGTCTAAGTGAATTTATGCCAATCCCACTGAATGTTTTTTGGCTTCCAGAAAAATAAAAACCATGCCTGGAGAAGGGCGTAATATTTTTCTAAACATTTTGGGGTTTTTTTCCCACTGTCTGATATTTCATTTTGGGTGTTACTTTGATTTTATAGAAAAAATCAAAACCAATCTGACCCCAATTGTTCAGAAGTGCTATGAAGAAAAAATATCTGATATTCACAGAGCTCTCATCCTGTTGCCCTAATTCTCACCTTCTCTTATTCTGTAATTTCCTTCTTTGTAACATGGTGACTAGAGCTGTGTACAGTGTCTCAGACGTGCACTCAGCAAGGGCTGAGATATTATTGTTGATTTATACGGGCTGGATCTGCTTAGGGAGTGGTGATTTACTCTGCTGTGTTTTCACAATGCTGCTATCTCTTTGGAGACAGATATCACCCTCATCTTCCCCATATCCAAGCACCTGGTGCTAAGCACTCGGTCACAGATTGCTAAAACACTTCCACATCTTTCCTCTTCTCTCAAGCTTTGTTTCAAGGAAGGTCATTACCACATTTTTGCTCCCTAACACTTTAACAGCCCAATTACGAGACACAGCAGCACTTCAGTAGGTGCTGGCCAGAGCATGCCCTTATCCCTGGAAAGCAATTCTCCCTCGGACTTAAATAGGGACCCAATTTTATACCTCAGTTATCTCCACAATGGAACAGGTCAGGAATTTTTCTTCCCAGCCTTATTTCGTATTGCAACTCTGTCTTTTGTTGGTCGCCCTCTCTTGACGCTGCAAAACAAGCAGACTTGCACGTAGAGGTCTACAGGCTTCCAAAAGTATTTATTTTTCTCCTATGTAAGCAGACAAGCCCTAGCCTCAGGCAAACCCATAGCGAGCAACCCTGCCCCTGAAGTCCAGCTAAGTGACCATGCCAAGATGAACCATGCTGCTCCCCGGGTTGTTTTTGCAAGGCCAGCTTGCTTGGAGAACTGTGTCTGCAAAATGCTCCTCGGAGACAGCAAGAGGAATGGGAACAACGACACAGCAGAATCCAACCATAAATACCTACTAAAGGGACCTGTTATGGCTTTGCCTTCTGCGGGGTTTTTATATATACATATATCAGTAAATACTTCAATAGAGTGAGTTTTCTGTACAGCGCCCGTTGCCCAGTATTTTGCAAGTGCAGATACATCAGTGTAATATCAGGCTTTTAAAAATGCTCAGAAAAAGTTGCTTGCTGGTCAAAGGCTGCTTTCCAGCAGTTGAAGAACAACAGAGCAAGTTATGCATGTCACTTTGCCACCATGAAAAAAGCCTTCTCCACCCAGCTCCCATCGCAGCGCCCATACACCATAACACACAAGCACTTCTCAGACCAACATTTCTGCAGTAATTCTCCAAAAGAGGGGAATCGAGACACTTTCCATGCCAGAGCTATGGACCAAGCTCCCTATGGAGAGTCTCCCACGCCCCAGTCGGACGCAGAAATCGGAGGATCGCCGCTTTGTTTTGCATCTCCCTTTTCATCCTCCCTTTGCCTCTGTTTCCCCTGCTGCAGGAAATCTTGAACGCCAGCTCCCTAACAGAGATATTGAGAACCTTAACAACTGAGCAGCGTTTTAAGAGCCTTTGAATGAGCAGTGTTATGTTGGTACAATGGTTCACGCTAAACAATAACGTGTTCTCGCTCTTGGTGCCGGCTCCCGCGATGACTGTTCTCAGCACAACTGTCAACTTGACTCCCATTGAAGGATCTTTATTATTAGTGATGAGCTAAGAAGCAGGGTGAATGCAGCTTGATTTTGCAGCTCCAGCAGTTAGGGAAAAGAATAAATCCTGTAAACCCATAATCGATGTTGAAACCATGGAGTAAGAATAAATGTGGAATCCCATCAGGTGAAATCTTGCTTTAAAGTCCCTGTTTTACCTTGCTGCTCCCTACATTTCTCCTGCAAGAGGAGCACAGGCTAGACACCAGCTTGTCTCCCCTCCTCTCCCACAGTCCTTACTCTATAATTTGTACCATTTATATCCCCAAACAATTCCCTACATACTTTGTAAACTCTAATATGCTCTTCAGGAGTTTTCCACAGTTGCTCTCCAATGCTCATAAGTAGAAAATCTTTCCGTGATGGTTGCAAAAGGCGAGATCAAATGACAGGTTGATTTAGTATAGTTCTTACTAACAGCTTGCAGGAATTAGAAGTAAATAGGAGGTCAAACAGCTCACGAGCAATTTGACATTGGCAAATGTGGCTTAGTTAGGCTCCTCCAGTAATAAAGAACAACTGCGTCTTTCCTTCACCTGAGTGCTCAGCAGAAGCAGAAAGGTCATTACCAGCTGAAGATACTCCAAGAATAACACTTTAAACCTTTATTATTTTTAACAAGACACGGGTGTTTTAAATAGTGCCTGTGCAATAAACTGGTGGCATGCTACAGTGACTGGAAATGGCTCAAAATAAGAAAAAAAAACCCCACCAACTGAAATTGGAAACACAATATGTAACCATCCATGGTTCTTAAAGCAATGTCAGTTAAGCAAAAACTATGCCTGGCATAAGTGAGCATGAAATTCAATATAAACATCCCTGCTCACACCAGTCACCAGTGGTAGAGAAATAGACAAAATATATACAAAATGCTAAAGCAAAATACACAATGAGCTCTGTGTAAATAAACAATAAAGAGACAAGAAGATTAAAAAAAAAAAAGCTGTCCTCATGATATATAGTATTGGTGGGAATGAACCCATCCTGCAATTGTCTGACTCCAGGTACTTTGGGGATGTTGATTACGCCTTAATTCTCTTTCATCAAACATAGAGGTAATTAGGGACAAAATAATTCCAGTAAATGTCAACTGCCTAAGACTCGGGAAAACTCAAGAGGCAAAGGCATACATGAACGTTTTGAAGTGAATAATTAATGAATTATGGGGTCCAAACCAGGATCTTTTTAAAGTATCCCTAATGTAAACTAACCAGATGCCCTGGGTGAAGGGGGTGAGAATTGCCTTGACAGGCCACTAAATCCCTAGCTGTGGATCCTTTCTGTGAAGTGGGGATTATCAAAATAAACAAATAAACAAATGAAAGTAAGTGCAAGAGGCACAACGTGGCTCAAAAAGCCAGAGAAGGCCATTGCGATTATTACAAACGAGTGCCACCATAAAAAATCTTTCTGAAATAGTTCCCATTTGAACAACGGTACGTATTTCAGATGGGAAAAGCATGTCCATGGATTTTAAGATCCCCACTAGCACCCTGTTGCAAAGCACCCAGCTCTCCCAAGTTCCTCATTTAGAGCTGCGGTTTCCACTCGGGGTCTGTGTTCCCAAAATAGTGACAGTATCACTAAGGCCAAGTCAGTTCCCGAGTTCTCCGCACCTCAGTTTCCCATCTGTCTAATGGGAATAATAACACCGACCCATTTCACCGAGACATGAGCGTTGCAGAAACACTTAGATGCAACATTACACCCACCCACGCTCCTCCATGCCGGCTCCATTATTCAGCAGAAATGCAGACAGACCAGCAGCCGGGCCAGAGGGAACCTCCTCTCACGCTGGATGAAGGATGGGCAAACCTCCGTTCTGCTCCCGACTCTGTTTTATGAGCATCGGGGTGTCAGCAGCCACTGCCCTGGCTTTTCGCCCCAGGGAAATCTCCCCAGCCCATACCATCCCACCAGGACATGTCACTGGACACTATATGTGGGCTCTTCTCCAGGTCCTCTCCTCTGTTGGGACCCAAAAGTCCTGCACACAGGTGCAAGGTGCAGGGGAGCGCATCCCCAAGGTGCAAAAGACTCCCACAGCCACCACGCTGCATGCAGATGCTAAAAACCCCAAGCAAGATTACCAAAACAGCTGTGAAATGAAGATGTTCCTCACCTGGAAGCTGAGTTCAAGCCCAACGTTCCCCATGCACCTTCTTCTTCTGCTGTCCTCCTCTACCTCCATGAGGTGGGAAGGAGAGGGGGTGACCTGCAACTCATCACACTTTCACTAAGCTGCAAGCGACTCATCATCATGTCAACCTGGTAACTTCCCAAACGCATCCCAACCAGCCACACCGCAGGTAATTAGAGCCCACGGTCATCAGTGATTCAGTCGGGTTGGCAGGGAGCTGCAGCGCGGGCTCCAGACGTGCCCTGGGAAATTATGGAACCACGTGGGTTATGCCAGCTCATCTCTGGATGAATGGCTTAATCAAAGGTTGGACTGACAATATAGCAGAAATTTTAGCTAGAGACCGGGCCACGCAGGCCAGCTTGGTAGGAGATAAAGAAAATCAGAAATGTCAGTGCAAAGTCTGGACATTCATGAGCCATCCAGATAATTTTACAGCAGAGTTTTTCCCTGGCTTCCTACCCTGTTGCAAACCCCAAAGCAAGGCTAAAACCAAGATGGTTTTGAACACTTAAAGACCTTCCACGACGCAGAAGAAAACCCATGAGGGACACCCCTACACCAACCTCCAGCTAGGGTGGAGGAAGAGGGCCACCGAAGAGCCAGAGGCAACCAGAGAAAGGCAGAAATACCTCCCTGGCTAAGTGAAGGATGCGGCTCCACGCCACTTTTGTCATCTTTCCCCATTCGGCACCGGCAGACGAGCTCCTTGGTCACAGCAGAAGACTGGGGCCGTGGAGAGTACTTCTGAGCCATCTCTGCCAGCAACCCATATTTGTTGCTGCCTTGAGTGGCTGCCTCAGACAGGCTTTGCTGTATTTTAGACCTGACGTTACCCAGCAGGCAGTGAAAACTGGATACTCATTAACTTCGCTGAGATGGGAGCAGCTCCTAAAACCATTCTAGCATTCCGTGTGTGTCATTTAGCAAGACACAGGGCTGTGATGTGTCCCTCTTGCTGCTTGGCTTTTCCCTTTCCCTCCAATTTTATTTTTACGTGGTGACATTTGGAAGAGAAAGCTGTTGAAAGCGGCCGTATTGGACACTCAATTCATTCCTGCTCCTTCGCTGTCACTTAGCAGAAAACATTCAGAAATTTAATATTTGATCTCACTCCATCCTCCTCCTTCCCTTTGATCACCTCCTTCTCGCGCCTCTATCTCTCTTAGGACAAAGACGCTTAATAAATGGGAGAGATGGGCTGAGGAGGGAGCTCTGTGTGGGATCCAAGGCAAAGGCATGAATCAGATTTACAAATTACTTGCTACCCAAGATTTTGGCAGAGATGTTGAGAGATTTGTGTACTTCGTGTTATTTCAGGCCCAACTTCCCAGAGGGGGACTCTCAAGCTGGTTAACAGGGAGTTAAACAAGGTGTAATAGAGGCAAATAGTTAACAGTTAACGGATTGCCGAATACTCAGCCAATGAGTCAGTGCTCAGCTTATAACCATGGCGCGTAGCCACCAGTAGCATCATCTACTGATGGATTTATACCAATCTACTACTAATATCTGCAATATGTTTCTAACATCTGCTAAGTGCTTATTAACTCTATACAGACTCCTGAAGAGCTATCAATAAATGTAACTTTAATAAGAAGGATGACCCCATTGCTAGCCTCAGAACAGAAGGAGAAATCTCATTCAATCCACTTTTCTAGCTGGGCTTCTTCTCCCTGCCAGAAATCTCATGAGAGCATTGGGCAGGATCAGAGCAGCGCGTTCAAGGTCAGAGTCCCTAACCAGACCTGTCCTTGGGACTGCAAAGCCCCTGCCCCAAACTTCAAGGCAGTATCATGCGTTAGACTGTATATTCTTCTTATCTCCTCTGTGGCCACTATACAGTTGATATTCAACTTCCAACCGTTAAAAAAAAAAGTTCATAACGGATCAAGTGCAGTGACCTCATTCTGCATGCAGCAGCTTCATGTGTTATAGTAGATATTTTATTCTTTCTATATGAGAGGTGAAAGGCGTATATTTAGGGAAGGCACCACAGTGAGAGCCGTTGGGAAGGACAGCACAGAAGTCAGATTTCTTTTCCCTGAACGAAGTCATCCTCCTTCGCCACAGCCTGCTCACCTGCATGCCCTGCTGCCACTCCACCCAAGAGCGCACACGGGGAGGAGGAAACAGGGCAGAACCCTGTTGCCTTCTCCTTGGCCTTTGCTGATGGTCCCTCCCTGGCACCGTGGCCGTTAGCACGTCACAATGCCCTAGCATCTTGCGTCACGATGTGCTAGCGTCACACGTCACAACGCACTAGCATCGCACAACACAATGTGCTAGCATCACGTGTCACAACGTGCTAACATTGCAGGTGGCTCCCCTTGCATGCTTGCAGAAGGATGCTCCCCATAGTATAGGCAGGGGAAACTGAGGCAGGCCAGTTCGCAGCGGCCAGGTTTCCACTGCCTTTGGTAGCTGCGCACTGTTTCCAGCTCAGCTCTCAAGGTCAGACCATGTGCGTCAGCAGCATTCACGCATCCTGCAGGGACGGAGCCAGATCGCAAGCCAAAGCCCAACTCCCTCACCCTCTGCAGCTCCACCAACTTCAGAGTCACACGCAATCTGCAAGCCAATGGATTTGGATTCAAGCAGAAGTTTGAGTCCCAAACTAACACAACTGTGCCTCAACGTCATGTCCAGAGGCGACCCTCCGCCAGCTTACCAAGAGAGAACACCCCATTTGCCCATCACTACCCTTTCCAAAATAAATAGGTTTATCGTCAATCGGTCCAAGACGAGCTACTCTTATGGAAGAAACCAACCGCACCGTGGCCAGTGCCACCGTCTCACACTCCACAGAAAGGCTGTGAGTCTGTCACTGTTTCAAGAGTCACTTTCTGCATCCCAGCCATTCAACGTGACCCTGACAACCTCTACCACCTGTTCTGCTTTCCCTGTTTTGGCCTCCGCCGCTACAGCCCTCGGTAGTCTAAAAATGCCCTGGCATCGCATGGATCCTTCCAGTGAGCAACGGGGTTTACATCCTCCGCCACGGCACCATCAGGCACGGCTGGCTGCAATGCTAATGCATCGCCATACCGCCACGTGGAGTAATGGACATTGCAGCACAAAATTAACGGTGCATCTGCTCCTCGCTGCAGACGCCGGAGAGAGTGGGCTGTAATTTCGTCTCCGATCCCCCAAATAATGTTGTTGTCGTGCTGTAATCTTGGCAATCAATGTAACAGCTGAACAGATCGTTTCGGCTGAAATATTTGCTAAACACACTAAGACCTTGAAACCACACCTCAGCGTGTGCGTATTGTGTATGGAATTACATACTGAACTAAATAAGGACTGGATGGGGGGAGAAATGGTGAGAGTTGCCAGCCAATTAAAACGCAAAAACAACAACAAGGAAAAAAAACCCCTGCCGTGTTTATCTCCAGCACCTTTCACCAGCAACATCTTATTGCCTCTAAACGAGAAAAAAACAAAGCTTTGAGCACTGTTTCGAGCACACCGCCATCCAAGACATATCAACTAAAATGTGTATGCAAGGCTTTCAGAAGTGGAATTTAATGGTCACAGAAATCAATTGGCCAAACCAGCTGTACATATATTAACCTCCCGATGTCCCTCTGACTGAGTGCTGCCTTCACTCATCTAGCTATAAATAGGCTAAGCCACAAAGTGGTTTTATTTGGGGAATTTAGTGAGAGTTGCTTTTTTATTTCTGTTTTTAACCTGCTTGAAATGCCAGCTTGGGAAACGAAAGCAGCAGATCCAGTGAAGACAAAGCCGCAGGAGACCAGGTTATACTCATGGCCACGCTACCGACCAGCTGCATGGCCTTCTGCAAGTCATGGCATGCTAGTATTTCCCTTCTTCCCCTCCAAGAGTTGCGTTTATTTGAACTAAGCTTTCTGAAAGAAAGACTGTATCTTCCTATGCATGCATACAACAGCTACGCTAAAGAAACTTGACTTCGGCTGGGGTCTCTAGGCATTAACATAACATCTACAAGCATACATCTTCACACTGACTGGTTCAAAACCATGCTGCATTTCACAACCGGTCAACACCATGATCATTGCAATGTCCAAGCGTACCACTGAAATAACACAAGGTCTTTGGGGACGAGAGAAAAGTTGGTCCTTTTTGGTCAAACTCTTGTGCTTCCAAGGTTTTGATTTCTTCGAGCACTGCGAAGCATTTGTATAAATTAGTGCAGACATCTCATATAGATCAAATTTGACAGGCCCAGGGTAAGTTCAAACTGATCACAACATCCATCACAGCACTGAGCTATTTATCAACAATTGATCGAAACAAAGAGGGAGAACAAACCCTTTCACTTCAGTAATTGGTACCTAAGGACTTACAAGCCCAGGCCCACCACCACAATCCCCACCTCCTAAAGACAGCAGGTTGCTCAGTTGATCCCCAAGACTTTACCCTGTTAAAGCACCTTGCTAAATGCGGATCTTCAGGAGACCTGACACCAAAGAAAGGGTAAAACCATCTCATGGATCTGCTCAAGGAATGACCCTTTCTCCCCCAGCCCAGCCATAACCCTGTAACACTCTCACGCAAAACCCTTGATCGCCTTAATATAATGGGTAAATAGGTGAAGTTGGAAGATCAGAGATGTTACTGATGGAAGTGGGGTCTGGGACTCTGCATAAGAGGGGTCACTCTCCTGCTCTGCCACAGCCTGAGCCTGAGATTGAGGAACGGCTGAGGGAACTGCGGTTGTTTAGTTCGGAGAAGAGGAGGCTGAGGGGAGACCTTATCGCTCTCTACAACTACCTGAAAGGAGGTTGTAGTGAAGCGGGTGTTGGACTCTTCTCCCAAGAAACTAGCGATAGGACGAGAGGGAATGGCCTCAAGTTGCGTCAGGGGAGGTTTAGATTGGACATCTAAGGTATAGACGTGGCACTCCAGGGCCTAGTTTAGGAGGCATGGTGGTGTTAGTTGGTGGTTGGACTTGATGATCTTAGAGGTCTTTTCCAACGTTAATGATTCTAAGACCTTGAGCACATCACACAGCCTCCTTGGTCTCAGCTCCCAGCGGGGTCTGGATCTCCTTCATGGGTGCTTTGGGGAAAGCACATTTGTGAGTCTGGGGAGCCAAGGTATGACAGCAAAAGGGGCAAAATCCTTTCAGCGAGACCCAAGCAGCCTTTTAATCCTCCCAGCCCTGCCAGATCACAGCTGCTGAATTACGGCACTCTTGACTTGGACTCAAAAGAGAGAGTTTGGGGTCACTGGGCACCTCCGCGGTGACCCATCAAGCTCGATTCCTTGGCTGTAACATCCCGTCCATTTCTAAACATCTCATTCAATGAGGTTTCAACCATCTGCACTGCACAGGGACTAGTATCTTGCCCGGGCTGTAAATTTGGCTTGGATAAAAGTGGCAGCATCCAACAAGTGAAGCCGAGGGCAATGGCTTGAAGCCAGGAGAGCCACACTGGCACAAACACCACCTCCACCAGTGCAGTTATCCCCGCGCCCACGAGACCACGAGCTTCCCTCCCGAAGGGAGACGAGGGAACCACTTTGCACGTCTTTATCACGCCACAGACTCTGATCCAGCAGCAAGAGCCAACCTGGCTCGCCTGGATCCCTCATGAAGATGCAAGCCTGCCAACCTGCTGAGAAGCGAGCGGCTGCCAGCTCTCCCAGCCTTGGCAGCTCTCCCAAGGTGGAGAAGCAATGGGCTTTCCCTGGAGGCACAAGGCAGACAAAGGAAGAACCGTGCTTCCTACAAGACATGCATGGCCCTTGCCAGGGGACACGTGTCCCCAACAATTCCCCATCTCTGCACATGACTCCAAGGGAGCTGGTATCCAACCTCGTTGCGGCAGGGCTCATGGAAGCCACATGTGCTGAACATGGAAAGAAAAAACATTGTTTTCCTTTAAAAAAAAAAAAATTAGTCATTTTCTGCACATTTGCTAATTACTCATCAGCTTTTCTAATGAAGGTGCTGTGCTGGGCACTGGGAGACC
Source organism: Fregata magnificens (assembly GCA_013389945.1). Classification (NCBI taxonomy): domain Eukaryota; kingdom Metazoa; phylum Chordata; class Aves; order Suliformes; family Fregatidae; genus Fregata; species Fregata magnificens. Next base: position 399,655 of record WAAD01018835.1, read on the forward strand.
AAGGGAGTTTCTGCTAAAATCAAACGTTGAGTAAGTGCTGTGTTTACCAAGGGATAGGCAGCTTCAAAGCTTTCCCTTCCACTTAGATTTTAAGCACTTCTACAAAAGAGCATTGATTTTGGGTTAAATTGGCTGATTTTATTCATAGCTGGTTCATATGGTGTATTCAAAAGACAAATTGTACGAGACTGCAAGCTATGGATCAGCTCTGATAATTCAGAGTCCTCTTTCCTCTTTTTTTTTCTTTTTTTTTCTTTTTTTTTTTTTTTTGTTCTAAATATTTTCCATGCTTATAATTTGCTATTATTTGGCCCCTGCCTGGACAGAAAAGGCATTTTCACAGTATGGGAGCCTCTCTTTGAAGGGAGGGTATTATATTTTAATGCCAATTACAACAGAAGTAAGAATCAGACATCCCTGCAACTCTTTAGAGCTCCTGCATAGGAAATAGCCTATTTGGGGAGGGGACGCATGTTTTGTTCATATACATTATATTTATGCAGATCGTTTATTGACTCCAATTTAGTTTAAATGTATAATAAACATGTGTATCAAGCACTAAACACTTGTGACAAAGATCAGCTCTAATCCCTCAGGTGCACTGCTGTAGCTGTTAAGAGAAGTGCTATATGAATACTCTTTAAATATATAAAATACCAGGAATGTTTAAGGCACATTAGGCTCAAGGCAGCAAGCCCAGGAGAGCCAGCGATGCTGCTGGGTGCCTTTGAACAGGGAGAAGGGAGGATCAGCTTCTGCCACCCCAGCACAGGTCACCCTAAAGGTCCCAAAACATGCTCCCAGGCTGATTTCAGCACATCCCCTCCCCTGCCACAGCTGGCCAGCTGCAAACAGCTGGATGCAAACCAAAGCACAGGCACGACACCTTAGCCCAACCAAGCCGTGGTGTGAGGCTGCCCAACCACTCTGACTCAGTTTCCCCATGCTGAAAAAGGGGGATGCTAAAAGCCACCAGTGAGAGGAATTCAAGGGGGAATTGTTTGCAAAATGCATCTGAGGTTATAAGATATAAGCTGCTAAATTAACACCTGTGTCATCGCTTATAACCCCGTTAACTTTGGTTACGTTGCATGTTTCCTTGCAGCAGCAATGGAAGCCTAAAATGGCAGCATCCCTCCATCCCCATGTCATGAAAGGCTGTGAGACCCATTTTTTTTTAACTGGGGGGAAAAGAAACCTAAACTATCAAACTTCTTGCTCTGAAAAACGAAGGTTTGGTGACCCCAAAACATTTCCTGCATCGAACCCACTGGATTGTTTCAAGGAAGGGGAAGAAATGAACAACTTCAAAAGATGCTGAAGCACGAAAACATGCAGAGCATTTGGTTCAAAGGCCCATCACAGAGTTTCCTTCTGTTTTATTTAAACCCTTTGGGAATATATTTAAATAGATGAAATCAAAACAAGACAGTGGGATTTGCAGGGGGAAGGGCTGAGCTTCCCCCCCTCCTTTTTTTTTTTTAAAAAGGAATTTTGCCATCCAGCAAATGAGTAGAAAAATGCGCTATTCACCGAGCTCTGCTCAATGTGCAGAATAATAATGATAATAAATAAATAAAAGGAGAAAGAGGGTATAAGTCTGAACACATAATGAGAGCCTGGTGGTGATGAACTAAGGGGGATGCAGGACAAACCACCACTGAGAATTGGCGTAGGGAACAGGACTCAGCGCCATGCCAGCACGCACACTCCCCGACGGGTGCCGAGGAATTGGGAACAGCTCCCGCAGTGGCGGGCAATCCAGATTAGCATTTCCAATGAACCTATTCATGTCACATCCCAAACGCAGAGGCTTGGAAAGAGGGGGAAAAGGGCACAGACTGCTACTCCTTTAGCTGAATTTCATACTGATCTGATATTACAGAAGTAGATACCTTAAAGAAAAAAAAAAAAAGCATCCCAAACCTCTCAGTGCCCCAAGTATAATTAGATTCTCAGCAGCCAACCACTATAACTAGCTACCTTACACAAGAGCTACAACACTTGAACAGGAGACGGGATTTGGACCAACCTAGCAGCATCTACACTTTCTTTTTCCCATGAAGTCAAACTCTCGAGCATCTTCTCTTCCCCAAATCCCACATCCACTTTTCGACACATTTCGGCACCTGCTGCCGCAGTTTGCAGACAGAGAAAGCACAGATGCCAGGCACGTCTCAAAAGCAGGCTCTTCTGTTATCATTTCAGGGCATCCGATGCTACTAATTGATACACGGTAATACTCTCATTTACTCAGCAGCAAGCTGAAGCGTTGATAATTGATGGATTGGTTTGCCTTTTATGATCTGCAAAATTAAAAGCCCCAACCCTGCAAGATACGGAGTACCCCACATGAGAGCCTGCAAACTCTCAAGCCCCCGCTGCAGTCGAGCAGAAAGGAGAGGCACTCAGGACCGAGCAGGATTGGACCTTAATTCAACAGCCCCCATGACTGTGTGTAACTGCATCTATTAATATGGATTTAATTGTGGTTTTATATTTTATTATTGTTAAATGAAATGAAATTAGAAGGAAGGAGTTGCTGGTCCTCCAGGGAGCATCTACATTTCCATCCCCAGAGGGCTTTTACTTCTGGGAGAGGGCAAATAGGCAACAACAATTTCAACAAGACATCTCTCTCTCCTCCTTTTTAATAAAAAGGTTTGCTGCAAAAAACCCACAAAGCCAAGGGCACTGCAGGCATTGCATTGTACTATGCCAGTCTTTGCAGAGTCTTCCTCTCCTACCCGGTTTCACTACGCTTTTCTGAGAGAAGAAGCTTTATTCCAGCCCAGCCTTCCTAGGACGCGGCTTGGAGAACATCAAGTGAAGCGCACACAAAGCTGTCTCACAAGCCAGTCGCCGAGTGTTTTTCTCCCAGAACATTCAGCAAGCCGAACGGTTAGTTACAGAGAAGGGGAAAATATCTGGCCACGCTGACATTAATCAAGACAGGATTTCTCTTATGATTTTTACAGATTTCTGACCCAATGTTGCCCACACGTCAGCAACATCAGATTCACGAGGTCAAGGAGACGTATGCTTGAAGGATGACAGTTGTATGGCTCCTCTCAGACTTGCACTGTCAGTCAATCCATACTCTCTCTCAATATATTATTGCTTCTTCAGAAATTACTCCCCCATTTGCAAGTGATGATTAGCACTCTAATCTTGGCATAATTACTCCTGCCTCTCAATTCACAAAAAAAAAAAAGAAAGAGAAAGGAGAAGAGCAATGAGGAGTCAATATCCCACCGTCATGCCACCGCTTCAGAACCAGCTGCCTACAAGACAAGTCACGACTGCAGTCCTGTCCAACCGCTTGTGAACAATGTCACGAGGAACTGAAGAGGACGCTGCCATCTGCATACCTCCACCTCATTACTGTCTCACCAGCTCAAGTCACTGTGGCTTATCGGATTTTAAGGCGCAGCAAGGTCATTGCTACCAAAGTTCTCCTACTCACATCCCAGCATTTGTTCTAGCTTATTTCTGTCTAGATTCTCATACTATTGCCATTAAATTATGATAATTTAAGCATCTTGCATTCTGGGCAAAGCAGACAGAGACACTCAGTCAGGATGCCTGCGAGAACCATGGGCTGGCTGCACCTTCTGAGTATCTCTTAATTATCTCTTTCTCTTTCTAATGGGGAAAGGTCTGAGCTCAGGTGAGTGCTCCCTGCTCTCTTCTATTTGATTCAATTCTACGGCTCATGAAATATGCTCCCGCTTCCTTTGAAGGACAAATGAAATGAAACAGCCTCTTGGAAGGAGACAAACGACGGAGGATACAGGTGAAGACATAATTCAAGAGACTTTGGGAAAGTCAGATGGTGATTTTGAAAGGTACACAAGGAATTAATCCAGGAATAGAAGTAACAGGGAAATAAGTCAATTAATTCACTGAAGCACTGCGTGGACCTGTGACTGGAAGTCTGCTGCAAGGAGTGCCCAAGGGGTGGCTGAAAGGCACTATGGAGCAGAGGGACACCACATTTTCAAGAAAGGGCTGAAAGGTGGATTTGCCATGCATACAGTGGCGATGAGGAACTGGAACGGCACTGAGGTGATGGGCACAAGCCACCAGGATTCACCCCTTCTTCTTTTGGTGAGCCTCCATCTTGGGTCTGAAGGAAGATGCCTTGGATGGTAGTAGCTGCTGGCACTACATCCACATGCCTAATGGCAACCGCAAAGGACTATGACGTGTCTTCGGTGCTCTACAGGCAGCTGATGCAGGAGAAGACAGCTGGACACTTAGCAGCATGGGTGCTGCAAGGCTGATGGGAGAAGTCAAAGGAAATTTGGCAGAGAGGTGGGTGGACAGCTGGAGTGTCTGCAGGGCAGCTGCTGTGAGCAACCCATGTTGCTGTCATGGTGCTGTGAGCACTCATGGAAAAGTCCTCCACAAGCATGAAGTGAAGACCATCCCTGGGGGGAGGAAAAGCAACACCTGGGGTCAACGTTGGCCAACTCTTGTCTATAGAGACCCTTGTAGATACTGGACTCTCCCTGGGGCCAGAAGTGGGCCATCTCCACCAGCACAGACCTGCAGGCCTTGCCAAATATTTTAGTTGTTTAGCTGTTAAAGACCACTTTAACTACCCTTCATTTGTTCTTCAAGGTTATCCACAGCCCCAGCAGGGACCGCAGAGGACGTCTATCTAAAGCACCAGCTGACGCCAGAAGTAGTTAAATACAAGGAGCCTCCCATTGTCAACGTTGTGACTCTGTTTTGGCAGCAAGCTCCAACAGAGCAGAAGAGGGAAGATTTGATTTTAATCACACAGATTTCAGGTTTTATTTTGCTCATTAAAATTTCTGATAAGGATTTAGTCTGACATTATGCAGTATTTTGGAAGAGGATGTGTGACGGTGGGGGGGATGGAGAGGACTGCATTTCCTCGTGATGAGAAGATCTGTCTCCCCATGACAGACAGAAGGATTTGAGCAGGTGGTATTCCAAAGGGAAAGGATTTGGAGGGAAGAGGGGAACAGGAGGGAATCATCCACACCAAATCAAGGATCTAAGCCTTGGATTACAGAGGAAAAAAGGTCCAAAGTCTAAGATTACGTGCCCCACTTCAGAGCCACCTCCCAGAAGTCACAGATCAGATACTCTCCTAATGCATTTTTAGGCCCCATCAGAGGGAAGTCAGCATTTTACCTGGCAGAACAAAAGCAGAGATTTCCAGAGCCTCCCAACCACCCCACGTCCCTTAAGAAATTGCTCCAGAAATGGGCTGGCACTCACCACACAGCTGTCTCCTGGCAAGGGGAAAAATGACAGAGCATGGGAAATGAAATCATCGTGATTTCACTCCCTTTTGGAGCATCCTCAGATACTTCAGTGAAGACGAAGGGTAAGAGCTTGGACAGGGGAGGGAGCAATTCACCATTGCCCAAGAGTCCCTTGTTTGCTTGTTGATTAGGAACCAGCAAATGCAGGCAATTTGCCTCCTATTTCTTCAGTTAGCTTTACACAAATACTACTTCAACACCTACTAAGCGTTGTTCATCAAGAACAAGAAGTCTGCATGAGCCCAACATCACCTGAGCAAGAGAATAAATTAACAAATGGTGAGCTTCACCTGGGCTAGCTATTGCCAAGCATTTGAATTTGTACCCATGAACACAGAAGCATTTTGAAACAAGATGGATTTCTTTGTCCCTAGAGGATGTGTTGTTCTTCTTTTAAAAAGCCTTAAACCAACCAAGTTCTGCAGTGTGAATTGAGCAGATGAGATGAGCTTTTAACGGCGGTTCCCTGTGCCCTCTCAGTCTGTGTACCCACCATCTAGAAGCCAGGCAGGAGATCTGGGGAAGGAGTAGAAATCTGTGAAACAGATTGAAACAAAATCTATGAAATACCCAGTAATTCCCACCAAACCAAGGACAGCCAGAACAACAATGGCAACAGGTACTCAGCCAAACATTTCAAGCATATCTGAAGGGCTTGTGCCGGTGAAGAATCACAAAGATTCCTGGTGCATTTACACCAGCACCCAGAGCAACAAAATACCACTGCAAAAGGGTTTGGCACTGCCAGTCACCCCACAGAGGCATCATTTTGCAACCAGTCCCCGCTTGGACCTCCCCTCAATAGCGACTGTGCCACAGTTGTGTGCAAGGCGCTGCAATTACCGTGCTCAGAAGACAAAGAAAATAATGCAAGGGAAATAATTAATGCATTTTTAACTTCTTTTAATGGAAATCAGTAGCTGGGAATGAGCATGCATCCTGAGTGCAGTCAGCTCTCACGAGCCCAGAAATTCATCCTGGGTGCCAGTATGGGAACTGCTTCATTTGATTCACTGGCTAAAATGCACAACCGCCCAGCACTGGATCCATCCTTCCCACTGTGCACCATGCTGCTACCCCCAAATCCTACCTCAGCAGTTGCCATCATGCCCCGAGCAGCAGCAAGGGCCTCGTGCTCATCATTCTTCATGGCCCCATTCATCAAGTGGCCCCTGGGGTGCTTCAAGCCTCCCCGGTACCCATTAAGGGAATCAGTTCCAAGTGAAAAATCAATGACAAGGCTTGGGCTGAGACCCAACTTGCCCCAGCAGGCATGGCACATCATGGGGGGACACAGACACAGGGGAAAAAAAAAAAAAAAAAAGCAATCTCCATCCTCCACACGGAGTCCTCAGCAGGACCCCAGAGCCACCACGGGGCCACCTCCACCAGCAGCGAGGGCACCTCCTCTCAGGTGTTGCAACTCATTTATTAGATCTCTCTTTTCTCCCCCACCTTCCACTGTCTTTATTATCTTTTTTTTTTTTTCCTTTCCCCAACCAAAGGGAAAAGAAAGAAAAGGAAATCTCTCCACCACAATAGCGTGTCAGGCTCCTATCATTTTCAAACCCTCCTCTCCCCTCCCTTTCAACTCTCCTTACTTAGCGGAGAATTTTCCTTCATTAAAATTAAGCCTCATTTCAGGCTCATCTTCTTTTCTCTCTCTCCTTTTCTCCAAATTGAATGGAACATGATCTCCATCAACCTGGCCTCCCCTCCCTCTCCTCTCGCTTTCATAACCAAACCTTCCTCACCACGAAAAAAATTACCCTATCAGCCATCCTCCCCATCCTCTCCTCTCGCTACTCCACTGCAGGCAAATGAGCCCCACTGAAGGCAACAACCTTTCTCCCAGGAGCCTGCACAATTCCCCCCTTCCCTCTCCCCCCTACACCTACCACTTTCAGCTCATTCTCTTTAATTGGGAAGTATTTTCTCCAACATAATGGAATGAGACCTTCTCCCGTCCTTATTTTCTCGCCACCGTTTTTACCTGCCTTAATACGCCTGCTTTCTCTCCTGGAAAATAGCACGAGTGGATCTGGGGAGACCCCTTCCATTAACCCGTACCCTGCAAGAGTCGCTAACAGACTCAGCCCACGCGAGCCTTGGCGTCCCCTTCTAGGAAGAGCAACCAGATGGTGTTAACGGGGCTTGCTTCTCCCCTCCACGTTCACAAAAACGTGTGGCACCACTGGATGGTTAACAACTGCTTACAACTGCCTTCAAAGACATCTTGAAGAGGATGCCCAACACAATCTGCACGTCCAGCCTGGCCAGGCAGACAGGCAGACTGCCCCTTTGCTCCACGGCCGATGTTCAGCGGGGACGACCCCATCCCACTTGCTGATTTCTCCTGCCTCTGCTCTTCTTCCCTCCCTCCCTCTTCCCAACACCTCTTTCTCTTCCTCGCTCGAGCTTTTTCTCTACCAAAAAAACGTATTTAACATTCTCTGATGCTCAAGGCCAGCCGGCTCATTAGCTCTGCTACACCTGGATCAGGATCTGGAGACAAATTGCTGCTTCATTATAGGAGCTGAGGCTCTAATCCATTTTTTTTCAGGCTGTTTAACTTGTAAGGACAACAGATGGATACACGGCTGCATAATGCAGACTCCTTAAGATCCATCACACAGTCTTGAAAGTGCAAAAACACAAGGCTGAGGAATGGGAAACCAGAGAAGATCTTACAGTGGTCACCTTAAATTAGGCACAAGGAGAAAATGTGCCAACACTAGAACTGGACCAAAACTGCCAACTTGTTTTGCTGAAGATTAGAGGAAAAACAAACTTTTTTCCTCCACACCCCACAAAGTCATTTAAGTTTTTGCTTCTCTCTCCAGTGAAAAAGAACAAGCAAAAAGTCCTGTAAAAAATTAGCTAAGAAATGAACACTATTTTACTTTACTGTAGTTATGAAGGGATGGAGTGCAAAAGCTACAGCCTGAAAAACATCAGGTTTTGCCTTCTGATTTTTCACAAAGACAACTGAAAACCCTGAACTATGCAAAAACTTCTGGCAAATATGTTCATTTTGCTCACAAAAAGACTTTCCGGTACTAGGGGAAAAAAAAAAATTAAAGAACTGTTCTAGCTTAGAAAACATCCAGCACAATCTTCCTTCCAACATCTCACACAAGAGCTGAACTCAGCTGCAGAGGTCTCGTGGGGGGGGAGGATCTCTGCTCCCTGTCCCCCCCAGATGTGCAGAGCAGCACATCTGCTGAGCCTGCCAAGCCAGCCGCTGGCTTTCACCTGTGAAGAGACCTGGAGGTGACTGTCCCAGTGCTTTGATCCACCAGAAGTGCACATAGATACCTATAGGGTGAGTCCGGTACCTATAGGGAGCTCTGCCCATGCCTACACCCTTGCCAAAACCTTGCACTCCCCAGCCTCCGCTAAGCCAGACCGCAGCAGCCAGCGGCAGCACATGCTGCCAACACCCTCTCCTTACAAGACTGGGGAAAGGTGCCACGTAGGTTGACTGAATTTCTGAATCATCAGCCATCGAGAGGTGTTTTCACTCCTCCATCAGTTTAACTTGTACCTACCAGCAGCAGAAGGTGACTGCTGACGACCCAGGAGCGCTCATTTTCCCCCACTGAATGCAATTGTTTAGATGACAAGCCTGTGAATGCTGCAATTTCTCAGGTCTTCAAACACTTAATTCATCTCGGAGGTGATACTGAAACAGCAAGGCTGGCATTTACCCTGGTACTACCACCTCCTCCTGAAGGAGCCCTTGCTCCAACCAAGCCCATGGGCTCCCAAAGCAAACCAGTGCCTGGCTGGCAAGTGCCCTGCCTCGAGGCAATGTCCTCCTCTTGCTGGAGCACGTATTGGGGACATTTGCACCCTCAGGGAATGGCTCCTGGGATACCAGCAAGCCTTGGAAACAACACTGCTCATGCAGGGACAGGCAACTGTCCTTCCTAAAGCCAGGAAAGCCCCTGGGACCACCCCACCTTTGCAGAGGAAACCTTGGACGCCCTCCTCAACACACTTGCCACTGGTTTAGGGATTTGCCCGGACAATGGCAGGACAGCAGCTCCTACCCAGGGGCAGGCAGATGAATAGGTACAAGGCTTGCTATTTAACGCACACAACAAAGCGTCCCGGCTGCCGGCATGTACGTTCACTCGGCATTTGTTCACGTTTCCCGCTTCTTGGACTCTCTCCTGGTCCCTCTCACAGCTTGGAGGCAATAACTTGCCTTCTTATCTGACCCAGAAGGACAGCCAGCTGTCAGCACACAAACATGGCCTTTGTTTATCCTTAAATGAAAGCTCAGTTAATTAAAACCAGAAATCACTTTCTCTTATCTGCAGCCTCTGGCCTATGTGCGGCAGGCAGGAGGCTCCCCGACCACGCTCACCCCCCCCGGGCTGCAGACAACAGCTCTGACACATGCTGTCCCGATAACCCTGCCAGCGCCTGTTGCATTCTCCTCTGGGATGCATTCCTGGGAGATGGGAATTTGTAGGGCAGCCAAGAGCATCTCCACACTCCCAGGAGGGTTAATGCTGCTCAGCGCTTTCCCATTCCCTGACCACAGAGCTGCAGAGCCTTTGGCTTACGTGCAACGAGTTTAACGGTCTCAGGGCTCTGGGTTTGCAATCCTGCGGTGATAAAGTTGACACCAGGAGACCACGCTGCCACAAATGCCCCCTCGCAGCCTGCCACAGCATTTTGCTTAGCCCCGTGCAAAGATCTCGCCCTCTTCTTCCCAGCAGCCTGCCCCTCACAGCCGCCGGAGCTGGCTGTCACCCTGGCAGGCAGCAAACAGGCAAGAGCCCCCGTCACCGAGGCAGGGCAGCTGCTGCCCGCATCCAGCCCACACCGCTGCCACGGCTCCAGGCGTGCTGGAAGCCCTCACCGGCAGCAATCATGGTTATGCAAGGCAACAGCTTGATAGAGTGCTGGTTCTGCATGCTGAAAATTGAAAGTGATCGACTTCCACCTTGCGCGTAAGGCAGAGAAAATCACATTCAACTCATTGAGAGGCTTCAACAGCAGAAAGATTGATCAACTTGATGAGAAGTGACTCTCTCTCTCTGCCATCCTCCTTCCCCCCCGCCCTCCTCTCCTGTTGATACCAGTTTCGGTGCAAACAAGGCAGCTGAGGGCCAGGAAAGGAGCCCACTTGTTGCTAGCTGGGGAGCACAGGGGATGCGGGGCTGAGATGCTGCTGGTACCCAGTCCCCTGCCTGGGGACAGCACTTCTCCCAGGTCCACTGGGAGCCTCTTCCAGAGCCCACCCACGAGTCTTGGCAAAGCCCCTCTGACCCGTAGGACACTGGTTTGGGCAACACACAGCTCTTGCCTCAGCGGCACAACTAACTCAGCAATGCAGTGGTCCCAACGGGTCACCGCAGGATAGTGGTGCATCCCACCGTGTGCATGAATGGTACCAAACCAACCATGCCTTAAACCAGTAGGGTTATTCCCATCCCTAATACGGAGCTACCCTCATGCCATCACATATCAGCCCTGCCAGTCTCACCACAATGATTCAGTAAAAGCAGCAGAAAAGCCTATTATCCATCCCAGGGTCAATTCTCTGCCAGACAGGGAGGGTGCAACAGTTCAAGCTACACTGAACTGCAAAGCACATTTGGTGACTGACACTAATGTACCTGGGTATCACAGAAAATGGAGCTAGGGGCTGCACCTCACTCCGAGGAGATGAGGAGAATGCCCAGGGTGGGGGGACCAGCATCGCCTGTCCCCACACCTCCCTCTGGCTGGCTGCCTGCACACAGGCTGCTCCCTCCTTTCCCTTTCGCCTCGCCTGGCACTCTTCACTTTGCCATTTACACGTGTCACACCAAAATATTTCTCATTAAGTGGAAATTGAATTTCGTTAATTAAAGCAAAAGAAATCAATTAACCTTATCAGCAAACACGAGCCATTTGAAACAGAATAAGGAAAAGGCTTCTCTCCCTCTCACCCCAAGCTTTCCCTCGACGCTCAGAGCCGTGCATGGGCAGCACACCGCAGGCTGCAAACAAGCGAGATGAGGGACTGCGTGGAAGGTGGGGAACCGCTGACAACAGGAATCAGAGAGGAAAGGGATTTCAAAGCAATTAACACCCCCAAGATTTACCATCACGTTGACAAGCTCTCAGAGTAGCCATCACTCAAACTTAAGGATTCAATTAATTTTTTTTTCCCCTCTCCCCCCAACTCCCCCGGTAGCTTTGCACTGAGCAGCAGAATGATTCTGGTGAGGATGGAAGATTTAAAATCAAACAGAGCAGGGTTATTTTCAAGGAGATAAAAGCATAGTTTCGGTGTCCCCCTTAACCGCCAACGTTTGTTTTTTCTTCCTTTGCTGTACATTGGCACAGCTCGGAAACACAGCCATTTTATAACTACCCCTGGATATTTGTATGTGCTCACTTTCTTCTACATCTTGCAGAACCTTAATCCCAGACTCAAGTCTCGCAGGGAAAGGCCTGCTACTCTGTGATGCTTAGTCCATACTAATTGACGGAGTGGCCCCAGTAAAGGAACTGGCATTGACTTTGCCGGAAGACCTGTCCCCATTAGATATGGTGGCGGTGATGTGAGATGGGGGATCCTGGGACACCCCGGCTTGGGCACACTTTTAAACTGATTAGGACCATTAGTCAACGTATTGCATGGGTTTTTTCCAGCCATGTGGGACAGGCTTTATTTCCAGCTCTGCCACAGTGAGTTGAGTCTGTGGGACCTTGTGCTTTACAACACAAGCCCCTGCAAAGGGCTAGGTGGGAACGAGGGAAGTTTATCACTGCTTCCCATGGGCAAGGATGCTCCAGGGGAGAGCTGACATTCAGACTGCTGGTGGAAATCTGCAGTCTGAGCATGGGTTTCTCTTCCGACCCAGGCAGATGATCTCAGCTCTTCGCTGCTTCACGTTGTCTCTTGGGGTGGATGTTTCCACCCAAATCTGTTCTGGCCAATCTTCTCTACCTCTAAAAGCCTAAGCTGAAGGAGTCCTTTAATATCTCAGTCTCTCTATGCAATAAAAACATCACAATAATAATAGCTCCTGCTGAGCACCCTTAATCTGTAGAGATCCAGGCACTTTAGAAAGGAGTAAAGCAATTACATTGAGGGGACAGAGGAGAAAAGAACGGGGACACAGGAAAATATAGGGATTTGCACAAGGAAATAGCAGCCCAGGCAGCATACACCCCCAATGTCCCAAACCTCCCTCCAAAGCTGAGCTTACAGCCTGGAAAGCACAGGTACAGCACCCAAGAAGCGGCCAGGCTGCAGAGATACACAAGTCAGAGCAGTGCCCATGGAGGGCAGGTGCTGAGAGCCGGGAAAGGGAAGCAGGTGAAATGCTCCCCGCTTTTTCCTGTGACCCTGAGAACAGTGCTCTCCTCTTTCAGGTAGGAAGAGGTGGTGGAGGTAACACCCCCCCCCAATTTCACAGCCCCCAGGACAGTGCAGAGTTGTCCCTCTCCACCACCTCCCAGAGCCTCTGATCTTCCCCAAACCCAACCTCCTCCAGGCACCGTCCCTCACACGCACCCCAAACCATCGCCATTCAGGGGAGGTCCCCCGAGGATACCCAGCTCAGAGAAACCTTTCAACTATTCTTTGCGCCCCCCCGCAAAGCGCCAGCTGGCTGCAGAGACCCTCAGATATCTGGGGATTGGGTTAGAAAGACCAACTATTGAGGCAAGGAGGCAGAAAACCCCCACACTGTCCCAAAATTGCCTTACTGCAGGCTCTCCGCACTACTACCTGCCCTGCTCTGACCTGCACCCATTGAATACCCAGCAGCCATCTCTCAAACCACTCCCTCCTGTATGCAAATAATTCACTAATTACATGCAGCTGGGTAAATTAACACTACCCCAGGGAACACACACTCAAGGAGGTCAATCATTTTAGAGTAAACACCCACTTTCTCCCAGACAGTGGACAAATACCCCCTTGTGCTATCAATTTTGGCAGCAAACTCTAGAAAACCTCTGCCTAATGAATCAGGTGGGTCCATGCAAACCCTGAGCCCAAGGATGAAAGGAGGAGACAGAGATCTCCCCGGGTGATTCAGTTTTTTCCACACACCAGGATGCTCAGGTCTAGAAGGCAAGATGCTCCTCCTGGGACCAGGAGGACCAGCAGACCAGGACAGCCCAGGAGTTAGCAGAGAGGCTTTCCTGTAGGCATCTCATCAGTATGAGGAACGCTGCTTTGGGTGCAGGGCCAAAACAATGTGTGTTTTCAGCAGCACAGACAAAAGTAGGGAAGAAAAAGATGCAAATATCTCAGGAATGTGCCCGGCAGCCTTTTGTGCGACCACATTAGAATACAATACAAATGTGACTAAAAAAGACTCAACAGAATAAATACTGCACTTATAATAGGCCTCAGAGAGAGAAAGAGATTTAATGGCAACATATTAAATGTAAATCAACACAAAAGGTAACTGGGAAGGGAAGAGATATACCAACTTAGGGATTATAGCACAAAGCTGTAATATTTACTCACGAGATTAAGGCACTTACAGGAAATGAAATGTTGTACTTTTGTAATAATTCAATCCCTCACCTTTATCCAGGAGGATTGGACATATCAAGTTATTTTAGAGATGCAGGCATAAATTCACACCTATTATTAGCGGAGGGATGTGGACCTGGCACCTGTATCTCTCATGGCTGCTCTACAAGAACTCAGTGTTTTCCAGAGGAAACTCATCTTGGAGCAACCAAAGACTTCAGAGCTGCAAGCAGACACTGCCTACACATCCATACTGACACCCAGCAGCACCACAGCCACAGTGACCAGAGATTTTTGGACTGCTTGGACAAACCAGAAGATGATTGCTGACCATTTGGGGGGGATCTTTCCTCCCCGCAACTCCTATTCATCCAACACATTCTGGGCTCTATGGACCTGCTGGTCCACCAGCTGCTCTCCTGGGCAGTTGGGTCTGGAAGATGCTAAGGGCTAAGAGTAAGACTGCTCCCACGTCCTCGTGGGGTAGGTGAACACCATCACCTCAATATTCAGTGCCTCAGTTTCCACGTCTGCAGCTTGGGCACATTTCCTTGCTGCGTAAGAGAAGCTTTGGGGCTATTAGCCAAAACATGCTCGAGGAATGCAATGTATCATCACCACACATTTGTTATCAACCAGTTTACTGTATTTTTTTCAGGCAAAAATAAATTTTAACAACTCGATTTGATTTCCAGGTGCCAGGCAGAGCTGGCAGGCAATAAAAAAGACAATCTTCTGATTTCTCAACTGCAAACGTTTTCCTAAACTAGATACCTCAGCTACTTGTATGGCCCCAATCAGTAAAGCATCTTTAGCACCTCACAATCTTTAATAGACTTGTCCTCCGCAAACCCCTCGTGAGGTAGGAAAGTGTTATTATCTCCTTTATACAGGCAGGGAACAACGGCTAGAAATAGTCTGCCCACGGCGTTGCCTCGCTGCTTTGGAGACCTGCCCACAAAAACCTTAAGTTAAGCGGGACACTGCCGGGCAGCTAGCCCGAGCTGCTGCAGCCAGGCTGAACTGCTCCTCGCCTGGCTTTCGCAGCCTGCGGAGAACTTGGTGCTGCCAAACCTAAAGACTTCCTGAGGGCTGAAATAGCTAGTTTAAAGTTAAAAACCCAAACAAACAAACAAACAAAATCCCACAAAAAAAGACCCCAGAAAAAAACAGGAAAAAAAAAAGGAAAAAAAAGGGGGGAGGGGGGGGGAGAGAAATAAAAAAGATTGCCTAAAGTCAAACAAGTACTCCTCACCATCCTTTAAGCCTGAAACCAGGGAGACAGGAAACACAGACCTCCCCGCAGTGCTGTCTCCTAGATGTGCTGGAAAGCCTGGTCAGCACAGCACAGCTCGTGCCTTGGAGAAATGTCCCTTTTCCTGCATTATTTTTTTAATAACCAGCTCCTGGTGGAGAAAAGTATATTGACATTACAGTGCTGCTGCTGCATGCTCGGGGAGCGAGCCCAGCCCGGGTAACGGAAGCATTAGGAGAGCTGCTGGTATAGCAACGCTGTGTGCACTAAAATCAGCCTCCAGTTGAAAGCTCCCAGGTTAATTCTGGCTAACGATCAACACGCCACCGCAACAGCCTCTTCAGATGCCACGTCTCTGGGTGTCCCCCCCGGGTGCAGCTAACCCAGAGCATCACACAGCACTGAAGTGGTTAATGCCATTTCAAGTGTACCGGGAAGCTGATAGACACAGTCCCACTCTGCTCTTTATTTAATAATAATTATCCGGATAGTAAACGCGACCCTGCTGTTTTGCTCACTTAAATTTTTCTGTTTCCCCAGCTATGGCAGTGTCACTTCTCCCGAGGCAGCCTCCCCCACTTGGCAGAGTTAAATTGCATTCTGATTCTATTAAATGGTACTAAATGTCTTCAAAATCAAAGAGCAAATATAATTTAAGTGCCATTTGGGTCTTCCCACAGGTTCTCAGCTGTTCACTCAGCAACCAACCTGTAGAAAGCTGCCTGGTGACAGGGGTATAGTTTAAAAGGAAGCACACAG
Organism: Fregata magnificens; assembly: GCA_013389945.1. Taxonomy (NCBI): domain Eukaryota; kingdom Metazoa; phylum Chordata; class Aves; order Suliformes; family Fregatidae; genus Fregata; species Fregata magnificens. The sequence goes on from WAAD01018835.1 coordinate 415,475, forward strand.
CCAGTATATACAATACAATTCCCTTCCACAACACGTCCTTTATGCAAACTCACAATGCACCGTGGTTACAGCTTAAAACAATACGACTGCTATAATAAGAAGAGAGGAGGAGGAGGAGGGGAGAGTTAAGACAACCAATGCAGCCAGGGCAGGAGGGCTGGTAACAGCGGCGTGCATCGTGGCATCGGGATGGGGTGCATGACCGCACCGGTGAAAGGGAGGATGAAGAAAAGTAGAAACCCTGCAAATCTCAGCTGGATCTGGATCTCAGCACGACACCAAATGCAGCCCAAAGATGCTGCACACACCAAAGCCCCAGGAGCCCACAGACCTAAGTGCGCCCCACTAGCATAGAAACACCACCCTGTTTTTACAACCAACGTGGCAGGACTCAGGGGTGGAAAGCTTTCAGGAGGGAAGGGATGCATGCAGCCCTTCTGGGGAGATCCCAAAGGAGATCCCAGGGAGAACCCAGAGGAAGCAGCGGTTGGCAGGCAGGGAAGAAAAGGGGGATAAGTGGCTGCTCTAGCAAGGAAGAAACCGTAAGCAGCTAAGTAAGTAAGTAAGTTAAGCTGATGAAGAAACCTTAAGGTGTTGGTAATGTCTTGCAATTTCAAGGCCGTTTTTTAAGGGCAGGAGGTCAATAGAAGCAAAAAGCATTTAATTAAGGTTTTCAGAAACACCAATTGACTTGAGGTACTTTCATACTCCCAGCAACTAAGAACCAGGCATGCTTAAAGGCCAGGTGCAGCGCAGAGAGAGGAAGGCTCCTTTAATGGACATTGGGTACGAGAATGGGAAAAGTCTCACCCAAGCAACTTCTTGGCACGGGGCATCATTCCGCTGGCTCCAGCCGAGCCAGAGCTCACCTACAAACGAGCAAAGCTGCAGCCAGCGTGCCTCCGCGAAGCGAGGCAGCCCACAAAGTTGCTCCTTAGCTCCCGCCGAGGAGAGAAATGGTCCCGGGTGCAGAGCTGGCAACGGCAGAGAGGGCAGGGCTGAGCCCAAACCATCGCATCCCCACCGGTCAGAAGGAAGGGAAGAAATACGACTGCGTACGGCCTTTCTCCAGTCTAGTGAACAACAAAATAACAGCCTCTCCATGCTGGATTCTGGCAAGTGGTTTCTCTCTCCCCCTTCCTCGCTGCTGCCGTATTATTGATGGACCCCGTTGGCTCCATCAATGCCCATCCTCTGCCTCCACCACCTCACCCAACACCCAGGGCACGATTGCAAACGGAAGGGTGCTAAAAAGGTGGATGCGTAACACGGAGCACGATTCAAGCATCAGCAACAAAAGCCACTGGGAGGCAAAGCTTGTCCGGGGTTGTCCAGACCAGGGCCGAGGTGCAGGAGGATGCGCTCTTCAGCTTCAAGCCACAAATAGTTCAGGCCTTTGCTCTCCCTTGCGCTGGTGGAAGTGACTAATTGTATTTTGAGAGAGAAGCAAATCATCACTCGAATCATCTGCACCAACTCCAATAATAGCTGATCTTCCTGCAATGATCTGCCACACAGCACTAAAGCAGCTGCCTAAGCCTCATTAGGCAGCAAGTGTTGTGCAAAGACGCTCTAAGGTCAGAGTCCAAGGTTGTGCCCTGCCAGGCCAAAGCTCCCTTCTCGAGCCACGTAAGCATCCCCTAAAACTACTCCGAGCTGCCAGCAAACGGCGTCTATTTGCAGCAAGAAAAGTGCTTACGCAGAGAAGGCATTGGCAGCTCAAATGCCATTCGGTGCATACAGGAGCAGGCAGATAACAGCTCTCCAAAAAATACTCCGTGCTGCTGAAGAGGCTAGCTTTGGCGCTTTGGAGGCTAGAAACGAAGTTTTTTGTGGTGGCTCTAAGGACACGGCATCAGCTGCCAGACTCTCCCCCCCCCGAGCTTGCTGCTCCAGGATTCGGGGAGAGCCACAGAGCAAGCAGCACAATTTTGGGGGGGGTGCAGCCAAGGGGGCTGCCTCTCCCCACAAGCCCCAGCAAAACAGCCAGCGCCCGGCCAGCATCGCCGGCACATCGAGGAGAGCAGTTCCCAATCCTTGGCGGTTTTTCCAAGCCTTTATCCCCACACTTGGAGATAATCAGGTGCCGCTGGCCAGCTCGAGAACCAGGCAGGGGTTTCCTGAGGAAACTGAGGGGTTAGCAGGGATGGATGCACTGCTGCCCCATCGCAGGAGAGCAGCTCCAAGCCCCAGGGATGCTGCTCTAGCCTGAGGCACTGCTCCGAGTAACAGCACAGGAACAACCTTTAGATATTAGACTGCTAACTGGCACCCAAGGCGTTTGGCAAGTGTCATCATCCTCCCCCCCTTCCCTGACGCACAACCCAGCCACGGGAGGAACCGCAGACCTGTTTTTAAGCCTGCGTCGCTCCCCCGTAGTGAGAGCAGCCGAGGGTTTTTAAACATTCAACACCACCTGGCCAGACTGGGCTGCGCTACAGAGCTGCTCAGATCAAAAGATCTTCAGCTCAGAAGATTAAAAGGCTCCGGGGATGGGTAATAGGATGCAGAGCTTTTCACCTCTAGGTGGCTGGCCCGATTTCTAAGTCAGGAACAAGTGAAAACCCTGTTTCTGCCGCAGTGGAGGAAGCAGCCGGCTTCGCTTCAGCTCCCGGCTGTCAGCTGTTCCCTTCTGGGGGAGAAACAGCAAAACCCCAGCTAGGTTGGCACCGCTTCATCACATTAACCATCCTCAGGGACCCAGGATGGGCTGAGGCCACGGGTCCCACCCTGCCGCGTGGCCACCGAAGAGAGGATATTTGCAGAACAGGGGACATTTTGGAGTGGAAGGCTGCCCCGAAGCCCACGCCTGGGGCAAACAGGGATGTCCTCTGTGTGGCGCAGGAGGACTTGCTTATCAAGGGATGCTCCAACCCTCTCCGTGCAGCCAGGAGGTCCCCGCACGGCACGCACGCCTCTGGGAAAAAGCGCGGCACGCTGAATTCATGCCTCAGCTCCCTCCCTGACAATTCACAAGCCCAAAATTCTTGGCTGGGCTGGTAATCTGGCACTTTCTGCCGGTGCTGACTGCACGTTCAGGGAACGGCATTAAAAATATCTCACATGCCTGCACCCTCACCGTCAAGACTCCCACGGGCACACTTTCAGCTGTGCCCCCTTTGCTCTGCCTGCTGCGGGGAGGGGTGCCGCAATGCAGGCAGTCGCTGTGCCGCCTTCCCATCTGATTTGCAAGGAGAGGTGGGCAGCAGATGGAAAGAGCTCTTCATCTCTTTCTCCATTTTTAACCCCACTGCACGCGGCTGGGAAGCCGTTGTTGAGGAAGAAGGCGGCGCTTTCAAGAAACCTACCTTCAAACCATCGTTGCAGCGCTTGGGGATATCTTTAACTCGCAGAACAGAGGGGAAGAGCAGCAGGACTATACCTGTAGGCTGGATCCAACAGGCTGGGCTCAACGGTGTGGATGAGAGAGGGCTTTTAATTCCCTCATCATCTTGTGGATGATCCGTTTGTTGTCATAAGTATGATATCATAGTTACTATATCCTGTACCAAATGTTTCTGTCTTACTGAGGTTAAGCCATCATTTCCATTCCCTGGAGAACACCAAGGATGGGACAATTCCTCAGGAGCTGATTAAAACCACCTTCAAAGTTTAAGGGTAGGAGCCCAAAGAGAGTTCTCAGTTGGTCCCTCCATTCAGATTTCGCTCAAATAGGAAGATCTCCTCCCAAAACTCCACCAAGGGTCACCTCATCCAGCTTTTGCCTTCTAAATGTTAGGTGCCCAGTTGAGCAAATCCTCCAGGTTTCCTCTACCACCAACAGAGAGATGCAAAAAGTGAGCAGTAACTCTTGGGTCACCCACACCTCTCCAGTGACTACGGAGGAACCTAGGCAGCTACTGTGGACTGGACTTTTAGGGGGCTAAATCCAGGTGCCATGAAGCTAACCCTAACTCCCTAGAGAAACCATGTTTGCAAAGAGGTCCTCCAAAACGATGCATTTATAACCGATATGATTACACCTGCCTGAATTTGCAAGCAATGATTTACGAGGTGGTGGTGGTGGGGAACTAATTTGACGGGGCTAAAGCCTGCTGAGCTGCAGCAGATGGCTTGCTGCAAGAGTGGGGAAGGAGGAGAGAGATCTCTACGCAGTTACGAAAGGTTGCCTCCTCTTCTTAGTCTGCTCCTTCCCCACACTCCTCCTCCCCAAGACAGAGAGAAATATGCGGGAAATATGCTGGTGAAATCCCACACAAGGCGCTACTTGACTGACTTCTCTAAGTTACTTCACTCCCATCCAATTTATCCTAACTTTGCAAGCAAACCGTGGCCCACTGAGAGCAAACTTGGCCGGCTTGTCAATGTTCAAATCACGTAAGACTTGCCCTGCTGCACCTCGGCAAGGGCTCACCGAGTTCTTCGAGGAAACCTCACGCAGCTCGGCAGGGCAAGGTGAAACCAAGTAGCTACAAAGCAGCATGGATCAAACCCAACAGAAATATTTGTATCAAGCTCCATGAAGTGAAACCGCCAAGCTTCTCATGGCTTTAATTATGACTGGCAACCTTCCACGGTATTAATAAAACTCATGTTTCTATGGCACCTTTCATCCCACAGGTCCCTGAAGTCAAAGCCCTTTGCAGATGTGGTGAGAGCACACGACGAGGGCGCTGGGATGCAGCCACCTGTGGAGCACAATGCTCCAACCTCTAAGGCAGAGAGCAATGCCAGCCAGGCTCCATGCTCCTCCTGCATTGCAGGGGCACACAGTGGGACCAGCTCGGCTATCGCCAGGCTGACATACGCAGGATCAAGCCTGTTTTATCTAGCTCAAGGCAGAAGGTAACGGCTGAAATTGGAAGATGAGCGGCATACTCCAAATCTGATCTCCTGACTTGGGTCTTTCTAGTGGCTTGTTTCTCATGCGGTTTGTCTTCCCATTTACATACATACTGCTTTTCAATTTTTCTTTTTTAATGTCCCTGAGCTTTCTCCCTTTGGGGAGGAAACCTGCCTGCCCTGCCCCGGCTTGTTCTCCGTGCTGCCCTGCCTGCTAAGGGGAAGCGATATATATGGAGGGCAGCCCCTGCCCTCACAAGGAGGGCAACAACCTTGGGGGTTCGATAACCCACACATCTGCCTTCTTCCCCCCTGCACTGAAGCTCTTCCCAGTCGCAACAAGCTGCAAAAGGGGACCGTGAAAACATATAAGGAAGCCAACCCTTCAACACACCCATCCATGCCTTTTCTCAAGGTCACCTGCAGTCATTTGACACATTTTCTCCAGTCGACTCACTGACAGCCAAAGCTTCGTTTAAGCGACAGAGCAGCCTTTCCAGGAAGGAAACAGTTTCCTTGATGGCGAAGGAACAGAATTATCCATTTGGAAAAACGGCGCCTCGTCAAGCTTGACACATACAACAAAGGCAGCCGTCCTCCGAGACTGACGGAGGCACAGCAGGCGAGACGAGCGGAATCCCACAAAACATCACTTGGAGGTATAAAATATTCACCATAAATTGCAATGCCGCTTGGGACCCGGCATTCAAAGAGCGGAGAAGAAAGCGGAGCCTCGGCAATGACATTCGGCTCCCGAGCTCAACTTTCTCCCAAAGCCCCGAGGAGGGATGGGAGGCTGGACACAACGCTACAGCAGCGAAGATCTACCTCCCATCCAGTGCTTTTAATCAGCATCTCCCCCAGTATTTCACCAAGAATATTAATATCTTTATCCCCATTTTACTCGGCAGAGAGAAAGAGAAATAAAAGATGTTTTAGAGAAAAGCTGCCTCTCAGACATCAGAGTCCAGATCTCTACCCATTAGGCAACACTTTCAAGCGACAAGGATAAAGCATTAGATGAGGAGGCAGAAGACTTCCACAAAGTCCCAAAGGAAAGAAGCAAGGAAACATGCTCTTATAGGTGGGGAAATTGCTGTGTATTTAACTCAAGATGAAGTTGCTTTTAACAGGGAGATCAGACCGGTGTTTGGTACCAGGGATGGAGCCAGCTACCTGCAACTCCTGAGCTGAAGGTCAGATCAACTATTCCTCAGCACAGGTTGAGCAACCAACCACCCGGTTACCCATGAGTTACCGCTCCAGTCTGTATTTGCCCAGCACCCTGCACTAGTGATGGGGAGGGACTTAATCCACCACTCAGCATATAAATTCCTCAGCTGCTTTCTGACTTCTTTTTTTACTTTTTTATTTCTTCCTTTGTTTCCTACCAGACGCCCAAATTTCCCGCAGAAGGTGAACGCTTCCCATGGAAATTTCACTTTTGATGAGAACCCAAGTTTCTGTCACATAAACTCTTCCCCTGTAAATTTTTCTACCAACTCTAATAAGTAACACTAACACTTGGATCTGAACCGCCCCAGCTTGGTTTTATTGTTTGCAAACCCTGCTGGAGGCTTTGCCCACCTGCAGTCATTACTTCATTGCTTTGTTCCTGGCTGTCAAACTTCATCTCTTTTTTTTTAACCTTAACACCATATGTTTCCTAATGAAAAACGTCTCCATATTCACACCTGAAATTACAGTCTTGTGTGAGTGCTCTTTCACAGAGCCTGTATGGAATTTAACTCCAAGGCTCAAGGAAAAAGAAAAGGCGAGAGAGGGGCCTTAAAGAAGAGACAGAAGACCCTTTTCTTCTCATCTCCCTGCAACCATTCAGCAGAAGCTGCCCTTCACCAGAAGCCCAGGGTTAGCTTTATGGAAAATGCAAATTTCAAGAGGGAGAAGAAAAGGGCTTGGGCATCACTCACTGCAGCCACAAGACCCACCTGGGCTTTTCCCCTGCGAGCGGGGTGGGGAAGGTCAGCAAGGCTGCCTTTTCTAAGCCGAGGAACACTTTAGCTGTAAAAAGGTGCCCAAGAGCCTCCTCATCTTGCCTCTTTTTGCAGGTGACCTTGCTGTTTGAGAAGATTCCCCTACGATATTTGATTTACCGACTCCCCTTGTCTTTCTGAAGGGCTGAAAAGCAGGTATCCTCACGCAGCCTTGGCAGAGCCCCACGCCCAGGTAAACCTCTTGCAATGGGGATGATGCCCCCGCAGGCAGCTCTCCCTGGGGACTCCTTGGCGGTGGGTACCACGCACGCGGCAACTCTCCAAAAAGCCCCTCTGAGCAACACCCAGATACGGACAGCGCAATGCCACGGCTCGCCGGCAATGATCCCGCTCTGCGGCACGCAATGTCCTCAACACCACTGAGGATTCACGCCAACGACGGGAAGTTTCAGAAGTGTCCAAGGAAATCTGACAAGCTTTTGCAGGAGAGCTTGGAAAAGCAGTCAGCACGTTGCTTACAATCAGAGCTTAAAGAGCCTGCATAGGAACACATGGGTGTAAAATGGACATTTGTTTTATTTCTTGTCTGGACAGCTGAGCGGGACGTGGCACCAAGCGCGGGCGGGGGAGAGGGGCTGCGGATGCCTCTGCAGCCCTGCTTGGCACGTGTGGCGAGGAAGGAGCCCGTCGCGGTGTTGGAAACACGCTTGCCATGAGGCTATGCTCGGCCATGAGTCATCTCCTCGGCCCCTGCTCCTGCCAGCGATGCTTCAGAGGCCGGGCTGATGGGGCTGTCAGCAAGGCTTTCTCTTTACTCCGAGCAACCACTCTAATGAACCAGTGCATTGCGTGTTTAATTAAACCGTGCTTTGTATATTTGTCATTCTTGAGTCTCGGGAAACTGAGCAGAGCTGGAAGGGGCTGGCGTGACACCTTTGGGCACCCAGGGCTCCAGCGATCCCCCACGGCACGGGGTGCGCCGAGCCCTAGCACCCAAATCATTCACAACACCTCACCCTGGCCCCAGAAATACTTTGCAAAGGACGAGGGGGTCCAGGGCCTCCCCTGTCCTATGCCAACAGTGGGGCCAGTTACTGCACCTACCCCACAACATTCCCTGCCAGGAACATGCAATCCCATGGCTTGACAGAAAGCATCATCAGGGCAATCAGGATTGCATCCTCCCATTTCCTCAAAACCAGCGGGCAGCAATGAGAAAGAGATGCCGAGAAGGAAGAAAAGCAGTTTGACAGCAGCACTCCTGGATATAAAACAGAAAAGCAAGTTGCCGCAGAAGAATTTCTGGAGGTATTTAAGTCCTGGATGAGGTCCTGCAAGAAACATTTCTGTTTTGACAAGGAGGATGTGCAAGGTGGGAAACTATTATGTTTTTATCACACTGATTTCAAAGCCTCAAGCAGAGGTCAGCGAGTGGCACCCAGAGTGATTCCCACAGCCCCCACGGGGCACAGGGACCCTTCACTTCCCACCACCACATTTCCACCAACAGCCCACGAGGACTTCTCACAAAAACTGCCGCTACGACGTCAAAGATAGAGAAAGAACAGGTTGAAAATGCATTTCGTTTACGTGTGGGCAGCAAGACTAGGGAAAAGATTTATTTAAGACGTTAGGAGATGTTTTGAGCCCCCCTTCCCCTCCTCCATCCACTTAGAAGCAATCAGGCATCTTCCTTCCCAGCTTATCCTTTGACAAGAAGTCAGATTGCTGTTTTTGCCTCCCCCTCAACACCTAAAAAAACTTGAAAGCCAGGGGAGACCCAAGTAAAAGACCAGGGCACCCTCAGTTTGGGTGCAGGGCTCACCAGCCCTGCTGAGGCTGTGCCAGCCTGAGCTGCTCTCCTGTCACACTGGAAGAAAGGACAGAGCAAGAAAAAAATAATAAAAAAAAAAAAAAAAAAAAAGAAGGACTGAAAATTGGATCCATTTATTTTACTTCAACCTTCACCAATAGCTGCTGGTTATTTACCATTATCTCTCCTTGCAGTGCTGGTGTTGAGCCGGACTACCCTCCGCAGGCTGCTAACAGCCTATGATTACCAAGTAGCGCAGCACTTGCTGCAAAACTAGGCAGCGGCCAGCCCGAGAAAAATCCTCCGTGCCAGAGACAAACAGCCTCCCGCGAGGGGGAAGGGGGAGCGGAGGGGAACAAGAGAGCCATGCAACGTGCTGAGATCACGCTGGGCGCACAGAGGGATGAATTCTCCTCCCAGGGACCCCATTCATGCCGCCGCAGCCCGGCGAGAATACCCCGAGCACCCGCTGCTCCCACCTTGCACCCGCTGCTGTAAATTTGGAGATGCCAAGCATAAATATTTCCCCCTCAGAAGGACTCTTGCCAAGGCAGAGCTGCTTCTCTGCTGCACACCATAGGGACGAGGGCAGGACACGTAGTTCAGGTAAAGGGTATTGCTGCATATGTCAACTAGCTCATATGTTTTATTTGCCCAAGATAGTATTTGTTTGGCCAGGGCAGGAGGGGGCACACACAGCATCTTCTGTTTTATAAGAATATATTGCCCCTTGGGAAGAGCTTTAACTAGCTTGTACCATCGACCGTGGATGAAGCAGCACTGGAAATGACCCGCTGCACTGCATTTCACAATTAATCTACGATTTCCTAGTTAGCTTTCAACAGCAGGGCAATGCACTTCACTATTAACCCCAAGTTCCCAGAGACAGGTAGGATGTTTCCAAACCCATTCCCATGGAAACACCCCTCCTGCCGAGAAGTGGAGAGAAATGAGAGAAAGCTTGGGTGGAAGCTACATCCTACAAAAATGTGCCCGTCACTTCTACCCCTCTATGCCAAAGGCAGGCAATGCTGTTCAGCACAAATAAATTAGACTGGGAGTAACGCGTGCCCCCAAAGCTGCAAGCTCAGGCGCTGCGAAAGCAAATCCTACCAGATGAGTTAAGGGGGGGCAAAGACAAGGGGCTGCTATTCAGGTCTGCCTTGGCTTGGTCTTGTTTTTCAAGCAATCCCTGGCCTCTGCCTCCAAATTAGCATAACACTCCTAAAGCCAGGCTTTTCCGCTGGTGAGTAGCCAGCTGGGGATGTCCTATATCTTAAACCAGATGCAAAACATACATGCTGCGCCCCTTCACCGCTGCAAACCCTCCCTCGAGCCCCATTTGCTGCAGCCTTGGAGGGCACGCTGGCTGCTCCAGCACCGACCTGTCATCCTCCCATCTGTCTCAGGCAGGTCAATGCTCTGTCACCCTTCCTACCCACCCCACAAAGCAGAGGGCTCCGGAGGGAGTTGTGGGTGTCTTCCTAGATTTATGGCCTCTTTATTTATTTATATTGATTTTAAAAACTCTTTTTAAAGGGGGGGGGGGAGCTCAATGACTATCCTGATCCCTGAAGGCCTGGCAGTGATTAGTGCTTAATGCATCCGCTATTGCTCCGTGCACCTGGGGACACTCAAGCACCATGCAGACATCCAAACTGGGGTGAACCCCCAACCCGAGCAAGCCCCAGCTTTCTGAAGGCGAGCAGCCAGCATGGGACTGCACCGTCCCCATCCCCACTGATGCCAGGGTCCTGCAGCCAGTGTGTCCTGCACAAGCTCCGGACTTTCATTGTAGCTCCTGAAAGCCCCTCAGAAACCCTCTTCCTTAAGCTTAAAGCTTACTGGTTATGGCAGCCCTGTTGTGGTTCAGAGTAAGTCGTTGCAATGATTAATTACCCTCTCTTCAAAAACTGGACGCCACTTCTACTGTAAATGAGTCCAGCTTTACCTTCCACCACGGGATCCTGATACACTCTTTGCTGCTAGATTAAAGACCTGTCTATTTTCAGCAACTTCTCCCCCACAGAGAAACATGTAGACCACAACCACATCACCTCTTAACCTCCCTTTGACAAACTAACCAGGCAGAGATGCTTCCCTTGCGCTCCAAGGCGAGACTCTCATGCCTCAATTTACCCACACATTTTGTTTTAAATCTTCTGTGGGTTTTTTTTTCTCCCATCCTCCTTTGAAAAATGCTCTCTAGAGCTGCACACAGCCCTTCTATAAAGGTCTTGCTCATATATGTAACACCACCTCCAAACACTCGCTATTCTTCACGTGTTCCCAGAGACACTTCTTGCCCAAAGGAGTTCCTATTTATATTGAAAGAGCGACACAGGCTGAAAGAAAATAAGGATTATTATTCCTGTTGTCTAGATGAAGGAACTGAAGCACAGAGATGAAGCGATTTGCCTAAGGTCATGAGGAGTTTGAGGAGCTACCTGTGCCTTTCCATGCCAATAGTTATTTAGCAATAAGAGTATCAATAGATGGCAATTAAGAACACGGTTCAGCTCCTGGATCTTGCTGCTCTGAAGATACTCCAGGCAGCTATCTAGCCTTCATTGCCCTGACAGCAGGATTTCACCACATGGGTATACAAGCTCCCTGGGATGGGAAGCTGCTCGTGGGGTTTCCCATTGCGGGGAAGAAAGGAAAGGCCCTGCTTGAGCAGCCAGACCAAGGAAAAAAAGCCAGACTTCCCACCGGCCCCAGAGCCAGCTGTCCCAACAGCCCCATCATCTGGAAACACTCGGACCGAGGTCCAACGGTCACCTGAATCCTCGCTCCGAATCGGTTGGTTATAAATCCTTGCCTGCGCCCTGTCTGAAGGCACACGGAAGGCAGGGGTACCTTTGCATACAAAAAGTCTTTGAAAAGCAGGTTGTGATTCTTCCTGCGCTCTTCAAAATGGAGACAGTCTTATTTCCCTCCCTGGGTTTGCAAAGCTCGTTACATGACTTTGGATGCAAAGCCCCCTGTAATCCTTCCTGACCACCCTGTCTCCAACAGAAACGCCTGTGTTTCGGTTTGCCTTCTTCCTGGTGACTCAGGGAAGTTTGAAAAGGGTTGGGTTTTTTTATTCCTACCCTGCATCTGGCTCCCCCCCAAAGCTTCCAGTGGCCAAACATGACGGAGCGGCGTGACAGCCGGCGGAGATGGCAGCCTTCTCCAGCTGGGTGCTGAATTAGCAGTACTACATTCAACTCCTGGCAGGATACTTCCGATAGTCTCGGAGATTAACGCAGCCATCGTAAGCGATTTTTTTTCATGCTGCCAAGTACCCATGGCCAATATGGTTCTCCTCACTTCTTTTGACACAGTCCCACTTCATTCTCCTAAGCTGCCAATTAGGCAGTCAAAGGAGATGAAGAGAGATCCCGAGAAGCAGCATCGCTTTGCTTACTCCTCTCTGGCAAGCTGACATGAAGAGATCCCACTTGCTAAACAGTTAAAAAGAAAACGGTCCAGCACAGAACATCAAAATTACACTTTAATTAACTTTGGATTGTTTTTCCTCTCCCCTTCTTGCCTTTTTTTTTTTTTCGTTCTCTATTTTCTCTCCTGGCATCAAGAACCAAATTGAGATGCAGGTGAATTCATTTTCATAAACTATCAGTTTCCATCAAATCTATCTAATCCATCTCTCTCTACAAAATCCCTTAAGCAGAAGATCTTGCTCCCACTCTGCCTTCCACAGCTGTGTAAGCCTCGCAGAGCTAGCAGAAATACCAAGCGTGGGTGGCACTACAAGTTCCCAGCTCTCTCTAGATGTGAATATCACTGAGCTTACACGTCCTCGCCGTTCCATCTAAAACATATGGCTTTAATGTATCACCAGTCACTTCCCATCAAGATCAAAGTTTAAATATATCTGTGGACTAGGACAGGAACAGCAGGTGCTGCTTGTTGGTCCAGACCAAGGGACCCGGCTTAGCAGTGTGAGGGGGCTGAGCTGGGATGGGGAGGAGATGCTCCACGGCTGGAGCACAGCTACAGCGAGAAGCTAGGGATGGACAGAGGGACTGCTGTTTGGGAAAGGGGTTGAGCCAGCTGCTGCCCCAGGAACAAGCACCCCTCGGTCCCCATCCCTCCACAGATATGAGGCAACACCCCAAAGATGCCTACGTCCAACTGGGAGCATCCAAAGCAGCATAGCAAACTGATGCAGGCAACATCCCACAGCTCTGCACCCGAGTTAAAAACTCGTAGACCACACTGTTGAACAGGGCAGAAAGTCAAGCCGGCCCTGCCTCAAATTTCACGCTGGCTTTTCTACAACCCCCAGTTTGCACCAGTCCAACCTCTACCACCAAAGGACTCAGCCTGCCAAGCAAGGTGTTGGCAGTGAGCAGGATTAGGGCTGGGGAGGGAGGTGAGGAGGGAGAAGGAGTCATGCCAGTTATTAAAGCATCACCCAAATGTATTTATCAGGATCACACACAAAGGTGTTGGCTGCAGATTGAATGCATTTCATGGCAAGCGTTTCCCAAAGCCGCTGGGAGCTGGAGGGCTCATCAGAGAATCTTAATTGGTTTCCTCTTAAAAAACCCCAAATGCATAAATTAAAGCAAAATAATAAACTTAACACAGCAAGAGAATACTGCAAAGCAACTTTCTGCAAATCCTCTCCCCCAAGATGGGGCAGCCAGGAGTGGGGGAAGCCACGGCAGCCAGGGAGCTCCCCACCCCAGGGCTGGGGTGAGTGGGGCAAAGAGGGACCCAGAGGAAGGCGGGGAGCCTGACCGCAAGGAGAACGTACAGGGGGATAAAATCGGGTCTGCTACAACCTCCATTTTGCTGGCGTTCATGGCTTGCTCCTCCCAGAGAGGCCTCCTTACGCTCATCTTTCATCTCCCCCTTCTCCTTTTATCATCTCCTTTGCAGTACAGGCACACGTTTGCTCTTGGTAACTTGGTTTCTCTCCACCTTGTAGACGGCTCTGCCCTTTCATCACGGCCTCCAGAGCCTCAAGCAAACGTCAGAGTCTCACCCGTGGCTACCCTGGACCGGGCAACACCAGCAAGACAAAATTAAAACAAGGAGATGATGCTTGCGCTGCAATTCTGATGCCCGTCTCAAGCCACAGCCTGACATCTCCCAGGCTGTCCCAGGGCCATGCCAGCCCTCGGCGGGTGATGAACCTCGGTGGGATCAATCGGATTGAAGGTGGGCAATGGACCTCTCACACTTGGCATTCAACTGACAGCCAAAACTACAACAGCAAGTCCAGTCTCCCTACTTCAAATGAAGTTTCGCCTCCTCCTGACGTATTTAAGTTTCAGCTCGACAATTTTACCAAAGTCTCCAGTGAATTAAATCTCCTTTTTAGGAGTTCAGTGATACTATTTTATAAGTTACATGGCAAGAATCGGATGGGTGAACTGAGAATAGGAGCCAGTCCCGGTCTCTGCCCATATAGCGAGATTTAATAAAGAAAACACAAACCGAAACAGATCGTGCTTCTTTTACTCTTGCTTTTTCCCCTCCCCAAAACTAGATTATTTATATTTTAATTAAAGTGAGCGCAATGTAACTGTGTAAGCGAGTTTGGCCACGGAGTGTTGTCTCAGCTTGGGCTGGAAGATAAACAAGATCAAATACTCTCCGTGTGGCCCTTCTCCGAGAAACACAAGGATCACGCTTGCAATTCATCTTAAACCGTCGCAAGATGACGCCCACTAGAGGGGAGAGAACGGGTGTTAATGAGATGAAGTGCGAGAATGGGGGGAAAATGAATAAAAGCAACAGCACGAATAGCATGAGAGGCAAATGAAATAATTACTCTGCTCACCATTGTTACACCACTACAATAAATTTAATGTAATTCCTAAAGGCCAACCAGTTTTCTTTCTTACTTGCTGCTTCTTTCTTTCTCCCCCTTGTTTTTTTAAGTTCCTTTTTACAGTTTCAGAATTATGCTTTAATTAGCATAACATTTAAATTAGTGAATGGAATCTTAATTAGCTGAGGAAATAGACTTTTGTTGGAGTGGTTGCTAAAACAAATAAATCCTCTTCCTCTTTCAAGAGCCATTTGCTTATGGCACATTTAATAGCCTAGTGTACCATAAACAATTTGAGACAAGGATAAGTAATTAAATTAGAAAACATGCCGGCAGAAGTACCCCAGTATGGCCTTCTCGGAGCTACAAGAGGATAATGCAAACCTTCCTTCATCGGGGGAAAGTGTCCATTCCGGGTCTGTTCAATTATTGCTTGCAGAACTCCAGCTGCCCAATGTTTTGGTTTCAATATTGGAGCCCCAGGGGTGGTTGATCCCTGACCCAACACACTCCAGCTTGAACGAGGGCTCTCACGGGAACACAAGGAAAGGGTTGCAGAAAGTTCACCCAAAAAGAAAAATCCGGAAACGGCGTTTTCTCTTGTAGGAGTGCATTGCTCCCACGGTGATGAAGGTCTGGGTGCAGTGGGGAAGGGTGGGACAGGAGCCACAGGTTGCAATGCCACGACAAATTCCTGCCAGAAACTTTTTCAGCTGCTGCGTTTGATGGACAGCAGCTAAGACACAAGAGACTCAGGTCAGGAACCACCTTCTTGGTTCAATCTAGCTCTGCTCCTAGCCTGCTCCCTCTCTCCTGGGTAGGAAACATCTCCCCCAGCTTTAGCCACCGACAAGCCAGGCATCTAGCCTCAGCACTGCTGGAGAAGCACCTGAACAAGGCACTCATCTCACCCATCCTGAAAACCTATTTCATTATGAGAAAAATGCCCTCCCCAGGAGGCTCTTCTCTCTCCCTGTGCCAAACGAGTCTCAAGTCAGATAGCTCAGGCTACAGCATTCGTGTTTTGTCTTCCCCACACTACAAAACGCAATGCGCTTTTCCTGCCCCTAAAAAGGTAAGCTCCTTTTGTTAATATTTAGATATGAGGCTTGTGGATGAAACAGGCAGGACAGACGGCGCCGTGCAACACCCCCACACGAACCCCAGCAGTGGTTCTGGGCATCCTTCGGAGGACAAGCTTCAAGGTCCTCACCAGCACAGGCAAGGCACACAGCGTGAGTCAGTCTGCACCGGGTACTTCATAAGCTAGATAGTCCAAGGATGCAACAAAAATAATAGTCTTAAATCTCCTGCATTCCCAGCTTTTAAAGACGAGCAGCGATATTCTCAGCCAACAGAGGTGGGAAATAGCAAGACCTAGGGGAGGACATACTCCTGTGTGTTCCTCTGCCTTGCAGAGGACTGGAAAACCATTGCACCCAAAGCATCTTACAGCTAACAAGCAAAGCCCTGGGTGGCCCTGCACGTGGGGATGCCTCTCCCCAGCGTCCCTCTCCCACCCCTTCTCCAACACAACCCCAGCAGCCAAAGACAGAGTGTTTCTAGCAGCAGGGCCGCTCCATCCCGCTCCGGCCAGGCAACTGCAGAGAGCAATAAAAGTTTAATGGCTCCCAGCGGGTCGATTCAGAAAGAATGAAAACGCTATAAATCCAGCATAGTGCTTATGTGGAGCTTAAAAACAAACTGCTCCAATCACACTTAGCGAAGTCGTCCAGTCTTCACAGAAGAGTGGGATGAAAAGGAAAGATTTAACCTTAGCCATGCCTTGGGCAGCATTCAGGTTGGGCAGAAAAAATAGAGTTTGGGCTCACTGGGAAGATTTTCTTGGCTTTGCCTCTACTTAGCGTGATGTAAACCCGTGTACGTGCATCCCTCGCACAAGGGCTCACACTCAAAGGCATCACCAGGACTCACCAAGCAGGTACGCTGCGTGAAACACGGAAAATCACAAGGGATCAGGCAAAACACACCTCCTTGCTTTCCAGGCAAATTAGCCATGCTGAGAAGCCCCTATTTACCTTTCCTACACGAAAGTTTCCCCATGCAAACCTATGCCATACCCACTGCCTCATTTCTCTTCTCGGTGCATTATAACAGCCAAGGATTTTCAGTAATGGCCTCTTTCAAGGAAGATGCTCTATTACAGGTCTAACTCATTCCCGGATACCACTCTCTCTCCACCTTATCTCTCTCTCTTCCCCTCTTCACTACACAGCTGCGGACTATGGTGCCAGCTTCTCGGGAGGATGGGAAAAGCAAAACGCCTTGTATAATCACCATCTCTCACAGCAAAAATGCCTTCAGAGCCGTGCCTCTCCAAACAAGGCAAAGGTGCACCACAGACCTATCCATCTTGTGTCTACTTGCTCTTTTGTGCTAATAAAGCAAGGGATGTAGATGGCTACAAATAACGATTAGCCTCTGCTCTCCGGTGGGGAAAAAAGTCAATTGGCAGAGAGGAGCCGAAAACCAGCTTTTGCCACCCACATCCTCTTTCTCCAGCAGCAGTGGCAGTGCCATCCTCTGGGTTCACAAGTTATTTCTCACTCCTTAGCAAGCTGCTCTGTCCTCAGCAGAAAGAGCCGTTAGGCGGCAAGGGGAGGCCAAGAGCAGCAGCATTTCACAAGTACACCGACACTTATCTTCACCTGACCTCAATGGCAGGGTGTCTGCAGATCCTCCAGATGGCTTGGAAAACCCATGCCCCGGGTTACACAACCCGCTACCCATCCTGAGCCGATCAAATCTTTCACCACGAATAAATTATTCAGGGAATTCAGACTCTTTCCCATTTGAAAACTGGTCATAACCTAATCTTCGTTTTCCCTTTCGTATGCATCCATCATCAGCATTCACAGCAGAGTCCAGCCAAACCATCCCACACAGCCAGCTCCCATGAAATATTTGCTCTACCTGCAGTGGAGGGTTGATATGTCAAGTGATCTTCGTTTCTAATCTCTGAGAGGGTATCTTAAATATAAAGAGGGTGTTTTGATACTGCTGGGATAAGGACATCCAGACTAAGGGCAGGCTACCCTCCAGCATCTCCCATCCACAGCTTCTCTTTGGGGACCCTAGCACCCACAGACCAATAACGCTTCCTTTTTAAAAGAAAACCCTCTTTAATATTTTGACCCACCCCTTCTAAAGCCCAGAAAGCTCCTGAGACACCACGCACATCGCAGCAACGCATGAACATCCCTCTGCCAGAGAGCAACGCTCTTGCCCCAGAGATGAATGGTTCATATGGCAGTGACTCTAATTACCAAAATTGTGTCTACACTGCAGTCACAGAAGCCGAGCTGGCTTAAAATAAGCTATGCCCTCATCCCAAATAACACTTTTCATAGACACATACACACATAAAAAAAAAAAAAAAAAACGAAAAAACAAAACCAACCAAACAAAAAAAACCCAAAACAAACCCAAACAAAAACCAACCAACCAACCAGAAAAAGATACTCTCTTCTGGCGAAATACCAAGCGGTAGCCAAATTACATATTGCAACCACTAAACATTTCTCCTTAGGACACTCCTAGCCTTCCCCTGCTTTGTTGGGGGCAGGGGATGCTCAGGACACAACAAGACAGGATGCAGAAACCAGCTAGGATGCTGCAGCAGAGCAAAACAAGCCGGAGCTGGAGGGACAGGGTCTCTGATGGAGACCGAGGCAAAACCCTGCCCAACACCTTCATTCTTTTCACAGCATTAAACCAGCTCGGTTGTTTTTTTATTTTTTTAATTAGGTTTCAGCCCCCTGGAACCCAGACACCCAAAAAAGGCCCAGCTTCATCCTCTAAGCCATTACTTCAGCAATATTTATAGCTTTCCAAGAACAAACAAACCTATCACGCCAAAGCCTTCACGTTAATGGCACAGCCTCGGGATAGATGACTTTGGGGAAATCACTGCGGCAAGCGCTGAATGATGATGGATGGCAGAGGACAGGGGGGAAAAGGAAAGAAAAACCAGCAGTCTGCAGAAACAGGGGGACAATTTGCCAACTTGAGCAGAGTCACACCTCCTTGCTCCAGTGACAAATTTGCTCCATTAGGCCTATAAACCATACTTTGCCATCACTGCACTGCAAAGTACAGGCTCGCACTCAGTAATGGGCCTCTCAAGGCAAATATATGCCCAAAACAAACACTTTCCAAAACGCCTAATAACTTCCCCCCCGCCCCCAGCACGTAAAAAGCGCCCAACTGCAGTCAAACCTGAACTCAGACCTTTGTGTTTCTTCCACCTGCTGCAAACTTCCACCAAAAAAAAGCTCCATAAAAACATCTCCCTCTGCCATGTCCCTGGGCTGCACCAACACTTCTGGGCTTCCCACTGCACAGCACAGCCCTTTAATGCTCTGAACAGTGTTTTCTTTAGTACACTGCTTTTATTTAATGAAAAGCAAAGGGCTGGCACAGAGCTGATGGGAGTCAGGACTCCTCTCCGACCACCCATCTTCAGACAAGTGATTTCTCCCCTTGTGCCTAATTTCCCCCAGCTGCAGCCCAAGGATGCTAGCACCACCATGCCTCGCAGGCGAGCGGCGAGGATTAACACGCCTTGAGATCCACTAACGGAAAGATGCTGCGGGCAAGGGAAAATGCGATTCCCTTGGACACAAACTCTGATGTCCTATCTTAATCCTCGGCCGCAACGGGAGCATTACCTTGGGATCTCACCCCGTGTTATTAAAGCACTCCAGATGGTTTTGATGGAGAAGAGACATTTATTGCCATACCCCAGACACTGAGCTGACATCTCAGCAGCTGCGGGAACATCACAGAGAAAATCAGTTCCCCACCAGAGTGTTTGTGCAGCAAGGGGGAACTCGTGAACTGAAGCAGAAAATCCTCCATGACTGCTCTAGACTAATAATTGCCCAAACACTGGGTGGTAGCAAAAAAAAAAAAACAAAAAAAAAAAACACAAACCACAAAGCGATGCCTGGCTCTGAAACCCTCCCTGCTCCGAGCCACGGGACACGGTGTCCAGCAAGAAATTAAATGCCAACAGAGCCATCTCGCTCGGCCCAGGCACCCCGCAGGCAAGCGAGATGAGCTTGCTCCGGCTCTCCAGTGCTTGCTCCTCTCCAGTCCCCTCCCGTGCACCCATCCACACTGCCTCTCCTCCCATCCCTACCACCTTTTCCTTCGCCTCCCTTCCTCCAGGCTTTTGAACCTCCCCCTTTCCACAGGCTCTGCCTCCCTCTCCTCCCTTTGCAGCAGTTGCACAGAGGGACAGAGCCCACGTATGCATTGTGTGGTTATGTACAGGCGCTTCTCCCTCTCTCTGCAGCTTGCTATCAGCACACCGGAGGAGCGAAGCCAACCAGAGCCTGCCTCGGACTAGAAAGCCAAGCAGGTTGCTCATGTCACCGAGATGCCTTTGCATCAGTCAGAGGCAAGAGAGCTGGGCGAGAAAAGCAAAACTCGCAGCCTCTAAGGAGGTGCTGCAGGATGCTCCCTAGCCCAAGCTGAGGCTGGATGCTAGGAAGCATCCCGCTTTTCCCAATGTGCAGCCCAATTCGGATGGGACGGAAGGGCTGCCACCCTCCATCCACGCCCTGCGCAGACTTGGGAAGAGAGATGTCACCGTGGTGGCCCTGGTGACATCACGTCACAAGCAGAGAGCCCAGCCGTGAGCAAGGGACACAGGGAAAGCTTCCAGCGGAGACCAGATGAAGGGGAAAGCCGGGCACCGGCACGGGGGAGTGGGCAGGCTGCCCTCGAGGCAGGGAGCAGGCGGTCACAGCAGCCTAACCTTCAATCACTGCAAGGCAGCGGTGCTTGGCTGCGAGCAAAATAAAAGAGATCACTGCGGCCTTTTAAAGAGCGATATAATCTCGTGTTATTACCATACAGAGCAGCACATGGAGAGGCTCAGCACAGCGGGAGAGTTATGAGGAGTGTGGCTGCTCTGGAAAGCACAGGCCGGTGCTTTTTGAACCATGCTGGCCGAGCATCCCTCCGTGGTATTGCTGCCCGGCACCCGTGCCCCCACCCACCACCCACCCCTTGCCGGGCACGGGCAGCCCCTGCAAGCCAGGGAAGGGTTTTCCACAGGTGAAGCTAATAAGGCAGATCATCTGCTGCTGTTCCTTGGCAAAACGCTGCGGAGCTTTCACTGATTTACACCACCAGAGAGTCTTACCCCAGACATTAATTATCATTCTGGTTTTTGGGCACGCTTGATGACTTTGGTTTCCCTTCCTCCGTGCGCTGGATGGTTTCCCCCTCTGCATCAGTGAGGCTGGAGCTGGTCCCTCCTGCCAGCTCCTGCCAGCACAGATGATGGCACAAACTCCGCAAAGGGAGAAAAATAATAACCGGGACTGAACGACTTGGCAGAGCAGTGCCAAAGCCACGTTCTCTCTCTCTCTCCTTCACGTGGGAGATGAACAAGGACTTTTGGGGGGATCACTAGAGTGTGGGACAGATAGATGCTTTGCTGGCTAAGAAACCCTGGCTGGAGGGCTGCAGATGGAGGGGGAGGCAAGAACATCACTTGAAAAGGCATCTAAGGGTTAGAAGGCACTATTTGGGTTAAATGAAGCTCATCTCCAGGCAAGAGCTCCTGTTTGAGCCAAGCTCTCCTAAGGTGTCCACCTGCTGTGAAACCTTCTGAGCCACTTGGTTTTTGCCACACCAAAGGCCATCAGAAATAATGCTAACTCGTGATGCTTTCCCAACTACAATTACACAAGTCACAACGCTTCCGGAAAATGTTTGCCCTTGTTACTGTGAGCCACTTTCCCCTTTGAGAAGACCCGGAGCTTAGAGGACTCCACGCTCAAACGTACAGCTCTGAATACTACAGTCCCCTTGGGCGAGGGACCGTCCCATCCCCTGGCAGTCGGGTATGCAGCACCAAGGAGGCCAAACCCCCATTTTTGGGGTCCTCTACCTTCCACTGCAGCCCAAATGAAGACTAATGATGATGGTCCCACCCCTCCACAGCATACAAGAGCATCTTCTCCTTGAAGGGCAATGATATGAAGATGCACACAAGAGAGGGCAATACCATTTAAAACTTGGCTTCCTCTGCAAGTCAAGCCCACGTCTGACCCAGTGGTGAGAGAACAGCTCAACTGATGATAAGGAAAATAGCAGACCAGGCAAACTTAGTCAGACTGGATTATGGGAGACCAGCACTCCTCAGGTTCTCCATGGAGAAGAAGTATAGTCAGGAGTCTGTGCTGAGCTGTTCCAATGAGAGGCAATAATTGAATTTGTTTTCATTTAATTTGAAGGGCCTTTAATTAAAAGCCAAGCCTGTGTGTGCAGAGAGATAAAGCTGAGCTCGTGGAGACCGGGGGTAATTTGGGTGCTGAATGCAATAATTAATTGTAAACGTGGAGGTCAGGAGATGGGTTCTATCTCCCTGCAATCAGCACGTCGTGCTGGCCAGCCGAACGGAATGGGCTCGCAAGTGCCGGAAACGCTTAAGTGATTTTTGAGGCCTTAATAGCAA
Source organism: Fregata magnificens (assembly GCA_013389945.1). Taxonomy (NCBI): domain Eukaryota; kingdom Metazoa; phylum Chordata; class Aves; order Suliformes; family Fregatidae; genus Fregata; species Fregata magnificens. The sequence goes on from WAAD01018835.1 coordinate 437,332, forward strand.
TTATAGAGCAGCGTGGAGGTTAATTTGCAGAGTTCATTAATCAGAGAAATAAACACGTCAGCGATCACCACGGAGAGGGGAAGCGGAGGAGCCTGCCTCTGAGATGGAGAAGGCCGACCTCGGCACTGATGCTAACCAAGGAACCGGTGACAGCGGTTTGCATCCTCAACTCAGGGTGAACCCTGGCTTTTCACACCGAACCACTAGCTGTAAAATCCTCAGCCGCTCACCCTGGGGTTCCTGCTAGCCAGAGCTAAATATTCCCTAGCTCCATGAGGTGTTAACTGGATAACAAGACCTCATCGCTCTCCAGCAGGTAACTCCGGTCCTCTTGGTCCTCCTATTCCCCTGCAATCTCAGCTTCTCATGGATTATTATTTTATTATTGTTATTGAGAAGCTTCTCAATAATCCTGGCCGCCAGCTCTGAAGTTACAACTATCACCCTCAGACTGAGAACTCGCCCACAGCTGACAACACGGGACTCCTAAAGCCCAACCCTCCTGGGAGCATCCCCTCCCCAAAGCTTGAAAGAAAGAGATGGAGCACCTTCAATGATAAGATATGCGAGGATACAGAGTGTCTATTAAGGGACAACACTTAGAAATAAAGAAAATGGCTTGACTCCTATTAGGTATTAATGAAGTTAACAGACATGGGGCTTCCTGGCCACGCAACGTGAGAAAGAGTGGTGCTTCGTGGCAGAAATATCTCAGGAATGAGGTGAGGATAGCCCCAACCTGCAGCAGGGCAGAAAGGGGCAGAAGGGTATTGATGTTGCTTCACATGGCTTAGAAAACAAGGAGTTTTGCAGCAGCAGGAAAAACACCGCAAGGACCCAAGGGAGCTGGCATCACCCCGTGCCGAGCAGCGAGAGAGAGCAGGCAGCAGGAGAGCTTCAGCAGAAGGCTGTTATAAAAGGAGAGTGCTTGCAAGACGAGGCTGGAGACCACCAACAGCTCCCCGCGTTCACTGGGCTCTCCTGACTTACCCTTCCCTTTCAGCCTAAAGGAGGTGACAGAATGGGGTAAGGCTTTAGGGAGGTGTAGCGATGCTCCACGCCGCCGGCCCTGCTCTCCGGGGAGGTTTCTGGAGGAGCTGGGTGGCCCCTTCCCAGGCTGGTGGCTCCTCCTGTACCTGCTGCTGGGGGACCAGCGGGAAGGAAGCTGCAGAGGATGCACACACATGGAAAGACGCTTAAGGGAGCGGAGCACTAATAGCTTTTTCTCGGGCTGGTAATTGCTCCCTGGAGAAAGGCTGCACATTGCACTGGGTTTTTTTCCCTCCTTCCTTCCTCACAGTCTATTTCAGGAACTGGTTTCCGACATTTTTTTTTTTAAGCCGTGGATGTACTTGCATGGAAGACCTGTGCTTCCAAGGCAATAGGCAAAACGAGTCCAAACCCAGCACAGACAGGTCTTGTCTTGCTGATCATCTTTTTGTCCTAGTACAATTAACAGTAGCCAATTAGCCCAGCCACTGCCTTGGCTCTTCTGCCACTTCAGGCGCTGTTATCCCTGGGACCTCCACATGGGAAATGAGTTTTACAAACCTCAACACGCTTCAGGGATTTGTTTTTACAGGAGCAGCTGTGTTCTCCAAAATATCGGAGTATATATGACATTAAGCAAGGAAAAGTGCCAAGCTCAGCACCTTGGACAAAATAATCCCACACACTAGTACAGGCTGGGAAGGGACTAGCTGAGCAGTAGAGCTGCTGAGAGGGACCTAGGGGCTGCAGTGCACTTGGGGTTGAAGAAGATGAGCCACCGCTATGAAAAAGGTAAACGAAGTACCAGCCTACGACGGCAGATCCAAGGAAGCCACCATTCCCCTCTAACTAGCACCAGAGAGAAATCAATAACCAGCGCACACACGTGTCACTGTGACCGCGGTCGTCTCCTTCCCTTCCTGCATGCTCTTAACAGGAGTTCTATAATGTTACCGATGGGCAGCTTAACGCATCTCCTCTGTGTCGATCTCCTCCTCTCCGCCGCTTCCACTAACTCCAAGTCTGGGGACTCGGCTAGGGTCAGCGTTAACTTTTCTGCCTGCTAGAAGTGTGCTTAATTAAACATTTTAATTAAAATCCACAAGAGTGATTGCCCCTGTCATCCTCTGAAGGGAAGGCTAATAAAGTCCCTTTTATCCAGTCCAACGAGCGGCCCAAGGACATGCTGCTGGGCAGCAGTCTTGGGTGGCAGCTGGAGAAAGTGTCTGTAAGGAACCGGGTCCTTACCTGCACCTGAGCAGCAAAAGCCAGAGCAGAGCCAGAACCTGGCATGGATGCAAAACCTGGACAGTTGGAAGCTTGGGCATGGAGACAAGAGGATGCAAACC
>WAAD01018835.1:442213-526306 GCA_013389945.1 Fregata magnificens
TACAGACCCAAAGTAGGACCCCCCCCCCGGTCCCCAACCCCAAAGCGTGACCCAGCTGGTTGCCCCCGACCCGGCGGGCAGGAGCATCGCAGCCGCCTCCCCGGCTGCCGGTGGGTACCACCGCCTCGCTGTGCCCCATCCAGCATTGAACCCTGGCTCTGACAGGTGAAAAAAAGAAGCCAGGACAGAAAGCTTCAGCTTTGAACCCTGCTGCTGTACTCTTTATCCAGGAAGATTATGAGGTTTACTGCTGCTTCTCCATTATCCTAAATAAAGCAGCCTTTCAAAATTGCTTCAGACATATTAGATCATGTACTTTTTACACTTCCAGAGACACTGGTTATAATATCTTTTTAACAACACTGGGCAGAATCTATTTTCTTCTTCCACTGAGCTGAAAAATACTGTTTTCTCAAGGAAGAAGAAAAAGGAGGAGGAAAAAAAAGCTATTGATTTTGTTTAGGGTCAGAATAAAATATCATTGGAGTGGGTGTTGAAATCCTCAGCCACGAATTATTTCCAAAGTGACAGTTTGGGCTGTGAAGATTTTTCTTGTGAAATAAAACAAAATAAATGAAACATTGTCTTCTTCTTCTATAGGTATACGTTTGAGGTTTCCACCAGCTCCAGCTGGTTCCTGCTGGGTATATTTAGCATTTCAATCTATTCCCTTCCCACTCCCATCCCTGCTGGAGTTGATGCGCGGCCAGGACTAAACCCCGCTTCCCATCCGGTCACGCCATACCATGGGGCAAAGAGAAACGTTACTGGTGGGATCCGGAGCCCCAAGGCTCAAAACCACAAGTACCGACAGAAGTTGCCCCCTCCGATGCCCGAGGGATGCTGCCGGCTCTCCGTTCGACCCTGCCCCAGAACAGAGGATGGTACCTGGCACGCCACGATGCAGCATCCCTCCAGCCAGGACAGGCTCCTCTCATGCTGCTTTTGAAGGCAAAATACTACCAGGAACCCCCAACCCCACAGCTCTCAGCTAGGTTTCACTTCTCCAAAGAGTCAGAAAATTAACTCCCATTTATATGCACAATCCACTTCACTCTAATCCATCCATCTATCTCTGCTCTTCTGCTGGTACAATAGATGAGTATTGGCTTTAAATACAATAATTTCTTTATAAATAAAGAACAGGCAACACTTTTGAAAGGGAAACCAGATGTCTACGTCCCTCTTCTGTGCTTTCCACTCCTCAGCATTGTGTGCGGGAGATAGAAACACGCCATTAGAATGAGGAGAGCCCCAGGTCCCTGCCTTCCTTTCTCAATTTTATTTTATTTATTTAGATTTATGCAAATGCCAAAAAAGGTCACCTACCCATATGCTCTCAACGCCCTTGATGTAACTTTAAAATGCATCATCAAAACGTCCTGTGCACCGCAGTATTTCACATTCAGTATCACACACCACCAGGAAGGCAGGTAACAGAAAAGCCAAAATACTCCCCTACTGCCAACAGATACGCTCCCTCCCCTGGCGAGCACCCGCACACACACATACCTTTTAGCTTCCATCAGCTCTTTCCCTTCCCCATCACCTTCTGTTCAGGGAAGCTACAGCCTTTTTCCCACACATCTGCTACTTGGCTCAACATCTGTCCCCTACCAGTCACTCCACATTCCCCATCTGCGGCTTTGGGCAAAGCACCATCCAGGAGCCGCTCCTGCTGCAACCTACCATCCCGTGCCACAGCCAGAGGGACCATCCAAATCCTGCCATCGGATTGGGACCCCTTGCTCTTCTCCATGCTTCTGAGCATGGTGGGCTTAGAATCTCTTGGTTTCATGGAGCCAGCCTCCAGTAGAAATAACAAAAGTGCTGCAAAAGCATCAAAAAATTCAGCCCAAAGTCTGACCTCATGGGACTGCCAAACTGGTCTCATGGTGCTGCCATGTTCAAAGCAGGTCAAGGTATTCCCAAGCACACGGAGGCTGTTGTGACACCAGGGGATGGTCTGGACCATGCTCCTGCTCAGGACGCTGCACCCACCAACACACCTGAGCCACCAGCCAGCCCAAAATCCAGCAGCATTTTGGGTAGGAAAGACCTGCCCATGATTCAAGCTGCCACAAAGATGTGAATTTTTAACTCCTGAACCTCCTGGAGCTCAACCTTCAACCAGGAGCAGAGCTCCCCGCTGCCGGCGCCTGCCTTCAAGACGCCATAGGATTTCTCTGCAGCAACTCTTCACGGTTCCCGGCCATCGCTCCCTTGGGAACGTGCGCAAAGAGTGAACTAATGAGTCTATTAGACTTAATTAAGCTAATGTGAAATTATTTACTTAATCTGGGAAGATCTTATGATGGCGAGAAATCCCCACGGAAAAAAGCATACAGCTGCCTCGCACGGTCTAGCAAAAAGCTTGCGAGCAACTGGTTGCTGAGACGCTCCACTGCATGGCAGCAGGGGCGGCATGGACCAGGAGGCTCAGCTTGAGCCCCTCCTGCAACCGGCATTGCACCACTCCACTGGCTCAAGGCACCTGGCTGCTGCTCCAATGCACGCCAACGCCACCAGGAAAACCAGCCGGAAAGCCCCATCCCTGTTTCGCCTTCGTTTTCCAAATGCACATCTGTCCCCGGGCAGCAAATCCATCCAAGTCTGGCGCCTGGGTGGGAAAAGTTTTCAGAAGTGGTTGGCCTCTCTCTCTCCCACGGACAGCGAGCATCCCTCATCCCCCAGCACCGCATCCAGGCTGCGCCTCACCGCAGCGGGCAAGAGCGGAGGGTGAGCGCACAGAGCAAAGGCTGCAGAGAGGAAAGGGGATTTTGCCTTGCACATTTTGCTCGCTTTTTCTTAATGTAAAAAAGCTTAACGCTTGCTTTGAATTCTTAATACGACTGAGTTCTTTTTGCCACTTATTTTGTTTTGTCATGCACTACATACAATTACACATCTCTAATCCGCAAATCCTCCCCCCGACACCAGAACACGTGCCAAGCCTTTACTTTCCGCAGCCGCTGCATTAAAGGCCTTTCGAGATTAGCTCACATCACAGAGCGGCGGGATGCCCTTGCATCACCCACAGCCGCGATGCTCCAGTCCAGGAACAGCCAGCTGGAGCGACTCAGCTGGAAGCCCCCAACCCCAAGGACCGGCACTCACGATGGCGATGCCCCATCTCTTGTGCTGCGTAGAGGAGGGGTCTCCAGCCCCGGCATTGCAGCCGGGAGCCCTCGCTGGGACTACGTCCTGGAGAAGGAGCCTCCCCCCATCCCGGCTGCAAGGAGCTCAGCTCAGCATCTCTCAGACGGAAATCACATTTCGCAAATCTCCCACAGTGAATCAACTCACCAGTCAGATATTAGCTCAGCAAAAACTGGCAGGCAAATGATCTAATTAATAATCAGCACTATCAGTAGTTCCTGCTTTTCTCAGGCTGCCAAATAGGCAAGAGCTTCTCTGCAAATGGGAGGCACCGCTACCTGGGAACAAGATGTGATTATTGCCACAAGGTCGGACAGTGACAGTGCCGGCAATCGGCGCCCCGCTCACAAGTCACCTATTCAGGCCACCTGCAAGGGGACACCGAAGGCTTGGTGGCCCCTTGTGACACCCAGGCAGGCAGCGGCTCCCCAGAGACAGCAGAGCTGGCTCAGACCTTGGTTTCCCATCCACAAGTGTTCCCACCAAACGCAGGGAAAGCAGAGCTAAAGGCTACCCCAGTGCACAGACCATCGCTTGCAGGCTCTTGCCTGCGGGCACCAACCCCTCATCCAAGCCCTGGAGGGTACCAAGGTCCTTCTTGCACCCCAGCACCGCACGGCTGCTGTCCCCATGGGAAAGGGGTCAGCAGGAGCATTTCGTACAGAAATATAAATGGCCAGGGAGGGTGCAAGCAAGGGCAAGATTTTCCCTCAATACACAAGGTTTCACCGCAGCCTCGGAGCCTCTCCCGACCCCACTCAGGAAAATAAGAAGGAAATAAGAGAGACATCAATTTCCAGAGCTCAGCGCCAAAATCCGGCCTTCGCCTTTGAAAGTGTAATTTATTCAAGCTGCTTTATTATTGCAGAGCCCAGCGTAGACAGGGGATTATGGAGAGGTCACAGCTGGAGCAATAACAATAGTAACAAAAAATAGTTAAGTCGGGAGAGTATCTTGTGGGAGTTCCTCGCACATCAGGGAGACGCCTTTTTTCGAGCTGAGGTGTTTTAAAGCAAACGAAGAAGAGCATCCCGCCCCGCCACCAACTTAACACAGCAGTGGCATCAAACGAACCTTTCGGGAGCGATGGGGATGGGGGCTTCACACCCCCTCTGTTTGTGAACCCAATTAGGCATATGTTGAGGAAAGGGTGTATGTATATTAGATTTTAATTAAGCAGTGTTAATTATAATCTATGAGATGTGCTTACTGCTTATCTGATAATTATGAGAAAGCCAATTTGGCTGCTGGCTTGTGACTAATTAAGTGGAATTAGTAATGATAATTATAGATTTAATTTTTGTTTGCCTTTATTGGCAATGGGGGGAAACCGGCTTCGAGGGCTGGGTGGGGCGGGTGGAGAAGGGATAGGAAAAACCATGGGAAAAGGTCACCACGCCGGGGATTTGGCCCAAAGGATGAGGACCTGCCTGGGATTTCCCAGCAAGAGTGGATTTTTGGTGGAAAAAACCAATTTGGGATTAAAAAAGAAAGTTTTGTGGCAACTGCTTGATGCAAACAAACTTCTGCTGAAAGGCAGCAGTTTCGTGGAGAGATTGGGCTGGGGTTTTGCCAGCCTACTGCACGGGCTGCCAGGGTCTTGAAAAAAAAACTTGAAAATTTGGGCAATTTGAGGAGTTTGGCTTTTCCAACCCACAGAGGGAAATTCCCTAGGGATGTCTCCCCTTCCTCCCACACCCGCCACAACCCCAACTCCTGCTCACAACCTGCCAGGAAGAAAAAGGCAATTTTTGAACACTTCTGACTTATTTTTTCCCAGTATAACTGATAGGCTATAAAATAAACATCAAATACTGCAGAAACTGCCCAAGTCTTGGGAATGGGACTTGCATATTTTTTGACATGCCCACAGGTTGCTACTGCTGCCTGGCTGCAAGTCTCCTTGAAATACGCATCTTCCTCTCCCCTCGAGTATGCACCGTGGTCACAGGCTGCCAAAGTGGCCCAAAACATCATAGGATAGCAAAGCTTTTGTAAAAGGCAAAGAATAAAAACACAAGGAAAAGGAAAAACCCTAAATATATTGCAGCTGGATTTTTAAAAGGCTCAGATACTCGCAGCTGCACGACACCACGTGGAGCTATGCAAGCTAAGCTAATGATAATTAAATCTCCTGCTGCAGGGGTGAACAGCAATTTTGCGCTAGGCCTGATGCCCGGGATGAAAGCTATCCTGGGAAAAGCCGCGGTGGCAGTGCGGGGCCGGAGGGTCGGACTGCGGAGCTGCTCCATTCACTTCCCAGGCAAAACCCAGGCGGAGCGCGGGAGCTGGGGGTGCTCTACCCAGCTCCTTCCCGCAAACTGCATTTCTAATCTCCAACGCCGAGCTAAATAATACATGACAATCTCAGGTATAAATTACAGGCAGCAGCGGAGGGGAGACAATGCAGGCTGAATGCATTAAGGCAACAGCCCTGTTGCAGCCTGACTCATTTGCAAGACCCCATTGCACAGGGAGGGTCCCTGCCGAGGCACCCCCATGTCGCGGTGGGGCATGGTCTGCGAGGACGGCTTGGTGAAGGGCTCAGCTCCAGGGAAAACACCTGACCTGACTGCAAAGTTGCTTTTCGCATCCAAAGCCAGGCCGTTCCTGGGAAGCAGCCTCGGGAAGTGGCTGTGGGGCCAAAGCATTCCTCTTTGCACACCGGATGAGTCCCTGTTGCTGACCAAAATAGACACTTCACCCAGCTACTGCACAGCTAAATTTGGTCCCCAGCCCCCCCAGATAAATGAACGCAGCACAAAGCCATTAGCCAGATCCCTTGTGTCACATCAGAAAACCTTCACCGCAGTAGGCAGGGATGCAGCCCTGCCAGGAGCCTGCCCTCACGCCTCCCAAGGAAGTGGATGGTACAGAGGTCATGCTGCTTTCTGCCAGGCTGCTGGAGGAAGCAGACGTGAGACAAAACCCAAGTCCTGGCCACTTGTGAGCATTAAGGATTATTTGCCAGACAGGCTAGTGCACTGAGGTCTGTGGTGGCTGGTTAGTAGGAGCAGCACAAGAGATTAAATGACAGCAAACTCACGATTTCTTTTTTTTTTTTCTTTTTTTCATTTCAGCACCGACTCGAAAATAGGCCTGTTTATAAAGGGAAAAATTCCCCATAAGTCACACATTTTTCAGACAAAAAAAAAAAATAGCCAGCATCAGCCTGAAGCGACCAAAACACACACTCAGATGGACAAAATGTGACTTCATTCCTGATGATGCTCAAGGTTTGTGTGGCCACACGCACCCCTACAAACTCCCTCCGCGGTTTCCACCTGCAGCTGCGATCCAGCAGCACATCAGGATCCATCATAACAGAGCATCACATTGAAGTGCATTTGCTGAATCATTTGTTCAGGCTCGTGTACTTAATTTACCTGTGACACATTTAATACCTTCACCTCCTGTCCTAAAGAGCTGCGGGATTCATTGGGAGGAGAGTGCAAAGGGCTTCAGCTCTGACCTCATGCTCAGCTCTGCAAGGAAATAATTTGTTTGGATTTCCCTGATGAGTGCCAAGGTAAGAGAGGTCAGTGTCTGGCCCTAGAGAGATAAATAATAGTTTAGAGATGACCTAGCTCCACACCAGGGAGCGTTCGGAGGCTGGGATCTCTTGTTGAACACTTCTACCCATGGTTGGCAAAGGATGAATTACTGGGTGCTACCTACCCCTCTGAAAAGAGGAGAAATGGGGTTTTAAGAGAATAATGCTTCATAATACTAGGCATGCTGTTGGATAAGAAAAAGGCAAGGCAGAAGCCAGGAGCTGGTAAAAGCTACAGCTTGTAATTTCATTGCACCTTCTCTACTCAATAAATGAGTTTCAGTCAGAGCATCTCTTCCATCCAACCCAAAAAGGACCTGAAGGGTAAGTTGATTGCATTGATCGTGCATGCATTTTCCCGGCAGGGAAAGTGGCCCAGTCCCTCGCTGCTTCCGTCCAAAGTACTCCACTTACTTATTACGGGAATATCGCCAGAGACTCCAGGGCCAGGGAGCAGGATGCTACAGGGAATTCATTGCTCTCTGAGTGCTAGGAACATTAAGAGAGAAGGCAGAGCAGGGAGGTACGGCAGTGGCTCAGCTCAGCTTTTTCCCCATCACAGCCACTGGCAGCCTATCACTCCTGCTACAAGTTTTGACAGCCCCATGGGATCATTCTCACAGGGCTGTCGTTAACCCTTACAAGAACGGCACGTAGGGAATTGACTGCAGGGAAGGCAGTGCAGATCTGCTGAGACAAACTGCCTTCATGCAGCTCCTGCCTGCCCCCCAGCCAATGCTCAGCCCTGCCGCCCACTCTCTTACACCACTTACACCTTACATGTGCATCCTCCTCCTCCTCCCCAAGCAAGAAACACCCTCTCCATCCTACCTAGATCCCTACACCCAGCTGTGACAATGCTTGGGCATCCAGCTCCTGAGCCAAGCCATCTCCTTTGCTGCTCCCAGGGTCCCCGCCACTGCAGAGTCTCCCTGGTGTACCCATCCCTAAAACCCTGCCTCTCCTCCCCGAGGGGTCAGGGAAGAGCATAAATCACTGTGGGAAGCACTGCCGGACTTGGTACGAAACAGAAACTCATCTCGGTAAGGTCCACACTGCCATAGGGGTGTGCTGGCCGGACAGCACTGCTGCCATCGCCTAGCCTAAACCAGCCACAGCACGGGGCTAGCTGCAGAAATGATGGGTCTGAGCCCAAACTCGGCATCAAACCCCAAAACGGGAGCAAAAGGCAGAGTGCAAGGTCTGTGCCCGGCTGGCATGCTCTTTGCCTTCAGTCGCCCAGTCGTCCCCCCACCCCGGGGATGGCACACATGCCAGGGAGGTGGGAAGGGAAGGGAAGGGGACATCCCGGAGCAGCGCCAGCCTCCCTGCTCCGCTGCCATCTCCGGAGGCAGCAATGACAGGCAGGAGACAGGGCAGGTTGGCAGCCTCACAGCAGCGCTGCCTGTGCCCGGGGAGATGGGGTCGGGATACCTGGCTTTGCTAATTGACCCCCGAGGAAATCACCTGCCGACACAGCAGCGTGCTCCTTTAAGCGAGCCGCCTCTGCCTCCCCCTGCAAGAGGCTGAGCTGTGCCTTGCCGTAGTGTCTTCGAAGGAGAAGGCTATCAGCTCAAAACAGCCGAGACCTTTAGCTCAAATCCATTAATCCTCTTTATTAAACCCAGGTCACCTCTGAGTCCTGGCAAATTAACCAGCATCTCCCCACTGCAAGTACATCAAGAGGAAACGCGCTGTACAGCGCCTGTAATTTTCATGGACCAGGGCTCCAGGGTCAAAGGGCTTCCCGGGCTCCATTCTCTGCCTTTGTCAATTTAAAAGGGAACATCGGCTTGCTCTTGTATAAATTACGAGAGAGGCAGAGCAGGGGCCCAGGGCGGCCGCAGGGCACTCTGCCGGCTGCAGCCGTGCCAGTGGCTCCTCTCCTGCCCAAGGATGGGAGTAGGGGACAGCAAGGTCACAAGCACTGAGTCCCCTGGGGGGAAAAATGGGGTTGGGGACAACCTCCAAGCACACCCTCCAAACAGCTGGGCAGCCAGGGTACTGCGCTTGGCATCCTCCAAGGCTACCTTGGCCACGTGCCTTCTTGCTGCTTCTAATAAATGGCACATCCTCGGTGCCAGCCCAGCTGGGGAGCGAGAGAAAGAGAGACTGGAAGGGCTTCGCTCCAGCTCAGAAGTGGGTGGAAAATTGTTCCCTTGTTGCCTGAAATTTCACCATTTGAAACGTCTCCCCCTTTCTGCGCTATCCTGTTGGAGCCACTCTACTCTGAATACTCACCAAGCCAGCACCAAAGCGAGAGCGGCTCTATTTCTGAAAAGTCAAGGACATTTAGCTGGGCTGGGGAAGACCTGGGGCCAAATCCCTTATAAACACTAATTATACACCCAGTAGAAGAGCTCCAAAAGAGAAAGCCAGCCCAGCCTGGCCTGGGGAAGACAGACTCTGTATGGGCTGAGGGATAAGGGCAGAGCAGGGACTGGAGGTCACAGCACTCCCTTCCTGGGATGGGTCTCCTCCCGCTCCTAGAAACAGCATCCTCAAGACAAGCAGAGCCAAGCAAAGAGTGCTCATACATTCTGTGAGTGAAGAAATAGGCATTTTTCAAGGGGCAGGGGGGAATGTGCAAAAATTTCCAAGCAGCTCTGTAAGATAAGCATCACATCTGTTCCCCTAAGACAACTCCACACCACGGCTCTTCCCAGCACACTCTCCAGCCATAGCTCTCTACCACAGGGCTATAAATCCACCGGCTTTGGCTGAAGTTGCTCTGGTTTTACACCAACTTAAGCCAGCAGAGACCGAGCTGGGGAACCGCGATCCAAACGCCAGGATGCTCACCCTTAACTCAATCCGACAGCACTGGGGTTTTTCCACCTGGGTTTGAGTTACAGGTAGGATTAGTGCACGGCATCTTAAATCTCCTAGCCATCAGCTTGTATCACAGCTTTAGTTTTTTATTAAAAACATCATTTCTTGCTGTATTTAATCACTGCAAGGTCATTTCAGTGACAGTTGTCAGCATCCTAGCCAAGGAACCAGAGGAGCAGAGCCCTGTCCCGCTGACCAGATAAAAGGAGGAGATGCTGGGTTTCATTTCCTTGTTTTCAATTGAGAGGTGCCCACCTCGGTGTGCAGATTAAGGTGTGGGTGGGCCGATGTCAGCCCCCCGCGGGTTGAGATGGGAAGCTGCCACTCGCTCTGCTCATCAGGAGCCCAGAGGAGAGAAATTGCATAGTTCTCCCCGCGGCCCTCTGCCCACCTCGAACCAATTTCTGCTCCTTTTAATTCAATTCAGCTCCTCCTGACCTTGGCTGGCTGGAGTTGCAGAGTTTCTCTCAACAGATAGCACCAATTACAGAGGTGTGAAAATGGAAGGCTTTCAATTCGGAGAACAAACCCAAGAAACTGGGACTTTATTGAACTGAGAAACAGGGGGCGGGAAAGGGGGAGCAGACAGGGGCACGGGCTCAGAACTATTGCCTGCGCTCCTTCTAGAAACCAAATGCTTTGGCTGTTCCCTCTGCAGGGGAAGGCGAAGGCTTCGCCTGGGAAGCGGGGCTGCCCCAGGGGCTGGGGTGGTGAACGCTGCGAGAGGTGCAGGCTGAGATGCACAGAGCCGATGGCACCCAGGGACGCCAAACCCATCCGCTGCACCACTGGCATCACGCCTCACTCCGTTAGTGGCCACAAGCTGGCGTTTTCACGTGCATTCCCCAATGGGCTGATTTCAGACCCTCGAAATCAGATCCGACAGGTCTGACACAAACTGAGTTTGCTTCCCCGCAGCACATCCGGGCTGGATTGAATCTGCAGCATCTGCAGCCCAATCCGTACCGTTAGGCACAGTGGCACCTCCATCCACACTACCTTTTTAGCATAGTGCCACTTTTTGTCCACCCACGGAGCTATTGCCAGCCAAGAACTGCTGGGCCAAGCCTCTGGAAACCCGCTCCCTGAGTGCCAGCGTGAGCCTGGTTAGATCTGGGTAGGAGGGCTCTGGCAGGATCGCTTAGCTGACTGCCTCGGCAGAGAGATCAACGCACAGGCAGTCTTTATAAAAACTGCCTTCCTACTGCACAGTGCAACCTGTGATGATCAGAGAGTCCCCAGACAAAAGCAGGGGATGTTCAGTTCACGGGAAGGAGGCAGAGACAAGCACCTCCCCGGGCTGAGCTCACCGAAGCTCTTTGCTCAGTGTGCCCCAATGCTAAAAAAACCCTAAAAACAAACCAAGAATTCCTGGATGCCTGGGGTAGAAAACGTCGCACGGCAAAAGGGGTTACTCTCATTTGAAGCAGCACTACCAAGTATGGTCCCCCAACAGCTCTGGATACTTCCACAAATTTCGTGGGCTGGAAGGATGCAGAAGAGCCTTCCCAAGACCTGAAAACTCCCCTCTCCAGCCCTGTCGCACCACCTCCATCAGCTCGACACCCAGGTACCAGCCAAGCCCAGAGTCCCCCTTCGATCCAGATGCGACCCTTCCCTGATGAGGACAACCTCACGCCACAAAGCTCTGCCTTCCAGGCCAATGTGTGAAGAGTGAACAGGTCCTCCCTGCCTGAATTTTGGGCAACCACCTAGCTGGCTGGCACATCTGAGCAGGCTCAGCATCCCTTTTTGGAGGCATCCTCCCAAGCCTCGGAGCCGGGGGGCCACCAAAATGAAGTAGTGGCTCATTTGGGCCTCTCTCTCAAGAGTTGCCGTGACTCGGCAGGACTCTCAACAGCTCGGAGGCGCGTGGTTTTAAAGCCAGTGCACAGCACCTCCTGTATCTCCAGCCAAGCTGCGACCGCGGCTCCCCACAACGCCTGCCCATAAATCCTCCAACCCAGTAAACAGTCGAATTACAGCTCCCCGCCATTGCTTAGCTGCTTTTGACACTAATTGCTCTGCGGAGTGTGTGCAAGTGGCAACACCTTATTAAAAGTGAAATATATTATACTGTCCACTTATTGCTACTTTATAAAGATAAAGTATCCCGAGGATACAGAAGGGCTGGCAAAGGCATTGACTCTCAGCCTCGGAGCAGCCGGCAGATGCTGCAGCACACAAAGCAGACGCAGGGCAGGCATCGCCGGGACAAATGCGTGCTCTCCGCTAAATTGCAACGAGCGTTTCCATTTGGACCCCAAGGGTTGAGGGAAGAGCGTGCTTGAGAATTCCTTCTCTGCTCACCTCCTGGTTTCACCTCGGAGATCATCACTCTCAGACCTTGGGGAAGGCAGGCAGAGACGAGACGTGAAAGGGCAGGGGGATCAAGCACACGCTGCCCTCCCGCCAACTTCGAGAGGAGCAGAGGGTGCCCCTCGACTCACAAAGCCAGACTAAGTCTCTTGCTAATTGTGAATTCGCGTTTGCCTACCTCCAGACACCGCTGCCTTAAGTGCCGTTCAGTCTCTACTGCCGGTGACACTAACCAGGGCATCAGCTACTCCAACGGCCACGTAAGTGCAAGCCCAGAGCCCTGCGATGCTCCAGCTCCACAGCAGCACAGCACAGGGATTTTAGGACCCGATGTATTGATCTCACAGCCTTTCTCCTGTGTTTCTCAAAGGAGGAAGCCAAAACCCACTGTTTCACAAGGAAAAACGTGCAGAAACCTCCACTTCAGATTTGGAGCTACAGCAGGGACACGTCTTTTAACACGTGTCTGCACATGCCTCAGGCAAATCATTTTCCCTCTTTATTCCTTGGCTTCCCTGTCTGCAAAAACAGGCACGACGAAATTTCTCTTCTTCGTGAAGTGTTTTAAGATCTACTGGAAACAACCACTACGCAAGAGCGAGACCTGATACCGCCACGTTTCAGTAATAAATGTTTCGATCCAGTCCCTCAGGCCTCTTCTCACCAGGTAATTTTGGGAGAATTTTTGTTTTTTATTTTGAATTGATAGGCCATTTCTGGTTGGGAACGCGACAGGCAGCAGAAGACAGGAGGAAGGCAGACACGGGGGATGCCATCAGAGGCACTTCTGCAGCCTGCGGTGCTCAGAAAGAGATGGTGTGAGGGGAAGGCACAGAAGACCACCCGCGTGGGGGAAAAAAATCAGCTTCTGGGGACTCATTTTCAGTAAAATGGAGATATTCCTCACGCACATCACAAAAGTCATTAACACCTACATCTCTCCTGTACTGCGGAGAGTACAGATCCTATTATTTATCACTTACTGGTCATTTCCCATGTGGCAGAGACAACAGACCCACCTCCCATCAGCTTTGAGGACCACAGGGCACAGAAACACAGCCTGCATCGCGCTTTGATTCCTGAAGGAAATGGCATGTCCTAAGCAACAAATATGAAATATCCAGACTCTTTGGTTCAACAAGTTCAAATCCAAGCAGGATCAATACCTTCTCACTCCTGAGGTATCAGCAGGTAATTGGGTATCATGCAGTGATGAGCAACCTAGTTTGCTCAGAAGCGGCAAACTTTAATCTTCATCCATTCCTGGTACATAGAATGGAGAGGGAGGAACAGATCAAAGGAGAACAGATCAAATTCAGCTGCATTTGGACCCAGATTGCAGAAAAAAGGACTCATTCTTAAGCAAAATGCCTCGGACTTCTAAGGTTCAACATCTTGAGAGGACCCAAGTACAACACAATGCAGAGAAGTTGCCATCTCTCTAGCGCAGCCACCTGCAACCCCAGCACCACCTCCCTTGGGTTTTAGGCTGCTCCTGATACCCCAACTTTGCACCACAGCCCTCTCCAATTTCACACTGCATCATTTGACCACCTCCACCTCTGCAAATGCCTACGTCTGCTTTCAGCTCCTGGACCCCCTACTCCGGCCCCCTCCCCGCTGTCCTATTTCCAACCCCATGGCATTTCAACAAAGGGGCTCACGAATGCCCACACCGCTTTGTCCCACAGCACCGCTTTGTCCCACGGCACCAGCCCTGCCGTCAGCTCCAGTGAGGGCAAGGAGATGCTGGTGCACGCTTTGCAAGCTGGAAGGTCCCACCTGGCTATAGGAGATTGCCACCCCAGCCATGGAAATGAGAGATGGCAAGGTAGATGGATGGACAGACAGAGAGAGAAAAGCACCACTGGCAGCAAAACGACCTATTTGACAGATTTCCCTGCCGATCAAAGCTAACTTTGCTTGGAGGTTTTGACATCTGATTAATTATGTCGCGCTGGCTCGCCTCAAAAGGTTGCATTTCCGGCAGCCCTCGCCTTTCATCCTCGCAGTGTTTGGCGGCCGAACCTGCTCCGCTGGTGCCAGCGGAGGAGGGGACGGCGGGAGAGTGGCTTTGCCAAACGTCCTGGCCTGTCCCTGGGAGGCAGGAGATAAGGAGGGCGAGGGATGGCCGGGGACAGAGCCCCTTTGTCTGCGGTGCCTTTTGTCATGGGCAGATAGGAGGCGGCTGCCTGGTGCTGACATTTAGGTGAACAAATTAAAATGCACCGCCATGGAGACTAAATGTCATTAGCCTCATTAGAAGTGATCACATTAAAATAAACAAAAAAAAAAGTGGAAATTAGCCAACACCGTTAAATAAAATAAATAAACGGGCAGATCCGACAGGCACCGTGCAAGCCCATGCCAACAGCAATCGCCTGGACTGCCGAGCTGGGAAGGGGCATGGTGGGAGCAGCTAAGGTCTCCATAGGCTCTGATGCCACCCAGGCATGCGCCGAGACAGGTCCAGCTGTGATGTGGCCCCAAATGTAGCTGCCTGTTTGGAATAAGTCTATGGGGTCTTTCGGGCTTCATTTCGAGAGAGTTTCACAGGATGCCCTGCGGAGACTGGCTTTAAGGACCTTAACACCCACGTCCCCTGGGGCTGGCACTGCAGGCAGCACTCCGCCAGGACCTCTGCCAGCAGCTGCACTGCAAAGGATGCACCCCGTGTGCACTGCTTTAACACGATGGGGTTTTTTTAGCAGCATCCAGGTTTCTCTCGGATGTTTCCCATTCGATTACTGGACAACACCAACCGCATTTCGCTTATGCGCTGTGACAGGACTGCCGCACAAGGTGGAAGGCTTGGTGAAAGCAGCGCTGGTTTGTCCTTGCAAAGAGAGGAATTTTTCCTCTAACCCCTCTTGCTATGCAAACGCCATTTCCTTTGGGGCGGGAGAAGTCATCAGAAGGCCCTTGCAAGATCCTGCTTATGACAGAGCAGATTTGAAAGCCCAGAGATCTCCTTCCCCCTCCTTCCCTTCTGTCAAAAATTATAATCATCATTTTCCAGCTTGCTGAACAATCAAAGTGTGGCCTATATTCGCTGGAGCTCCTTCCACACGCTGCATGCATAGCAACAAGTCCAGGAAACAAAAGCCAGAAGTAAACAGTTGGGCAAGAGGAAGCGACCGGCTGGCAGGTGGACAGCAGAGGAACGCTGCTCGGAGGGCACGTCGTGGGGCGCAGGCAGCCTGGCTTCCCCCCAGTCTCACCAGTTCGGAGCTGCTCTGAGGGCCCGGAGCCCCATGTGAAGACCTCTTCTTCCACGCTCTGCAAGGAGCATGTGGGGAAGAAATGTGCCTGGGCAATTTGGTTAGTGGAAAGAGTAATGTTCCTGCGGTACCAGAAGGAAGCCCAAGCCCTCCTGCTGCAGGTTCAGCTGGTCCTCACGTGGCTAAGGAGCCATGAGGAGTTCACCATGGGGTGAGCCACGAAGGACAAAGCCACATCAAGCACAGGTAAACCCAGCTTGTTCCCCGGGAAGCTTGTATCCTCTACATAAAACCCTACCAGTGCACCAGCCCTGGCCAACACAACAGACACCCCCCATCATTTTGCTGTCCAGACAGTCTGAGCCGATGAGGTCCAGTCCCAGCATCCCATCCTGAAGCATGGAGCTCGCAGGGAGGTTTGCCGGGCTACCCCTTCCCCGCAGTTTGCAGCCCGCTTCAGTCTCCAGAGCTGTCAATCCAGCACTTTTCACTAGCGCTGAATTCACAGAAAAGTAAATCTAAAAATAACTCTTCTTTTTCCCCCTTCCTTGCCTCATCTCACACGTGCTCGGTGCACACATGACTCTGCCGCACAGGCAACAGGTCCAACTTCCCTAAAACGGCTCCTCCCAAGGAGGCTGCTCTCGACACTGATGCACCGATGGGTCTCTGCAGGTAGCTAAGCCTTGGTGCCCAAGGCTGACGTGTCCATCTGGGAAATTCAGCCCATGGAGACAGATCCAGGACAAGAGAACCATGAGAAGCACCAAGTGCCCTTTCTAGAAAGCCCCTGAAACCACAGTCGCTGCTTTCTGTGACCGTGCAACCACTCCCTGCTTCAGATGATCTTGAAGAGACAGCTCCTCTGCAAAACGCTCTTCCCTGGCCCTGCCAGAAGCCCACCACCTCCATGCAACTCAAATCAATGCCTCAAACCACTGCCCGCTGCCACCCCACGCTCTCTGAGCCTAAGCTGGGACTAGAGGGAGAGCCCACCAGCTCCAAGGTTCTGCTCAGCCGGACCTCACAATACCTGGGCTCATGCTACCATCAGTTCACAAGGGTGATGCATCCCCTGCCATTCCTACCTCTCTAGACCTAGCAAGCCGCCTTGTTTGGTCACCCTTCGAGGGTGATAATGCAGTCCCAGAGCTTTTGAGAAGCAGGCAGGAAAGTGTTTCGTTCCTCTAAGCATGAAATGAAGAGGAGTTCCCTGGAAAAACCCACCCACTGAGCAGCAAGTGTCAAAGCCACCTCTGTACGTGCTGTTGCCGCATTGGTAATTATAAGTACCATGCCTTCATTAGGGAAAGGGAGAGATGACTGGGAGGCAAGGAGATTTACAGCAGAGCTGCAAAAATTATTTTTAAATTTAAAAAAAAGGAGAAGTGTGACAGCTGAGATCATTCCCCATCCTGCACATGCCAGCAGCCGAGAGCATCTCAGGGGATGCTCAGGCCAGAAGGTAAGAAGGGATGGGGACCAGTGTCCAGCTTTCCCTAACTGGGGATGGGAAAAGAATAGGGCTGCAAAGCCCAGGCTGACCACAGGGTCATGGAGGATGCTACAGAAAAAACCCCACAAGTTTTCCCCTATCCCTGCCTGACTGCAGCAACAGGACCCTCCCGGGTACCCTGCTCCCCCCTCGAATGTGCCGGGATTCGTCACAGCAGCCCAGCAGCCTCCTTCCCCGCTCCTCACCCAGCGACTTTGGTTTCTAACCAAGCAGAGCGCAAACTTCAAATTGCATACTCAAGTGTAAAATACGAACACAGCTGTTTATGCAGCTTGAAATTTGCCATAACCAAATATTCAAGCCTTTGGGGAAGATTTTCAAAGGCACCGGTTAAGGTACCCAGCTCCCATCAGTGCCTTTGAAACATTTCTCCTTTTCAGTTTTCACAGGGATTCGCACCAGCAAAAGCTCCTCCACCCGGACGTCTGCAACTAGTGAATGCACAAAGGAGACACTGTCAGAGAAGCTGCTGGAAAACGCAAAGCAAGGTTCGCCACGTTGGGGCATCCTGGAAGGCAGCTGCCGGAGCCACCAGCCCTGAAACCCGCAGCCCCAGAGCAAATTGTTCTGGAAACTTGTGTCGCAGGGATTTGCACGGAGCAAAAGCTGCGTGTGCCCGTTCTCCCATCACGCTCCCTCCCCACGTCACCTGGAAATGAGAGCAAGCACTGCTCCTCCCCAGCAGAAAAAAACATCCTCCAAAAGGCCAACACCACCTTTCTCCCTGTCCCGGGAGCCAGGAGATGGAGGAATCTACCTCCGACAGGGAAACTACAGCCCCAGCCTCGGGCGGAACAAGACCGGGCAATGTTTTTGGGCTGACGCCTGCCAGTGCACGCTCCCCATTCAGCTGGGACCTCTTTCTTCCCCAGCATCTCCAACTGATGGAGGATTGAGGGCTGCAGTGCCTTATCCGCTACAATCCCCAGCCTTTGGGAGAGCACAGAAAATCCCTTTAAGTCCCTCTCGCTCATATTGAAATGACACTAAAGCGGAACTAATGTGCTCCAGGTACTTATTCTTGGGCTTAGTTGCAGGGATCAGCAGCCGTCCACCAGTCCAGCATCCCCCACCAGAGAGAGGCAATGGCCACTTCACAGGCGCTGGTGGCAGCAGGAAAAGCATGCTCCCGTGGCAGGGGCTCCGTACGAGGAAGGGATGGAAAGGTGTTTTTAACTCCTGCAATGTCTGTTTCTCAACTTTAGTCTGGATTTACAACCAACACCAAAGCCATGCTGCCCAAGCAAGGACGAGACAGGGGAGGTAAGGGTTTGCACAGCCAGAGTCTCTGGGGGGACGCAGAAAGCAGGTCCTGGGTGCAAGGGGTGATGGCAGAGCACTGGGGGACTTGCCAAGCTTTATCTTGACCCCGATGCCCAGGAGCAGTGAAAAGGGATTGTCCACCTCACCCTGCACTGCCAGATTTCTGACCTCTGAAAGGAGCCGCTGCCATGACAAGTCATTTCACCAAGCCAGCAAAGGCAGCAATATAAATATCTGAAGCAGCTGATGTCCATTGATTTTTGCCACCTGTAGAGCCATGATATCACACCATAACTGCAGATTAGCCAAATATACTCCCCCCCTGCCCCAAATCCATTCTCCAGTGCATCGCAGCCCACCCCGGTACATCTCAAAACAACAGCACCCAAAATGCCCAGCAGTTCAAAGCATTTGCCAATGGCTTGACACTTAAATTACCCACTCCGCCTCCCCATCCTGCAGTGCTGGGCTCATTAAAAATCCTCAGCATCCTCCCCATCAGAAGGAGCCCACCTCAGAGAGCAACCGATGTCCAGGAACCCGCCTCCCCCAAGGCACCAGATGACAACAGCATTAAGCCATCGAAATTATTTTGGATGGAAACTTGTCTTACAAAGAAATGAAAAGCTGCAGAGTAAGACACTATCTATGACCAGAGGGGTCAGGGTTTCATTATTGCATTAACCTTTCGTGTCTTTAGATTCCACAAGAGTAAATTGGTAATGAGACAACATGAGCCCCGATGGGAAAAACGCATCTTTTCTAACAAAAGTAATGGGGGGTGTGTGGGGGGGGGGAGAACAGGGGTGGGATCGAGAGAGAGAGGAAAAAACTGACAAATAAGCTATTTCAGCTAATAATAACTTTGCGATGCTATTTTCTGCAGGAGCCTTCAAGTTGTGATGTTTCCCTTCACTCTAATTACACCTTCTAAAAGCAGGTTCCCTTCTCATTTTAACCACCCCGTGCGAAACTCCCGCAGGATTCGGATAAAAATGGAGAGGGGAAGAGTTTGCACTTCACAAACAGCCTCTGCATATCCCAGGGGAGCATCACCTGCATAAAACACGTGGGACTACGCTTGCAAATAATAAACAGCCAAAAAAACCCACTCTGGGAAGGTGCAGGCTCCAGGGGTCGGCAGGGACCATTCACCTTCCCTCTGCACCGGGTGCCATCCAGGGAGGCTTTGCCAACGTGACTTGTGTTACAGCCCATGGCTGTGAAACCATGACTGAAATCATGGTGCTGCGGCCAGGCTGGGCAGAGAAGGAAGACATCCAGCCTCTGCAAGCCATGCAAAAATAAAAAGGAGAGGAGATGTTCAAATCCCATGCTTCGAGGCAGAAAGTGGTCGGTGTGGGGGCAGGAAGGCAAAGCACCAAGCAGCCAGCCCAGCGCACTGGAATATTTCCCTTCCTCTAATCCAGGCAGCAGGTTTCAGCTTGACGGATTAATGGCTGAGCCCAGCTGGGCAAAGTCCTGGGCTGGTTTGGCTCAGGGGATGTTCAGAGCCAAAGCAGATATTGCTGCTTAATAGAAATAAGAAGGGAAAGCTACGACCGCATAAGCGCGGATCAAGAAACCTCTCCCAAGTTACTAGGGGCTTAAACGCACGGGCCTTTTCCTTCCCTGGCACACACAGATGTCAGAGCTAGCCCAGGCCTTGGGCCAAACAGCCATGTCCCGAGGAAACTGCAGCAGGGCACCAGCAAACTGCAAATGCTCTGTGCCAGGTCTCTGCCAGCTCCTGCAGCTTAAGGACACCTTGGTGACAGCCCATCAAGTGCCATATGTCCTCCCATTTGACCTGCCCGGCTGCCTTGCATCCATTTCTTTGCAATTTTGACCCAGACAAACCTCATCTAGCAAGAGGGTGAAAGAGCCAATGCTCTGCTCGGCACAGCGTTGGTGAGGCAAGCTGCCCCCACGCCAGGCACACCTGCCTTATCTTGCTCAAGATAATATTTTCAATTAAAAACCCCTTGCATTCGTCAAAGTTGGGCAGCTCACGCAGCCGCGTCATCCTTCTCATGCTCACGTGCTAAACTATAGGTGCACCATTTTGGTTTAAGGCATTGCTGAAGAGCTGGAGGCACTGCCATCAGAGGTCCTCCATCAGTGCTCCTCAACCAGCCAAGGCACGCCCCGGGGACGGCGCTGGCCCCCTAGGGCTAATGCACATCACATCCCGCTGCAATCCCACAGAGCATCAGTGGTACCCGGCCCCATTCCAGGGGTTCTTGTACCTGCTGACTGCTCGGGCTGCAGCATGGCACCGCTCTGCCATGGGACCCCAGGATGTGGATGGTCCCACAGCACGAGCCTCCGCAAGCAAGTTTTAGCCCGAGTCCCCTCGTGTTCGTCACAGCTGTGGAAAGAGCTGTTTTCCAGCTGTGACACAGCTAACCTCTCCCCCGCCAGCCTCATCCTCTTCCCACACACACCAGCCCTGCACAGCAAAGCGCTGTAACTAAACCATGGAAAGCTGCTGAAATTATAGCCGTGCTTCTTCCCTGCCCTCCTGAGTCCAACATAATTCTCACTGACAGTCATGAAAAACACATGTTGGGTTAAGATCGGATCTGAGCCTCGACGCCCAGTCCCCATCTGCTTGCACAGGGATCGTAATCTTTTCAGCTGCTACAAGTGCACATCAGCGTCAAAAAAATGCCGGTGACTTTTCCCCCCCGGCGTGCAGCTCTGCTGTCCGCCCCTATCACTCCCTCCCTGCGGATGCAGCGCAGGGCTGCGCTCGCTGCCCCGCCGCGACCCACCCACCGAGCATCAGCACGGAGCCAGCGTTGGATCCAAACCCAGCATCTCCCCCCTCATCCTCCCCTGGCAAGCCACGGGGACGAGGCCAACCCACGTTTCGGGAGCCACCTGATCGGCTCGTGGAGGTTGCGGCACCTTCGCCGCAGCCCGACGCGGTCCCCTCGGGTGCCCGGATTCGGGGGGTTCCTTTTCACTTTGCAAAAGGGAGCGAGGGGCAGGCACCCGAGTTTGCCTGGCAGGAATCAGGGAAGCAGGGATGAGGGGGAGCACGGGGAATAGCGTGACAGCTTGGGAGAGAGGGAGGGCACAGGAGGTGCCCAACTTTGAAGGG
Source organism: Fregata magnificens (assembly GCA_013389945.1). NCBI lineage: Eukaryota > Metazoa > Chordata > Aves > Suliformes > Fregatidae > Fregata > Fregata magnificens. Next base: position 463,186 of record WAAD01018835.1, read on the forward strand.
CAAAAACCTCCATGACCCCATCATTTACAGCCAGAGGTTGCCTGAGGGGACAGACTCTGCCCAGCCGGGGGGCTGCCGTGCAATCCTGGCCACCCCTGCCGTGGGTGCCAGCGCTGCTCGGGTGCGTGCGGCTCAGTGCCCACCCAGGGGGCCAGCCGTGGGGGACGGGCACGGCTGTTTGAACCCCGCTCGCTGGAGGCACTTGGCAATTCCCTACTGCAGAGCAACTCGCTGCCTGCCTGCATGTGTGCGTTCGTGCGCAATGTGCATGAAGTCTGGGTCCCCCATACACACACCGCTTGGCTTTCCCACCCTGTAAGCCGATGCCATCCCATCCCCTGGAGAAAAAGATTTTTGCACTACCTGGGATGAAGAGCAAGGCAGTTGTGGCCGTGAAGACGATCCAGCAGGCAGGATGGTACATCTTGGAGCTGCGGTAGACTAGCGGCTGATTTGCTTGCTGCTTGCTGCTGCCGCCGCTGCTTTCGTCTGCGTTGAATTCTGAGCAGGTTTAAATCCAATGTTTGCAGAGGGAGGGAGACTGAGTTAGTGAGCTAGAGAGAGAGAGAGACGGGAGCAGGCAGTCAGTGTCTCTGATTTTTCCTTGCACACGCACGCACACACACACGCACACACAACTAGCAGAAGGAGCACCAGGCTCAGTGCGTGCACCGGGGAAAGCAGACCTCCTACCAGGCACCCATTGGTTCGAGATGCTGACTGACACACGCACACTCGCTCTTCTGCAGGTCTTACTCTGCAACCAGGGAGTTAAATGCGGGCATCGACCCCCTGAGCATCCCTCCCAGCACCGGCTGGCAGCGGTACCCAGGATGGAGGGAGCAGCCCGGCACAGGGACAGGCACTGTCCCACCGACTCCTTGTGCACCAGCCACCTGCAAAGGGGCTCGGAAATTTTTTGCCCCCAGGCTGGAGCCAGCTGGTGGGACAGCCCTGGGCTTCAGCCTCTTGGCTCGTCCCTGCCCCTCCGCGGGCTCTGCTCCCCTCCCCAGGAAGCCGCCGGCAGCTCTGCGTACTGCCAAGAGAGGCAAACCGGCGAGCAATCCAAGCTTTTTAGCATGAGTGGGTGTTTTTCACACAAAATCTCTGAAACCGAGAAGCAATCTTCTCTGTGCATCCCAACCAGAGCCGTATTTTTTCCCTTCAGTGGGCTCACAGAGCCCCAAAAGGACGCTGAGCCCAGGGTACCTGCTCCTGCAGACCCCCTACCCAATACTGTCCCGTTCCCACCGAGGCCAAGGAGTGTTTCCTCAGGCTCTCTAATGCAATCCTCTCCTTCCAGGCTGCCACAGTTTCCCCCCTGATCCCTGCTTTCCCCCAGACCCCCCTTGGCACATTCCCATGCCCCTGCCAAGCCCCGAGCATCCCCAGCACAGGGCATTGGACCTGGCTTTCCACCTCTCTGACAGCTGCCCCTGCCATGTCCCCCATCCCACAGCCACCCCCAGATCAAAGCATTTACCAGCTAGGGCTTGAGTTTGCTGCATTGCCAAAAAAATAAAAGGTTGCAAAGATAAGTTTCCAAAAGAAATAGCACTTACTTTTGACATGTTCTAAACAAAAAAATGTTTCTTGCTTCGCATTCGTTGCAGCTTTGTTAAAAATAAATTGTAAGCACTTTTTAATGCTTAAAGACAAACTAAAATGTTTAGTTTTGCTCAAAACAATCTCTTTCCCCACTAACTGTGGGCTAAAGGTCTCTTTTTGTGTTCCAGGCCAGCCCAAGTGTACTTTTAGGCCAATACTTCAGACTTCCAGCTATCAACCCACCACAGCTTTTTGCCACCAGTGGTCACAAACTCCTCCACCCTGCCCTCTCCTGTCCCAAGGTTTCATCCTGCTCCTCGCCTTAGTCTCTGTGCTCATCTGCCTGGGCAGCCTCTCACCATCCCTGGTCCCCCAGGACACATCAGTTCCCTGGGCTCTTCTCCCTCGAGACTCCTTTTTGCATTAAACTCATCACCTCGGGGAGTTCCTCGAAGAGAGATGCTCCAGATCAGGCATGCACAATTCCTGGAAGGACGATGCATCCACAGATACCCGGCTGCAAACATCAATTCCCCCAAGCTGCTACAGAGCCGGGGCCGGAGCCCTCCAGCTCCTCTCTGCAACGAAACACCTGGCATCCAAACCCAGACACAAAACCCCAATTATTTCCTCCCCTGCTGTCTTTCTTCCCCAGGTTTCTCACACCCACTTGTTGCAGCTCGACGCAGACTAATCACAGAGACGACAACCGCATCTCCCTCCATGCATGCACCTCTTATCTCACATTATTTTCATACAAAGCAGCACCAGGAGGAGCAGGAATGGCGCTTTCGGTGTGCAAAGCCGTATCCGTCATGGTCTCGAGGGGATACCCTCACCCAGCGAGGGATGGGAGTCAAGCACACATCGCCGGGACAAACTTTCTCTGGCTTTTAGCCATTAATCTCTATTCATTTTCTACTCTGCATGAAGAAACCACAAGTTTTTGAAAGCTTTTAACTCAACCATATTCCCACGTTATCTGCTGAAGGCATCCCATCTCCAGCATCTTTAGGAGCACGCCGAAGGAAACGCACCCAGGGACTTTTTTCTTTTAATAAGAGTAAAGATACGTTGTTCGCAATAACCTTGACCTCTGAAAGAGCTAAATCATCGCACCGAGTAAAAAACAACGCGCCTAGTGTCTCACTCAGCTTGAGATGAGGATGGTGATATTTCTGCCCTGAATTTCCCTTTAATTGACACCCAAACAGCCAACGTCAAGCAAATTTATCCCTCGCTTCACAAGCGCTTTGGGAAACCGGCTGCAAGGAGGCATTTGGGATTTCCCAGGGCTGCGAGGCACGTGCCTGCATCCTACGCGGGCAGCCCAGGACAGGGACTTCTGTCCCTGGAGGGGACCGCGCTGCTTCGGGGCTCAGCTGAATCCTCCGGCTGCAGCTCGCTCTCCAAAACCCACACAGCGAGCTCTGAATCCACCCAAGGCAAAAAGAAATATTGTTATCCTCAAGGAACTGAAGGAAATGAACAAAGAAATCATTTCTAATTAACAGAAATGTTTGATGGGCTCAGAACAAACATGTTGCTCTGCTTTCAAAACCCGAGTTAAAAAGCTATATTTGGGCAAATTTCAAAACAACACATTCTTACTTTTTTTCCTCCCACCACATTTCTCCCGTATGCTTTTTTTTTTTTCACCTGGCAATGACTATTAACCAAATCCAGCACACACTTAGCCAGTCTCCTTGCATCTATTTTGGCCAATTAGGCTGGCACCCGAATTGCCAAGCACAGCTCTGAGTATGACCTCGGTCCAGACCTTTAGTGCATCGATGCTTTTGCTTTCCCATCTGCAAAATGGGAACAAATGTGCTTTGGTCAGGCAAACAAATCTATCACGGCTCACGAGCTCTCCAGCACTGAACAGGGCACTGGCCTGTTTCATTTGTTTGATTTCCAAGACACCAAAAAAAAGAAAAGAAGAAGATGTATAAATATGTATTTAGCTGGTGGAGCTTTTCTGGGATATTTGGGGTTGGTTGTTTTTTGATATCAAGCAGAGAATCTAAAATGCATATTTAAATTTGACAGGCAGCACCCGATCTGTGAGGAGACATTATGGTCCGCTGGGCACATTTAAACGTGATTTTTGTGCGTATTTTCAGGGGTTTTTTTCCCAAGCTGTCTCAATGCATATTCACATCTGGGACCAGTCTCGTCTCTGGGGTAAATAACACTTAAGTTTTCAATAAGGCAGAGATTCCCTCACCCTCTCCTTGCACGGCCAGGGAAGGTGGGGCAGAGCATCCCAAAAGCAGGAGCGCGGGGTGTGAGGTTGCAGAGCCTGGCAGCTCAGCAGCCGGCAGCCACGCCAGGGGCTGGGTCTGCAGGTAACGCAGCAGGATTGAGAACTTTCGCCGTCCCATGTCCCAGCCCTAGGACTGTGGTACGACCTCCCACGCGGCACGACCGGCCATCGCTTCAAAGCGATTCCCTGCAAACAAGGGAGAAAGGATGAGGAGTGGTGGCTCAGCAGCTCAGCTCCCTTCACGGATGCTCCACCACGACATCCAGCCATGCATCCCCAGGACTCAGGCATCAAAGCAGGCTCCACCAGGCTGATCCCAGCCCCTGAAGGTGACCCAGGCCCCTCGACGGAGCAAGCCAAAGCTGAGTCCTGCATGACCACAGGACCGCATGCTGCAGAGCACCATCTCTCTGCTGACCACCAGGTCCCGAGGCCACTGTCCTCGCTGCTGCCGCCTGCCCGCTCTCTTTCCCAACCCCAGCCACCCATTTGCACCCGCCTCCACAGATCACCCTTCCCAGCCCAATCCAACGCAAATTCCAGCTCTCCAAGCCTCTCCGCAGGGCTGCTTCTTGGCAAAGACCCCAAGTGCTCCCTTACTGGGTTTCTGCTCTTCTCAGGGGTGTGAGCTGCTGGGGGAGCGAAGCAGGAGCGCTGGGCTGGGGAGGAAAGGATGCGGAAGGCTGTGGGGAAATAGAGAGGATCCCAAAACTGGCATGCCTGTGGGCTTTACCCCTCCTATGGCAATGCCCACCACAGCCCGCAGCGGCAGCCGCGCTCCCCACTGCCCCGCAGCCTCCCCTCGCCGCCTGCCTCCCTCCTTCCTGTCCCCTCCAGCCCCCCTCCTCTCCCTGTGTGTGTTTGTGTCTCTGCCTGAATGAAAGGCTACCCTTTTCTCCTTGACATCTTGTTAGAATGTGAATACAACATCTATTGATTTGCATTTCATGCAAGGAAAGGAAAAAAAAGTAGCGCTTTTTTTTTTTTTTTTTTTTTTTTAAAAAAAAGCCTCTCTGAACTCAGAGCTACTACAGGAATAAACAGAAGATGCGGGCAAAGGCAGCCTGAGCTGCCTGCCCCCAGCACCCCAATAGGACTCAGCTCCCCCAGCTTTAGCTGCTCAGCTCAGACCTGTTATTCAAGCCTCAGCCACCCCCGACTCCCTGCACAGGCTATGGGGAGCACAGGGACCTGCCCGATCATCTTGCAGACCATAAGAACTCCATTAGTCCCTGGGTACGTGTCCTCATCAGGCAGATGGATCACGCTCTCCAAGTGCTTCTTCATCCTTACAGCCATTGCCAAGGGCAAACACAGCGAGTTACCCCAGGCTGGGTGAGCAGCACGCACCCAGCTCCCCGGTGAAGGCAAACCCAGAACAATTAAGCTGGGCAAGGCGACTAAATTAGCAGCAAAAGCAAAGGGAGAAGCAGGCTGGTGCTTGGGAGGAGATGCAGCAAGCAGCACTGCTCACCTCTTGAAGTAGCCGCTCCTGAGGTTTGCAGTAACCTGCAGGCAAACTCGCTTCATGCAGGTCCCCAGCCATAGTGACACAGACACCGACTGTCCTGCTAGCCCTGCCTGGGGGAGAGCATCCCGCTCCTCAAAACCAGGGCAAGCAAACCCAGCAAGCGGGGATGCCCCAGAGAGAGAAACCCTGTGCCACGGCACAAGAGAGGGGTACTGGCACGAGTGGGTGAAGTCGAGGAGCTCTCCATCCCCTACCGCAGCAGGGTGCTGGGAGGATTAATTAGTGTTTGTAAAGCACTTTGAAGATAAAGGCGGCCACGGGAGAGCTCATAACCGGGAGCGAGATGGAGATGGGGACTGGGGAACCCAGTTACGGCAGAGTTTCTTATCTGGCGTGCAAGCTGCAGCCCTGGCTGGGCAAACACCAGGCGGGTTCAGATGAAAGGTAGAATGGGAAAATTTCCGCAGCATGAAAAAAAGAAAAATCAAGCCTGTGCTGCTTGGGAAAAATGAGCAAGAGAGAGATGAAAAGATGGGATCTAAGTCTCTAAAAGCTGGAGAGACCTGCTATTGATTCTGGCTTGGGAAGAAGGGGCCGGAACAAGAGCTGGTGTGTTGTTAAGTGCACTTATCTCCTCTTGTTAGATGGCAGAACGGGGCCAGATGGACAGGGTACTAATTCCCGTCAAGAATCATTACCAGCCGTGTGCTGGATGAGGTACCTCCAAAGATGTGCTATGAGCAGCAGTGAATGCGGCAGCACCGTGAGGCCAGGAACCCCACAACATTCCTGAGCAACGTTTTCCAATGCTTGACCACCCTTACCATAAAAAAAAAGGCTATTTCTCATGTTTAAAGAGAATTTCTTGTACTTCCATTTGTGCCCATTGCCTCTTGCCCTCTCTGGGCACCCCTGAGAAGAGCCTGGCCCCCGTGCACATGTGCTCCTGTCTGCCCCACCAAAACACCCAGCCTCCAGAGCACCCCATCTCCTGGGAGAAATCCTGATGGGAAGGAGGATAGTGGGAAAAGCCAGCAAGGGAGTTTGCTCCCCTCCTCAGCCATCAGGAGGATGGGCCCACTACAGAGAGTGATGAAACGCAGGATACCCTCACACAAATCTTTGATTATAATAATTATCCGTTGTCGTCGTGTACAAAACATTATCTCCGTGCAGACATCAAGCTCCTTCTGTACCACCCCCCCTCTCCGCGCGCCCCACCGCTCCAGGCTCCCCCATCCCATCAGCTCTGAACGCACACTCACCAGCACCGGGGCAGGATTGCCTTCTCCCATCGACGGGTCGAAAAAGGAGACTTTTGTTTCCCTAGCTTTGATCAAAATGACTGAACGTCAAGGAAAGAGTGGGGGGGGAAGAAAAGAAAACAGGGCAGAAATAACGCATCCTGATCCATAAGCAGGAGATGGTTCAAGGATAAATCAGGCATCGCTTACTGGCTGTGTGCTTCTGGGGGTTGGGGTTTCTCTTTTTTTTGTTTAAAGAATGAGATGGAAAGAACACATTTTTTTAAGCTTTGCTCCCTTTCATTTTTCTCCGAGTTCAGCGGCTTTCCTCGTCAAGCCTCTGTAGCTCAGGTAAGAACAGAGGGCTCCAGATTAAAGAGAAACACAGCAGCAAGCAGAAAGCCGTCGAGATAACAGAGAGGACAAAGTTGGAAAAGACAAAGAAGGGAAGTCTGCTTTCTGCAAGATTCCCACTTTTGGCTTTTATGTAGATTAGTCCAGAAACAGGGACCAAGCTGCACATTTCAGACTCCAATCCCAGCTTTCTCGGCCTGGACGTGGGGATACAGGACAACGAACTGCATCAGGAGCCCTCGTCTCAGCAGCAGGGCTCAGCATGTCCAGGGCTCCCACAGACATTTAATATACCCTGGATTTTTATACATAGCTGGGTGGGTGGACAGACAGACAGACAGCACGCTAGACTGACAGCTCTAAATACCTCTCCGCACAAGTGTGGGTAGCAACCAAGCATAGTGCCTCCTGCCAGAGCATCTCATGTGCCGGTGAAAAACCCAGCCGTGCAGCTCACCCCAGCCAGCCCTCACTCCTCTACCAAGGCACCCAGCAAGCCGTGGTTTTGGGAGGAGGACTTGGTTTCATCGCTTCCAATCCCAACAAGGGCCCACCAGCTGCTTCCCACAGCATCACCCACCATGGCAAGGCCCCTGCAGCCATCACAAGACGCAGATCTCCCTCTCCTCACTAGGCTGTGAGGTGTCCAACCCCAACACTTCTCCTTGGGACCACAACCAACCTGCAAATTGGGAGGGGATTTGCCTGGAGCCAACCCCCACATTGCAAAGCCAGGCACCCTGCAGACCGAGGGCTCGGCAGGGTCCACGTCTCCTTTGCAAATGACTCCGGCAATTACATACTCCCAGGGTCCCGTCAGGCTCTGCTAGGAAACCTTCCCTGCTGTCTTGTTTATAGATCTATTCTTAGCTAAACTTTGAGTCATTGCAGAAACAGCAAGGAGCCTTTCATCCCGTGACCCCGAAGCACCTTAAAGAATATGAGCTGAGCCTTGCGGAGAGGAAATATTGTCCTCTCTGTTAGACAGAGGGGTCAACCAACGTATGAGGCCAGGAAGACAGGCAGCAGGCCAGCAAGCAGAGCAGGGAACAGCAAATACGCAGGAGAGGCTTTAGATGTGCACAAGGCAAAAGGCAGCCCATGGACGGCATGGGCGAGAGAAGAGCACGAGGCGCACTGGAAATTGGCTGAATCGGGGGGCTCAAAGGGCTGCGAGCAACGGCACGAAGTCTGGCTGGAGGCCCACCACTTCTGCTGTAGCCCAGGGGATGAGGGAGGTGGTCCTTCCTCTCAACCAGGAACCTCCTCTGGGACCATTCTTGTGGTCTGTCTGCTCCCGGTAGCACCCAGGCACCCACTGTCTTCTGCTTAAGGCACTGGGAGGTGGGAAATACATGATCAAGACCCCATTTTCAACCAGGAGCAGCAGAGGGGGGGCTGGGTGTTCCCTAACTCTGTGCAAGTAGCCCATCCTTGGGATGCTCCCAGGGGAAGGGATCTCCTGGAGGTTATGAAGAAGCTGCCAAACAACCGTGTTCTCGCTCTGCTCCTGGATGAAAACCACTTTGATTCCTTTTTTTTGTTTTAAATCATGCTGAAATGGTGATTGCCCAGCTGCAGGGGTAGCCCTGCCCCAGGAGCATGACGAGGACACCTCCATTAAAAGACAGGAGATGCTCATCGCCGCATCGCACCCCTAACTCGGGGAGGGAGAGCAGGTGCCGGGAGAGGGGGCACTGCACCCTCGCGCAGCACAGAAAGTATTTTCCATATGCTGCCTGATCAGTTATACGTTTCTTAAAATGCTATTGCACAGATATTTCAGAGGCATCATGTAGTACCATCTGTTATGTTATATATTGCACCGAGCCCGGCCAATTTTGAGATACTGTAATTTTATCTCCTCCATTTCATATGCGGCACAGGCATTTTGCAAGGCGAGTTGACGGGGAATGGGAATTTGCAGAGGGATGGAGCGCAAGTAAATCAAAAGGCAAGGCCCAAAAATGAGCGGCAATGGCAGCTCCCACCCATCCCAGACACCAGAGAGGAGTTTTGGGACTGCACCTGGATGTTTTGGGTCAACCACCTCACAGCAATGCCTGCATTGCCCATGGCAGAGCGTGCCTCTCTCTGTCTCTCCCGCTGCATCCCTGCCTCTGACAGCAACGCCGCAGGGTGGAGAGACGCCTCCGGCATCTCACAGATGTCCTTTTCCCTGCCTCCCCCAGCTTTTCCAGGCAGCACCATGGTCCTCCCATTCCCCATTGCACCAATGAGCCATGCTGCAGCACGTCTCGTTGTGCAAACCCAACATCCTCTCAGCAAGGGATGCTGCAAGGAGGGCAGCTGCATGCCAGGGTTATCCCCTCCATTATTAGCTTTTTCCAGGGAGCAGCGGCAGCAAGACAAGCTGTCGGTGGAGCCAATTATTCTGCACCTCGGCCCTGTTCAAGAGCCCATCAGCAAAAACCATCTCTGCCTTGCGGGGCAAGCAGCGACGGGCCCTGACAAGCGTCATTAAGGTGAGACTCTCCGCCTGAGTTATCCGCATGGATAACTGCGTGCTGTAAGAGCAGGTGAAAGACCAGAGGCCAAAAAAAAAAACCCTGAGGTTATTGCAAAAAATTAACTGCAGCAGGTGGGCAGAGCAGAGATGGGGAAAGCCCTGTCCTCTAAGATAAAAAGTTGCAAACTTTTGATTTCTAAAGTGAGTGCTCCCAACTCGTCGGTCGGACACCGACACCATTTTTATCAACTCTTTCACAAGTGCCAGGCAAGTTTGGTGCTGCTCCGCTCAATTTATTCTGATTTCATTAGGAAAAGAGACATTAAAAAAGCGGAAACCTTCATATTTCCTGTGTTTTGCTGGCTCCCTCCTCTGGCACTTGGAAATATTTTTATTTTGTAATGGGTTTGGCCATGAAGTAAACGGAAATACATCCAGCGTCCTCCTTGGACCTGCTCTTCAAGACAAGCAAGTCTTGCTCTGACGCATCATACGCTGTAAGAGAATGTGGTTTTTAAAGCTTCTTTTTCCACCCATTCTACAATAATTAAAAGGAAAAGGAGAATTCACCAGAAATATTACCCTTGCTACTGTCAAATATTAAAAAATTAGTCAAATAGACTGCAAAAAAAGCAATGGCAAGCAGAATTAGCAGCATCTGAGCACATTGACAGCACAGTGCTTACAACAACCAAAAAGGAAGATGCAAGGACCCTACAGCCAATTCCTCGGGTATTTCCTACCCAGAAAGAGTTTCTCCCTGGCCATCATTAATAAGACATCGCCTTAGGTCTGGAAGCCCCAGGGCTTATTTTTCCCAAAGGCAGAGGCACCCTCCCAGGGCCATGGCAAGCGCGGGAGGCTGCGGTGCCGCTCCCCCATCTCTCCTGCGCAGCCCGTGGCCATGCAGCAAACAGAGGAGCTTGCAGTAGGGTTAGATTTTGTGACTTTTTTTGTTTCTAAATAAAGATATGACCATCTCCTATGGAGGTCTGGCACCGTCTTCACAGAGGTTTTGGTGCCAGGCATAGATTTCTGCTTTCAGTTGCATTTTTTTTTTTTTTCTTCATTCATTAATAAGCATTTATACCTCGGGTTTATGTGCATTTAATATTCTTCCCAGCACTTCAGTTTTGCGTTTGAAAAGGACACTTCAAGGGCTTTTTAAACATTATTTCCTTATTGTTCACAAAACACTTCTGATGGAAAACAGCATTTCCATTCTGTTTTAAAACTTGTAAACAACCTTTCCCCTTTATAAAGAAATAATGTATGTTTATCCATCTACCAAATACTAGCAAGCAGAGAGCTACAGGGAGCCTGTTAACTCCAGGAGCTCAGGGTAGTAGGTGTTCAAAAATAATAAATAGTAATGCTTGCTTCTCCATCTTTCCTCTAAAGTTTCAAGGACTCTTGACACCACCGCCCAACTCAAGCATGCAAAAACAGCCAGCCAGCCTCAAAACGCCGTGCTGCCAAGCCTGCCATTTTTCTTTGCAGTCAGAGAAGCCAAAAGACCTTGGACCTGGCTAGCTTCACCCCCAGCTTTCCTGCTTACACCAGAAAAAGCTGCTCAGGTCAACCAGCACCAGCCGCCAGGACTGGGAGGGACCCTATTTCCATGCATTTTGTGCAATGCCAGGGGAAAGATCCGTGCTTTGCAAAAGAGAGATGGAAAATTTGAGCCGTGGTTGGGGCACCCATATAAAAGCAGGTTCTTTATTAAAGCATGAGCTTAGTTTAAGGAGATGCATCCCTCTTGCGTGCATATGCAGCACGCTGCACCCAAATAACCTATAATTGAGAGCTCTCTGCTATGGGGCACGTAGTCTAAACAGATCCTATACTAACAGCAGAAGCACACTCTGGTCCCTGAAGGAATTGGAGGTTTCATAGCAAGCACATTATCTTCCGGTCATGGTCTTCTCCCTTCCCCAGAAGAAAATCTGAGCCAGGCCTCCGGAGTGGGGGTGGATAGGAAAAAGGAGACGTTCAAAGCAAAAGGAGGGACGTGGTGACCGGCGTGGGGAGGAAAGCTGCCACTCCAAGGCAGTGCAAAATCACTAGACCCCCTCAAGTGCTGCTCCCTCCTTCCCCAGGTATACAGCACTTTACAGCTGGAGAGTTACTTCTGCACGTCTGTCATTACCCACACTCATAGAATCATAGAATGGTTTGGGTTGGAAGGGACCTTAAAGATCATCTAGTTCCAGCCCCCCTGCCATGGGCAGGAACTCCCTCCACTAGACCAGGTTGCTCAAAGGCCCATCCAACCCGGCCTTGAACACTTCCAGGGATGGGACATCCACAGCTTCTCTGGACAACCTGTTCCAGTGGCTCACCACCCTCAGAGTGAAGAATTTCTTCTTTATATCTAATCTAAAGCTACCCTCTTTCAGTTTAAAGCCATTATCCCTTGTCCTATCACTACATGCCCTTGTAAAAAGTCCCTCGCCAGCTTTCTTGTAGCCCCACTTCAGGTACTGGAAGGCTGCTGTAAGGTGTCCCCAGAGCCTCCTCTTCTCCAGGCTGAACAACCCCAACTCAGCCTGTCTTCACCGGAGAGGTGCTCCAGCCCTCTGATCATCTTTGTGGCCCTCCTCTGGACTCGCTCCAACAGGTCCACGTCCTTCTTCTGTTGGGGGCCCCAGAGCTAAACGCAGTACTCCAGGTGGGGTCTCACCAGAGCAGAGTAGAGGGGGAGAATCCCCTCCCTCGACCTGCTGGTCACGCTGCTTTTGATGCGGCCCAGGATACGGTTGGCTTTCTGGGCTGCGAGCGCACATTGTCGGGTCACATTGAGCTTCTCATCAACCAACACCCCCAAGTCCTTCTCCTCAGGGCTGCTCTCAATCCATTCTCCAGCCTGTATTTGTGCTTGGGATTGCCCCGATCCATGTGCAGGACCTTGCCCTTGGCCTTGTTGAACTTCATGAGGTTCTCACAGGCCCACCTCTCAAGGCTGTCAAGGTCCCTCTGGAAGGCATCCCTTCCCTCCAGCGTGCCGACCACACCACACAGCTTGGAGTCATCAGCAAACTTGCTGAGGGTGCACTCAATCCCACTGTTCATGTCGCCGACAAAGATGTTAAACAGCACCTGTCCCAATACCAACCCCTGAGGAATGCCACTCATCACTGGTCTCCACTTGGACATTGAGCTGTTGACCGCAAATCTTTGAGTGCAACCATCCAGCCAATTCCCTATCCACCGAGTGGTCCATCCGTTAAATCCATGTCTCTCCAATTTAGAGACAAGGACGTCGTGCGGGACGGTGTCAAATGCTTTGCACAAGGCCAGGTAGATGACATCAGTTGCTCTTCCCTTATTCACCAACGCTGTAACCCCATCGTTGAAGGCTACCAAATTTGTCAGGCACAATTTGCCCTTAGTGAAGCCATGTTGGCTGTCACCAATCACCTCCTTATTTTCCATGTGCCTTAGGATAGTTTCCAGGAGGATCTGCTCCATGATCTTGCCGGGCAGAGGTGAGGTTGACTGGCCTGTAGTTCCCTGGGTCTTCCTTTTTTCCCTTTTTAAAAATGGGGGTTATGTTTCCCCTTTACCAGTCAGTGGGAACTTCACTGGACTGCCACGGCTTCTCAAAAATGACGGATAGTGGCTTAGCATCTTAATCCACCAGTTCCCTCAGGACCCACAGATGTATCTCATCAGGTCCCATGGACTTGTGCACCTTCAGGTTCCTTAGGTGGTCTCGAACCTGATCTTCTCCTGCAGTGGGCAGTTCTTCATTCTCCCAGTCCCCTGCCTTCTGCTACTTGAGCAGCATGGCTTGAGCACTTGCCGGTGAAGACTGAGGCAAAAAAGTCATAGAGTACCTCAGCCTTCTCCATATCCCAAGTAACAAGGTCTCCCGTTTCCTTCTGGAGAGGGCCCACATTTTCCCTAGTCTTCCTTTTATCACCGACATACATTCTTTTATCACCGACAGGTATTCACCTGGAATACCCAGCCAGCTACAAGCTACATAAATATTGACAGGGTACATTATTAAACAAATAGATCTACTCAAGCATTCAATATTGACCACTTGGAGAAGGCAAAACAACAAGGCCTGGGGGACAGGGGGTTTCATCCAGTCCCAAATTGGATAAGCACGTATGCAACCAATGCATTTGATATGGCCCTTTGCTCATGTCCTGAGCACCAGCTGGGAGATGAGGAAGGAAAGGAAAGCCCTGGAGAGACAAGGAGGCAAAATCCTTGCATGGGAATGATGCCTTGACAAGACATTTGTTTTTCTGGTTCTGTTCCCTTCTGGTCAAGGACCTTGAAAATTCAATACCATGCATGGAGAACTGGGGCAAGGGAGGAGAGGAAAGGCAATGTATTTCCCTGGGGGTGATCAGTCACAGAAGGAAGGCTGCCAAATCACCACTGAGCTGCCCAAGTGTGTTAATGGGTGGGATTAGAAAGGTCCTTCTGGGCATCAAAGAAAAGCTCTCCCCCAGGAGCACACTGCCTTCAACTCCCAAAGTCCCAGAGGAGCCTTTTTGCAGCAGCTCCCGCAAATATTTTCTTGGGGGGGGTCACAATCCCCTGAGTCTCATTAAGGATCTTGAAAGAAAACAAAACTTAATTTGAGAGAACCACGCTTCATCCGATTTCGAGTCAAAATTACTCGCAGATGCCAACGTTACGTTATTTGGATGCAAACCTTGGGTCTCAATTTCTAACCACCCCATCCCCAAAAGGTATGCACTGGTGCATCACCACCACCCTGTGCTGTAATTAAACTGGAAATTATCATTCAGGGTTTCAGCTCTCGTGCGGCCAAGAGCATTCATCTCTCTGATATCAACCCATAAAAAAATAATAACTACAACTGGAGCTTGCTGGAGAAAATCAGCTTTACAAGTCATCTTGTTTGGATCACAAGAGATCAAAACCAAGAGTGGCAGTAGCTTTGCAGCTCATGGCCCCCGGTAACAGGAGCTCGCCTATTTCATGAACTCAGAAAGCAATCCAAAGGAGAATCATTCTTTATAATTGTTTTTCAACTTCTCCTCCAGCTGGAGGAATAATGACTGCACAATTCTCCTAACAACATGATCATAATCTATCAGTTCTATGAACTATAGAATGAACCCAAAGAGATAATTGGTGCAGGCACTGAATGATAAACATGTCAAGATTATGATTTCTTTGCTTAAAAATGAAACAAAGATATGATTGGAAAGGCCATGCTTGGAGAGTATGAGCAATATTCCCATGCTCCATCATCTAAATTAGTTTATAATTTGCATACACTTGTATTTTTAGGCATTGTTCGAAGGCAGGGGAGCTGTAAAACATTAAGATCCAAACATCATCAGACTTTGTCCTTCAACGGCACCTTCCCAGTCAAGATCTTGACGTGCATCAGAAAGTCCCATTAGCCCCATAAGCAGATGCGGAGGGAAGTGTGGAGGTGCAGCTCTGCCAGGGAGTCTCAGGAAGGTTTATCACCTCCTTTCCATGGGGCGTTACAACCCCAGAGATTTGCTGTAAATGCAAGGTTTGTACAGGCGCCAGCGGCAAGCTCAGCCGCAATGAATTTCAGTGTTGCACCTTTCCGTCTGCTGTTTCCCGACACTCCCAGAAGGATGACAAACCCAGGCTGACATTCGACTCATAACAAAACCTAAACCACAGCAAAATTCACCTAATTTCCAATTTTGTTACAAGTACTATTTTCGCAGCCCTTTGAGCTTAGCAGACCACGGTGCTTCACTGGGTTAAGCGTGAGACAAAAATACGGACAAACCCAAACCGTATTCACATGCTAAAGCGGTCTCTGCCTCCGCTTCTTCAGCTGCACCCTCCTTCATTTTTCAGCAGCAATACAAATGAAAAAGGAAGAGGAAAAAAAGGCAGAAATAACCCACCACCCAAAAGCTGCTGCAAAAACTCACAATGTGTTTTTTCTCCCGGTGTCTGGTGAGGGGATATTTGGGAAGAGCTGGGGGCTCCAGGTCTGATGCATACCCTCATCCTGTGCAAAGATTCCCCATCTCCCATGAAAGCCTGCATCTCCCTCTGCAGCCCACGGGGACTCCCCGGGGAGCACCAGGTGGAAACAGAGACTGCTGAACCATGAAAGAGCAAATAACAGGTCCCTCTGCCCATGACTGTTCCTGTCACTGCTCAGAAACCCCCCGGGGCTTCCTGCAAGTGCAGGGGGCAGGAGATGCAGCCAGCCTCACCACTTGCTCCATATGGCACCCATTAGCCTGTTGCTCGGATGGCACCGACAGCGCGTGGCGAAAGCCAGCTGCCGACAAGCCGTACTTGGAGGCAACACTTCACCCAGGCAGCTCTTGGTATGGGCAGGGCAAAGAGGATGGGGAGGAAGGAGAAAGGACCAAGGTCCTGCATCCTTGGCCAGCCCCAAAAGCACGGGTGGGCTTTGCTGCAGCCCCCCCTAACGGGTCCTCCCAAGAGCTTTGCAAACCGCTGCGCAGGGAGTGCTGTCTTTCCCAAAAACCTGGGTGCAGCAGCATGCACAGGGACAAGGGATGGGGGTCACCGGGATGGGA
Organism: Fregata magnificens; assembly: GCA_013389945.1. Lineage (NCBI taxonomy): Eukaryota > Metazoa > Chordata > Aves > Suliformes > Fregatidae > Fregata > Fregata magnificens. Next base: position 479,081 of record WAAD01018835.1, read on the forward strand.
ACCACGGAAAGCAATATTTCTGTTCTTGCACAGACCCTGCAGGAGCCAGGAGCAAAGGGGGAAAACCAGTAAAGGAAGCCAGAAGATGAAACCACCGATCCCATCTTTTCTCTGCTAAAAGCGAAAGTCCCTTAAAGCAAGACTACTGAATTAAAAGAGGAAACCCTAGAGAGCCTCCATGCTCATGAACAAATTCAATTTGCCATCTCATTTTGAACTTATAAAAGTCAAAGCTCTCTAAACAAGAGGCAAAGCCTCGCAGCCTGCCTCCAGCCACCCGGAGACGAGCCCTCGGACAGGGCATCAGGCTCCTTGGGGGGCTCGAGCAAGCCAGGTACCCACCCCATCTCAGAGCCCTGGTCCTGGTGACCAAACCCCGTGTCGCAGGAGTTGCTCACCAAACACATAAGCAGGACAGGAAGGGAATTTGCATTAAGTCTTCCTATGGCATTATTTTTTATCGCTTGTATTTACCCTCTCCTTGCTCCGTGCTGCCTAATCCAGCATTGCAGCGACACAGCCACTCCAGGGCAGGCCAGCGGCTGCACAGGCACCATTCCCTCACCCAGCACCTGCCAACAAAACAAATCCACCTTTTAAATAAAAGCAAATTAAAATCCAGTTTGAATGGAGACCCTGAACAGCAGCCCCTGGGCTGAAGTTACCCGCACCTTTGCTTTCTGTACGAGATACAAACTGCCACCAGCATCACTTCTGTATGACCCTGCAGGCATGGACTATTTGGCCCAGCTCCTGCTTGCAGAAGCCCGGAGCTCTGCACACAGAGGGTGGCGGGACCTGCGGAGGTTTCTAATGTGGCTGCAGTGCAGGGAAAAGGAGCTCCAGCGCATCTTGGGCACCGGAGCCACGGGATGCTCGCTGAGGCTCATCCTGCATCATGCCTGCCCTCGCTGCTCCTGCTCTTTCAGTTCACACTGGGAGCAGGCGAGAAGCAAATCCAGACTGACGCTCATTTGGTTTTGCAGATCCCACCAAGCTGAGCCCCTGTAAACTCCAGGGTTTACAGCTCACGCAGCAGACACTGAGCAGAAGGGACAACCCTTGGGCAGCCAAGGCCAAACCAACCTGATTGCATCCCTCCCTCCCCGAAATATCGTCACTCAAGCCTTAGGAGCGCTATTAAAGGCTCTGTGATTTTTACAGCATTTTAATGCGTGCCGTGTCCCTCGCATGTTGGGAATGCAGACAGCACAGCCCTGCCTCAGTGCTCGGGAACCAGCGCTGAAGCGCACTAGAAACTCAAACCAATTGAATGACGTGCTGCAAGTAATTTGTTCAAGAAACACAGACATTCTTGTCAAACTCTTCACAATTCCTTTTTTTTTTTCCTTTTTAAAAAATTTCTGACTAGCTCTGTAGATCATTGGATAACATTCAGGAAATGATCGGGATGATTTTCTTTTCTTTCCCCATCATCGCCATCGAATGAAGTTATTTGTGAACATCTCTGCTGGAAACCAAACCAAACCAAACATGACAAATCTATTTTCACCATTGGCGAGGCGAAGTTGCAGGCGCCGAGGTATGCATAGCCCCGTGCGTCATGCCTGCGTGCAACGCCAGCAAGGCATCTGCAAGAAGCATGGGGAGCGGGGTGGCCACAGGGTGACTGCAAGAGGAGCTGGGGTGGGTTTTTACACCGGGGGAAGGTTGCACAGTAATACAACAGAAAGCTAAGCCTTCCCACTGCAGGGAAAGCCATGATACGCAGGGAAAAGGCAGCCGCGTTGATAATACATAGGGGTTTTTGGAGTGGCATTATCCCAGTGCAACCTATTACTAAGTCATTAGCAGCCAAGTAATATTCTAGCAGTTAACAATTTGACTAATAAGCCTCTGTGGCAACGGCAAAAGTTAAGACAAAAGGCACCGTGTGAATCGGCAATTTGTCCTGACGAAAAAATCCTGAATTGGAGGCAACCGCGTAGCATTGCTGTGGGAAGCATCTCCTTCCAGGGGGCCACAGGAGCTCCTGCGATCTACCTGCTCCTTGGCAGCAACCATTTATATCTGCGCTGCAAACCTCCAGAGGTTACAAAAGATGAAATCCCTCGTTAAGCACATCCTCAGAGCCCGTGCACAGCTTCTACCGCCTTCTCCCAGCCAAGCTTCAAGAGTCCTTCCCTCTCTCAGCCGCGGCTGGAGGTCCTTGCTGGAGAGCTGCTACAAGAGCCGGCGGAGGCTCCCGGACTTCAAACTTCAGAGCCAAAGCCTGAGGTTTTGCCAGGGGTTGGGGGGGAACGGGACACACAAAGCCAACAGCATGGTACACAGCCCAGGATGGGAACCGGGAGCCAAACGTTCTGGCTCGTGCAGCCACCATGCTCATCATGGCCCTTTCTGGATTTAAAATCTTGATGCTTATGAAATCTCTTCCCAAGAGGATGCCTGGAATAAATTGTCATCTGATAACAGCTGCCAGGTGGCGAGGGAAGAAGAAAGCAGACATGCACAGAATGTTTTGACTTCAAACTCATGTGGTTTGTCAGAGAGGGAGTGTATTTTGTGTCCCTTCCTCATCCCTGCCTCCCCCTCACCATTTTCACCCCTTCATGGATTTTTTGATTTTTTTTTTTTTTTTTTTTTTTTTTTTTTTGCTTTCTTCAAGTGGAAGGCAAACTCCCTGGGGCAGTGCCTGAGAGCCAGAGGCAGAGCCCAGAGCAAATCCCCACCACCCTTCAAAGGGCCAGGGGTGGCCAAATTGGAGTCACCATGCCAGCTCCCCATCTCCTCTCTAATTAAGCAAGCAGATGAAGAAAGCCTTCACAGACATCCCTGCTCCTCTTGCCTTTTCCCATCGTCCCTACCCCCGGCTTACCCACCTGCCCCTTCTCGCTCTCTACCCTCACTCCTCATCATACCTGTAACCTTTCCCATTAACACCCACCCAGGCAGGGAAAACCCTTCCTGAGCTCAAAGCATCTGATTTTAATCAATTTGCCATGGGGCCTGCCTCAGCCTCGGGCAAGGAGCTGGCACAAAACTCCCTCCCCATCCAGAATGACATTTCCAGGGCAGGGTAGCAAAGGGCATCCTTCTCACGAGCTTCAGAGGACAGTAAAAGGCAACACCATACCTCCCTGCCTGCATTTGGGGAATGCACATCCCTTTCTTCCTATTCCAGGAACTTTACGCTTGCTCTGTGAAGCCTGTGAACACACACACACACACAGATCACATCTTGTTCTTAGCAGGAAGGGATATTGGCTTGGAAAATATCAAACCACCTCTGAGCCCCCAGCACCTCTTCTCACAAAACAAAAGAAAAACAGAGGTTGAATCAAAGAAGAAAAGGCATTTTACTACACAGATGATCCAAGGAAATTAGCTTCTGTAATGAGGAGGTCAGCACCGAGAGCAAGAAGGAACTTTTAAATGACATTTTCAAACTTTAGAGGTCTTTGCTGCAAGGCACGTGACCTGGGAGGGACTGCAGCAGCAGCCAGAGCTGGCAGGAGAGCAGAGCTGCTCAGTCACCCCGTGTGCAAGGGAACGTGCAGCTGAAGGTACCGAGAAGTAACAGCCAGGAGAGCATCAGCCGGTCACCTGCGCAAGTGGCCAGACCTGCTCGGGTCCAGAAACCATGCAGGCACGTCCCGCGTTCACCAACAGCCAACCATCCCAGCATTTCTGGTGGGTGCTGTTGGACCGGGTCAGGATGACTTTTCTAGGTGCCCAAAGGTGGGAGTCGCATCCCTACCTGCGCTCCCCTGCTGCTCCCACTGCCCCGGTCAGGTGAGCGCTGCCGGGCAAATGCAGCATCCCATAGTGAGCCTTGCCTCTGCCGCTCTGCCTCGACAGTTCAATTCCTGCTCCAGACATGACTCGAGGAAAAAGAAAGTGGCCACAGGCAAGCACTAATGATGACTGCCAATATAATGACACACATAATACAGTCAGCTCCATTGCAAATGTAATTGCAATCATAATGCAATCAATACCGATGGAAACACCATATTTATACAGGGCCTTTCATCACTCACATGTAATGCAGTCAGTGCCAGTGCAAATATGCCAGCATCTGAAATAAAATATTTGCCATACATCTCATGTACGTGCAGACCAAACACTGCATTCGAGAGAACCCTGCGATGTTGAAGGCTTTGGGAGGTTTCTGGGCTTCCTAAAAACTCATTAAAAAAAAAAAAAAAGAATCCCAAGTCTAGTTATGTTTTGGAAAATAATAAAACCGACATTCACATTGAATTCTCCTCAGCATAAGTCACAGTTTCCACATTGCTCTCCCTGTCAGTTCTCCACCCCAGCATATTGCCGTGGTCAAGCAGTCATTAACCTCCTGATGGGGGGAAAACAGGGAGAAACGCTCCCGTCTGCTGGCCAGGGCAGCCTCCAAATCCTCCACCCAAGCGCTGCACCAGAGACACGCAGTCCTGTTTTTTCCAGCAATGCCAATGGGACCGAGCCTCACCGTTAGCTGCCAACACCCCTGTAGATACCAGCGTCACTGGTCCCATTAAGGTGACAATGCCCATGTGGCAGTGGCCCCCAGACGCAGCGCTGAAGGACTTTGCCCTTAGATTTAGGACAGCGCAGCGCTCCCAGGGCTCGTATGGCCGTACAGCCCTGCAGCACTGGGAGAGCAGGGAAAGCCTTCCTGCCCTCACTCGCCATCCCATCTGCCCTCTGAATCTGATCCAGACAGTCCATCACAGGTCTTGACACATTTAATGTCTCAGTAAAGAAAAACACGATGTGTTGATGCTCCTGTAAAGCTCTGACAACTGACAGCCTAATGGCTCCTTATTTTTTCCCAGCTGCAGTTTAGAAAATGAAATAAATTTAGCTCCTTAAGCAGGCTGGCTGCTCCATGAGTAACGTGTTTGCTACGCTCCGAGGCACCGCCGCCGAGCTGCGGGACCAGGGAGAAAAGATGGCCTAGAGAAAGGACAGCACGAGGGGTGGAAGTAGACCGAAGAGTTATTTGCTACAAATTTGCCCATCCAAATCCACCTGGTGTGCCCCTTGCTCTCCTCCCCTCTTTGCTGGACCCAAGAGTCAGGACCCAAAACTGCAGCTACAGGTGATGCTGCTGTCCTACCCTGGAAGGGGTCGATGGGGCAAAAGGACCACTCTCTGGTGACATCCACACCAGGGAGGACTTGGTGCTCCTCAGCACGTCAGACCTCTCCGGTGGGCAGTAAAAGCCAGGAGACGTGGGCAAAGCTTAGAAGTCCCCTTCTGCTGGTGGCTGCAGCGTATTAAGCAGCACTGCTGTAATTAGGCTAAAGAACTGTGTGGCCACGGGGCTGAGAAAGCATGATTGAAAGCCTTTCATGGGGAAACGGCCAGGTCCTTGTGGAGCACACACCAGCCATTACTCACCAGCGGCTCGCCCAGACGAGTTAGTGAGCCTCGAGCCAGCAGACTGGAAACTCTTTCTCCGAAATATTTCTAAGGCCGTGAGTAATGAAGGTTGGACAGGGCTGGAGATGAAGCTCTCATCTCACCATGAAGCCTCTGGAGGGGAGGAAAGGAGGCTCAGGAGCGGGGATAGCACCCGCTTCTCCAGCCGTCTGTGCCGATGGAGGAACCCACCCATTTCCCGGTGGCTGGGATGCAACCCCATACCCGATGCAGAGGAGGGACAGGGGTGGTGGGAGCCTGCTGCCTCTCTCCCCCCACCCATGACAGCCAGCGTGGGACATGACATCAACTCCAAAGCATCAAACAACTGGCAACCCCAGGCAGGGAGCTGCATCCCGGCCACCTGGCTTTTGGGGGACCTCCGCAGCGCCCTTTAAATGATACCAGGCACTGCAGAGGTAAGAGCCTCCCTGATCATCACAATGTGGTGCTTTCAGATTCAGCTAAAAACCTTTTCTCTTTCTTTTTGCCCCACTAACAAACCCCTCTTAGGCAATTTTCCCTCCTGCCCATGAAGTCTTGCCACCCGCTACAAAGCATTGCTGCTGGGTGGTGGTAGCAGGTGCTGCTAGACCCCGCCAGCCAATATCAGTGAGCAATAAGCACCAGTGAATGCCCCGTGGCTTGCAGGGTCACCACCACCGCCACCCCCAGCCTGGAGGCTCAGGAGGCTCTTTCTTAAAACCACAGCTCCCCACCGGAGGGGAAAGCTGAGCAAAGGGACAGGATGGTTGCAAAGCCAACTAAGACGGATGGGAGGGTATGGTGACAAAAGTACCCACCAGCACTGTCAGCTCCTGGCTCACTGGCTCATAAACAAACTCGTCTATACCAGCCTGGGTGCAAAGAACCCCTCAGATAAATGCAGAGTACAGATTCACCCCTGCAAATGCAGCCCCTGCATCAGCACCAGCAACCAGACCGTCTCCCACCAGCACCCGAGCTCCGCTGCGTCCCCGCACAGCCCAACCAGAGCGCAGGGTGGGGGCTGCAGCCCCGTCGCACACCCACAAAATCCTCGCACACCCACAAAATCCTCGCAGCGAGAGGAAAAGCTTGCATGCAGTCCCTCTGAGCAGCCCCCCCCCCGCACTCGCACCCCAGCTGGAGCCCGGGGGGCCCGGCCCACCCGCATCCCCCCCGCACGCAGCCCTCCCCAGCACAGCGTGCCGCACAGACTGTTCCTTTCAGCACTTTTCTCGCCCCAAATTCCCTGCTCTCCCCCTCCCTCACTGCCAGAGGCTATTTTTCTCCTGATCCAGGCCAACTTCAAAACCAGGGCTACTGCAGCACCTCTTTGCAGGAGGCATCTCCATCTCTCCAGAGGAGCTAAATGTGTTCCCGTCAAGCAAATACCCATCCTCAGGATGACCCTGTTTCTTTTCTGAAGCATTCAGGAGCCAGAAAAAGGATGAGAAGGGAAACATTGTGCAGGCCACTCTAAGACAAAAGACATTGGGATTTTCAAAGAGCACGTTGAAGGCAGGAAAGAAGAGCCAGCGCTAACTGCAGGAGGACTGGTGATGGCCAAAGGGAGCAAAGGGATGGGAAGCAGCAGAGGAGAAATGTGGGGAGCTCCAGTGCATCAGGAGCATCAGGGCAAGGACACAAGCGACCTCATTTCCCTGGCTCTGCTACAGATGAGTTCGTCTCAGCTTGAGAAAGTTGTTTCATTTCACTGCACCTCCTCTCTCCCCCCAAAAATACCGATTGCTGCAAGAAAGGCACATTCAGGAAAGCAAGAGGGAACGGGGAGAAGACAGAGAAAAGCAGAGCAGCGAACTGATGCTCGATAGCTGCCAAGAGCCAGCGAAGGGGCTAGTCTCCCTCAGAATACAGCAAGACACATGGAGTGATGAAGCCGCCAAGAAGTTGTAATCAGGACTAATAGTTTGAGGTTCTTAATATTCCTGCAATCCAATAAATCAATGGCGCTAAATACAAGCGCGGGAAAGCGAGCACCGGATTGACAGGACAAATTAGGCTTGGCTGCGGGGAGAGATTTCTCAAACAGTTCGTTCCGTCTGAGCTCCCAGCGAGCTCATAAACAGGGCGTATGGCAAGGATGCTGCAAGAGACATCCCTCGGGCACGCCATGCCTCCTCGCCGGACACCCCTCCTGGCATCCAGGCTGCCAGCCTGGTCCCAGGGTCCTTGCTGCTCTGGGAAGCAACAGCAGCCCCACCACCACCCCCCCCCCCTGCTCCTGGCACTCCAGGTGTTGCACAAACATTAACTAGTTGTTCACCTTGCTGCTCCCGGGGTACCGGGAAGATTAGCTTGGTGTTTACCCTATTGCTTTACGGGTGTGTGTAAACCACCATTCAAGTGCCAGGAATTATTATTAGAGATGTCCAAGCGCTGGGATTTACAATAGGATTAGTATCCTAAAACAGAGCTGCTGCTACCCAGAGCGACGACTGTGACTCCTCCTCTGATCCTCCCGAGTATCCCAAGAAAGACTATTGTATTCTGGGGAAAAACGGGGATGCATAACCTTCAGAATAGGAGAAAAGGAATAAGGCAGTCTAGCTCTTCCAAATCCTCTAGAAGACACCTTGCAATTACAGGAGATCTAGAATCAGACCTTAAACAAATGCCACAGTTAAAACCTCAGTCAAGTTATAAAACATGCCTATGGATTAAATGACCCAAAGAGGTTCAGCAGCCACTTCTGGGCTCGGGACCCAAGATGCCATACAGATAGCTCCTATCAAATTTATCTTATTCCATGCCCAAGTCAACTTAACGCAGCCCAGAAATCTGTTAGCAGCAGAAAAAATGGGGTGGACGGATATGTATCCATGCACTTGTCCCTGTGTTAGCCAGTGGGACATCTGCAGAGAAACTGGCATACCCAGCCCGGTCATCTCCGTCTTCTGTTCTATCCTTCAGGAAATGAGATGACCAGACTAAATATACCAGTCTCTGTATCCCTTGTCATATGGAACTTTTCCAGGTCTTTAAATCATTCTTGTCTCCATATGACAAGGGATTGGAAGGGCTGAGATTATTTGTCTTAAAAAGGAGACAAATAGGAAGTCTTATGATAAATGTATATGAATTAATGAATGAGAGAGACAAAGTACATCTGGTATTTCTATCCTCCCTGCCTTGCAACACAAGAAGTCCCCTTTGATTCCACTGAAATAGTGACAAATTCAGAACTGATGAAAAGAAACACTTTCCCCAACCAGCCTATGAAATCCGTTGAAGCCAAGAGCTCGGAAGGTTTCAAAGACATTTATATCAATAACACGGCTATCCAGAGTTAATGGTTAATGCTAATGAAAAGCAGATAATGAGTTTAAGCCCCTCTCTAATGACTGCATTGGGCTGAATATAAGTCGTGGAGTTTAGCCTGCAATTCCAACCTGAAAAACCTCTAATTCACATGATATTTGCAAGTTAGGCTCGGCATGGATTTACTGGGAGAGGTGGGGCTCTTCCCAACTCCTCCACCCCTGCCTGTGATTCGGGGCTCATCTCACAACCCTAGCCTAGGCTGAGCTCTGCTGTAGGCACCAGCCCTATGAACTCATGCAGATCTTCCTAGGAAATGTTTGCATTTCCTTTCCTCCCATCCCTCCCAAGAAAAAGAGCGCAAGGAGGTCTGGAAAGCTTGTTTCATCGTATAACAGCTATTAGTCCACACCAGGACTGCGCTCTGAAGCTCTCTAGTTCTTATTATTCCCTGCTAAAACTCATCTGTGATCCTTACCCTTGAATTACCAATACAGGAGAGTACTACTGCTCTTTTTTTCCTGGGAATCATTCCTTTGCCTTTGGTCTCTCACTATCATGATTGTTATTGATATCAAAAGCAGTGCCCACAAACTTCAAATGAAAGGCAAACTTCGATTAAGTACATGTTGTAAGAGACGCTCCCTGCCCTAGAAAACACAGTCTAAGCAGACCGCACAGATGCAACAGGAAAAGAAAGATTTGAAAACATCCCCAAGGTCACAGAAGGAGTCTGCAGTGCAACCAGGAAAAAAAAAAAACCCAGTGCCGAGACATCTTCGTCCATCAGCCCTGCCTGAAAGCCACCCCCCCTCCTGTTTTCACAACACCCACGGCTGAAAATTTAGTGTACTGCTTCTGCATGTGCTGTGATGGAAACCAAGCCTGGGCCATGACATCTTCCTTCTTAAAACTCAGGCTCTGGACATGCATGTTGCAAGGACCTCAGCTCCTACTTCCCTGCATCACCGCAACATCCTCCTCCTTTTACTTCCCACCACGTTCTTCATGCCTGGCAAGGACCTTTGCATGTGACAGCATCTCTGTCTGACTAAGACATTAAGCCCATAATATTAAGGCCAGGTAATTAAGGCCAGATCTCCAGTGGGTCCTGATTATAGATTGGGGAGGTCAATAGACCAAGGCAACAGAGGGACAGACTCCTCCCCCAAGGGAGGTCACAGCACCGAAGGCAGGAACCTCCCCTTCTCCACTGACACAACTTGAGACTTTTTTAGATAACTAACCTCAGATGGTATGAAAATCCTCCAGCACGTCTAAGCTCTAAATCACAAACCAAAAACTACTTGAGCAGAATGGCATTTCCCTACACAAATATGTTGCAAAACACTCTGCACATCTGTCCTGGACATCAACAGTTGCAATGATCACCGTAAAAGGTTTGAACATAGCAGAATGTTCTTTACTCAGGAGTGTAACCTGCTCATTACTAAGTGCTATATAATGTCAAGATCCTGCTGTAAAAGGCTCTTCAGAAATGACAACATAAAGAATAATGGTCTCCAAAGCAGGACTCAGGTGAAACTTGACAGTTAAAGCCAGGAGAATTTTATATCAAAATCCTGCAAGTTTCACAGGAACATAACACAAAGCCATAAATCACATTGGCTTTGCTTACAAGGTTGGTGGAACTCAGGAAATATAAAACCCCAAAACTTTTGATGAACATCCCAAGTCCTGAGCTTGTTATACAGTTCTACGCAACTGTTTTTCAAACACTGTTTACCAACACATCCTCAAATAATTCACTGACTTCTGCTCAGTCCAAGGTAAATATTACTCAAAATAATAAAGATACACCCAAAGAAGGTGCAACATTTTGATGGCATGAAGAGAATATGTCTCATGATGCCAAAGGAATGAGTCCTTGGACTGTTGTAGGAGTCCACCATTGTGGTGTCTGAGCTCAGGTGAGACAACTCCCACCCTCAGCCCCTGTGCCTCAAATCTCTCTGCCCAAAGCAGGGACAGAACCATTCCTCACAACTGCCTTATGGGCTTCAGCACAGAAATGATGAGCAAGTGCTCAAATACTAAATAAAGGCCATGAAAAAACCACCCAAAAAAGAACAGGGTCACTGCAATCACTCTGAGAAGACTATCGTCCAACAAACCACCAGCACTTTCCACCACGTCCTCCAGTTAACATCTCCTACCTGGCCTTGAAGAACACAGCACTGCATGGCCCAACGGTCTAGTCCAACCCTCGCTAGACGTTTTATGGGAACGTGTATATTAGCAAACAAAATCTAACGCAAAAATAAAGTTGGAGAGGAGTTTTAGTGGTTTCATTTAGGCTGTGTTGCTTCCACTCACCATGGGTTATCGATCTCTCTGGAGAAGAGTCAGCAGCCATAGCTGACGTGCCGTCCCTCAGCCAGGGGTAATATACGACCCTGTTGGGAACCGCAGTTAACTGATGAACCCATCTGGCAGGGGAGCTGGAGAAGTGATTGATTCACTCTCCATCCTGGTACTTAGACTTTTCACCCTCAACAGGCCACGAAGCCTCGTTCATCATCTTCATCAATCAAATGGGTAAATATCATTAAATCTGCAGGCCACAGACAGCATCATTTATATTTTTTGCTTTTTTTTTTTTTTATTTTTTTTTTATTTTGTTTCGAAAGTTCGCCACCTCCTCTCCCCACATCCCTTACTGCAAAACAGTGCTTCCACCTGTCAGGGATTTGTTGAGGTGAAATGGAGAAGCTGAACCCTGATAAGATGGGCTGGTGCTGGGCTTTGGGTTCCTCATCTCTCCCAGGTCACTGGGGATGCTCAGAAGAACAGAGTACTCCCAAATACTCCAGAGATGCCAGGCCCCATACAGCATCAGAGCTGTCTGGTTTGGTTCAGCTCACGATAGCTGCATGCTGCTGAACGCATCAAGGGAGCTTTGCTCCAGGGTTGACCCAGGACACAGCATTTAAACACACCAAAGCACCACCATGCCTGATGTGGCACAAATCAGGGTAATCCCTCAGAATTCAGTGGAGCAGCAACAACCTACCTATGCTGTTCATCTGGCCCATAACTTCCCAAGGACAACGCTCTGCTGTACGGGAACTTTCAGCTTATCACAACTGTTTACTTAAGCATTGACTTGTCCCTTAATGCGCTTTTTCAAAGTCTTTTTTTTCAAAGCACAGAGCCTGTTTAACAGCATGCATCGACACTGCCAACCAGAGTATGTGCAGAAAGGGGACACAAAACCCATTAAAAAGCACAGACAGGTTTGAGGCCATCCTGCAGCAAGCTGACATTACATCCTGGCAGGCTCCCTCCCATCCCAGAGCCGTGCGAGCCCACCCTCTGCTTAGCCGAGCACTCTGACAAGACCGCAGTCAAGGATGGATGGATGGATGAGTGGATGGACAACAACTGCCGACAAGTTCGCTGCCTTCTCTCCCAGCAAGACGCTCCATTAGAAAAGTTTAAAAAAAAAAAAAAAGAAATAAAAAAACAGTGGAAAACACTAGACAAAATCATCTGACTCAGGGAAATTTCAGGCGAGTTCAGAAAAGCCTGGAGTGAAAATCCCTCTCTAACACTGACTGAAAGAGCCGCGAGAAGGAACAGATGCAGCAGCCAGCCCATAAATTAAATCACTGAAGAAAGGTTGGAAGAGCCAAATGAAATCTCCCCACCTGCCATTACTTGCGAGGCAGAGAAAGGGCCAGGCATGCCGAAGGAGGGCCAGCACCGCAACGATGGATAGGCAGACGAATCATTTTATTAGCCTTAATTGCCATTTCAATACCGTACCCATGTCTCCACATAAGCCTTCATTTTATGCAAAGTTGTCAGTTCATGTCCTGAATGGGCCAGGCTTGTTATCAGCAAGCCGTTTACAGCCCCTGGGCTGTGCATTAATTAAAAAGGCTTTGTGCTGAGGCTCATTCATTAGCACACTGCTCCTTTAATCACTGCCTCTTCAGCCACCAGGACAATCTATAAATCTCCTCAAATATGAAATAATGAAGTGGAATGGTTCAATTTATTACAATGTAATAAGTCAGGATAATGGGGGGGTGGACAGGGTGGCACTGGAGCTGTCTCCTTGCCCAGTCTTTCCATCTCATTACTGACAGCGACCATGAATGAGAAGAGCAGAAGGGATGAAGGCGAGGACAGTGAAGGCACGGGACAGGGAACTTCCCATCTCCTGCCGTCCCACCCACCCGAAACCCAGCTTGCCATGGGTGATTGAGGACGATGCTGAAAGCCAGACATGGTTTCTTGGCCTTGGGAGGAGAGAAGTAGGTTTTGCCCTGAAGAGGGTCCAAAGATTTTGCTCTTTGATGCAGGAGCAGCTACCAGCATCCACTCAGTAGTGCTGCAAAAGTCCACCCGCTTTGCATCCCCATTTTCCCATTTGCATCCCCATTTTCCCACTTCTCCTTCCTTAGACCTTCTTCCATCATTCCTGGAAAGACCCGGGTTGAGACGCACAGGCAAGCGCCAAGGAGCAGATGCTCCAGGGAACATCAACAAGCTACAAAATCCACATATTAACTCAACACAAAGCTTCTGTTTCTCCTCTCATGGCTCATCTCCCAGCAGCTGGGCTATCAAGTCAAGCTGCCAAATAAAATATGACTGTACATATTGGGTTAATTAACAAAGGGAGAAGGGCAAAAACTAGTCTGGCTTTGCATTTTTTAAATAAATGCATCAAGGTCGCCTAACTAGCGAGGGGAGGCCAAACATGAATTTTTCTCTTCGCGAAAATTTGGGACTAAAGATGCCAAGGGAAGAAACAGAACTTCCAGCTATTTTAGAAAAGCAGCCGCAGCTTCCAAAGAAAGTGCAAAACGAAAACTGCCCATACAAAAGTTAACAAAAGCTAATTATGCTCTTGCATAAAAGGGAAGCATTTAGAGAAAAGCAAGATTTGTAAAGAACATTGTGGCGCCTTTTGAAAAATTACTTTTTTCCTGTCAGAAGATACCTAATAAGAAATATCCAGTCCACACTATAACAGCTCTACAATTTGCTACTTTATTTTCAATGCTCTCCCTATTCAGTCTTAGAAAGTCTTGAATTCTTATGCACTAACAGTTATATAATTAATGTGTCTATTAATATAATTAATACTATGTATTGATTTATGCAAGTCAAAATTTATTCACAGGAAAGTCAGTATGAAAAATTAACTCTAAGAAAAAAATTAAATCATCAAAATATCCCATTTCAACATTTTGTTTAAAATTGAAATCTGTCTTAGAGTCTTTCTTCATTTCCAAATCTAGGTTAGCATTGTTCAGGGTTTTTTCAGTTGGAATATGCAAGCAGATGCAAGCTATAAACACGCACCTGCGGTTTTAACTGACCCAGCCTAACTTTGGTGGGAGGGGGTGCCCTGGCCCATGAAAACACTCAGGGTTTTGATGTTTTGTTCCCATTCATTATCCGAAGTGCCTTCAAAATGGTGTTACAGGGCGGCAAAATTATTTCTTCCCCCGTGTTAGAAAGGACCGAATGTACACACCGTTCAAACCCACAGATCTTTAATACTAGCAATCTGCTAAGTGCTGATTTGTCAACATGATACCTTTCATCTCCAAGGTTCCCAAAACACTTCACTTGCTCGAGAGTCACTTGTCCCACCACAATAAGATTTTGGATCATCCATATGGCACCTCAAGCAGCAAGTTTGGGTTCCTCTTCCCCTCCAAGAAGGGCTCCTCCAGGAGATGGGTGACTAATTACTACTCAGGTCAACAAATTAACCCTGTCCCTGGCTACTCCATGAGTTTCGAGGTGCTTTTTAGAGGGAACAGAGCACCGGGGTCCTTACCATCAGAAAACTCTATTATACAGATCTTCAAAAAAGCTCATTACTACAAAGCTATGAGCATTCAATCCCATTAATAAAACACATCAGTATGTAATTATAATATTAGGCACTTAAATTGCAGTTTTCATCTGCAGCTCTCGAAGTGTTTTACCATAGTAAATTAAGTCCCCCCTAATTTGGGCTGGTCAGAGTTTTCCATCTGAAGCTTTTTCCTCAAGGAGAATTTGATTTTGTGTTCGAAAAGAAAAATCGCAAAAAGGAGCTGTTCTTCCTCAAAATGTTCATTTCCTTCTGCGGAGGGGTATGCGGGAGGGGAAAACTCACCCAAAATCTATTAAACTGCTATGGGCTGAAGAGTCAAAATGTTGCCAAGAGAGGAATTGCCATGAATCTACAAGCTTTTTTGGTGGCAGCAAAATTGTTTTTACTGCAAGCTGCTCAGGAGGCGTTTGCACATCACCCCTCACCGCACCGGGGGTCTCCGGCTCGCACCGTAATACCGGGGATAAGCAAGACAGAAATGCCTCATTATGCGAACAAAACCACCCCGAGACCCATTCTTCTTCTCTGAAGGACTCCCCAAACCTTCCTGTCACCAGCTTTTGGGGGGGTGTCAAGTTGGCATCTCCTTCCTAAGATCTGCACCCTGGTTTTGGACCGACAGGGACAAAGTCACGCTTATTGCAAGCTGACAGCGACACCGGGGTATGGCTGCCCTTGACTAGATGGAGGATGACAGCCGCTCCTCCGGAGTTACATCTTGGCCCACGCTGGAACAAATATGCTTCCAGCAGGCAACGAAGCTGAGTAAATCAGAGATGACAATAAAAGTATCGAGGAAATTCTCCGTCTGGGAGACAGATCTCACCCGGCACACAAGGTTCAACTTTAATTTGTGAGGAGACCTATGCGCTCAAGAGGTTATCGCATGAATACCAGTGTAAATGATATCACCATGGGCACCAAACAGGCAGCTCGCTCGCAAACCTATTAACTGGTAAACACCAATCTTCGGTAATTCCAGCTATTAAAAACAACTTAAAGAGAAATCAGATCTCATTTCGCAGAGAGCGCAGGGGTCTCAATGACTATTTTTAAAGTTTTCCCGCATTCGTTTGTGTTAACAGCCTATGACTTTTACATGTTCAGCTGCTGTGCTGCTTCCAGGTTTATTAAATTTACAACCAGAGACACAAGATGGATTGTTATTTTTCCCTGAAGACCCCCCCAGAAAAAAGGCGAAGTTTCTTGGGCATCACTCCGAGCTGCAAGCTAGGAAACCATGGGGGTCCGGAAGACTCATTTCCCAAGACCACACAACAAACCAGAATTGCTCCATGCACGTATTTATTCAAATTCCAAGAAATTTATTATATACGTGGTACCCCCGCAAACACACGCATCTTTAGACACAGACGTCTCTCCAGGTGCATTGACAACAGCCAACAGTTTAAATATAAATGCAATATTCCAGTGCGGTGGGGAAGGGTTAACCTACCCGCTAGTAAGGGATAAATACCACAGCAGCACTCACCTCCTTCAGGCACTAGCAAATATCTTTGGCACTTGCATCCCCATTCCTCCTGCTGCCCAAACCCCTCTTATCCACCAACTATTTATTCCCACGGTTCCCCTCTGAAGAGGAGGCTTGGTTTTGACATCTCAGAGGCACAGGCTGGCAAGATTGCTGAAAACACAACAGAAAATATAGATATTTTCCCCTATTGATGACCAAATGCTCTTTTTCTCTGAAACTGCTTTTCAACCAGCTCTCATTAAAATTAAACCCTTTTCATTGGATCTGGAGAGTTTTTACAGCCCGTTCTCACATGTGTTTGATGACCAGCCGACTCACGGGATGATGGCATCTCTGGGTTTCGCTTGGTGCTTACATGTTATATGTGAAGGGAGATTCTCGCTCGTCACAGGTAAGAGGATTTAACGGTGTTTGTCACAGACTGGTGCAGATGCTCCCTGCAATGTCTGGGTGAAACCCCATTAAATCTGTCCCGGTTTTTACGAGGCACGAGAAAGGAGAAGAAAGGACATGGCCAGGCACAAACTACCAACATCTATTGTGCATCGCGATGGGAGAAGAGGCTAGGCTACGGGGAGATTTTTCTTTTGGCACTTACTGTCTTCTAAACTCCGCAATCTATACAATATCTATGTTTGTAATCACTCGAAAATTTTCAATTAAATGTAAAAAACCAGAAACAAGTAAATCTATTGTCTCTTTTGACGGTTTTATTGATTAAAATGGATGCCTGAGCTGCGACCACTGAACCATGAAAAGCAATCTGTCTTGGATGGGTAAGAGATCGTTAGGAAATCATTGTGCTGAGGCAAGAATAACTGTGCATGTACACACACACACGTGCACACACACGCGTGGTGTATGGGCACGGATACGCACATGCTACCATGGAATAAGCCATCTGCAATGAAAAAATAAAGTCGTGTGTATATATTTTAATATCAAGTTTGAAGCAATCTGAGGTGTTAGCCTGTCACAGGACCTCTTCTCATTTTCTAAGTTTCATTATTTTTCTCGGCAATAAAACTTCGTCATCTCCGTTGCCGTGGAGCAAAATAACACAAGGTGGGAGAAGAAAAACCTTAAGGTCCGTCATTTGTTACAAGCTCCAAGAGCAAGGAAACCTTCCAAGGTCATCAGGAAATTTTGAAGGTGATGACAAGGAGATTCTCCAGCTGATGTTTCACCTTCCCCTTTTGGCCTTGTCCTTTCAGGGAGAAGTGGAGGATGTTAAACGAGTACTAGACATCACCAGGAACACTTAGTTTTGCAAAGCCTGGCTGGTTTGGGCGTGAGTTAACCTCCAGCAAAGCAAAGGAGGGAAGAAACTTCCCACATGAAGCTTTTGCCATGAGCGCTCACTTAAGGATTCCCGGACTGCAGTGGAGATATCTAATATTGGCTCTTAACAGCTACAGGAACAGATGGAGAACGCTTTGGTCTGCGCTGACAATACTCTTCTTTTTAAGCAAGACTATCCTGATATCAACTCTATTTTATCGGAGCACCTCAAGTTGAAGCTTAAATTAACCAAACATTGGTTTTCTGCTGTAACCCATCACCATCCCACACGCTAAAAGCCTTGGGGAGTTCAGCTCTGCAAATTCTCAGCCTTTGCAAGAAAAAGATCTTATTTGCTGAAGCCAGCCCATAGCCTGCTCATTTCTAGGTATCCTGGATACACACATCCACCCAAGGGAAGAGCCCTAGGGAGAGGTCAGGCTTGGCAAGCCCTGCTGCAAAACACAGCTCTGAGAAAACCTCGGCTAATAACCTCGATGCTCGCCCTCCCAAACAGGAGCAGCCTGAAACTCCTTTCAAAAAAATCTACTTTCTAGCAGGTTTTCATAGACTTGGACTGAGGCCCCAGCAGCTTTCTCCCACCAACACAGGGCCGGCAGAGAGGCAGCCTCGTCTTAGCAGTGGAAAGACCAACCGCAGCCACCCCACCGGCCAGCATCTCCGGGAGAGATGGGGATGCCGGGCAGGAGCGCTCGGCATTGACTGAGCAAGACTGGAGGGCTAGGAGTATTCATCAGAGCAGTGTTAATAATGAATTTAGCACTGAAACAAGATGTCATTTAGGAATGAGGGGATACCCACCTCCCCACACACTCGTCCACAGTATTTGTTCATGGGGAAGAACGAGGCACAACAGCAGCCTGACTCATGCAGTCTGCACTTTTATCGGGTGTCTTCCTCCCCTCCCCCCCCCAAAAGTGCAAACAACACGTATGAATGAGAAGGGATATTTGGGAAATGCTGCTCCCCACCATTTCTATTCTATTTATTTGGGTGTGGTGCAAGCTACGAGACCATGACTACATCGCATGCTCCAGGCAGCCGCTGCCAGGGGGTCAGGATAGGGATGCTCACACGCACACTGCACAGCAGCCAGGTGCTTTAGGAAGTACCCCCCAATGATAAAAATTTTATTATTGCTTTGATTTAAAAAAAAAAAAAAATTGCCACATTTTGGAAGAGAATAAAGTTTCAAGTCCCTGAAAAGGCCAGGCTGAGAAAGGTGTTGCCAGGCTTTACAGGGCAGATTAGTCCTGCCATCACCACGGCCGCCTTCACCGTGCAGTATCAGATAAAAGCAGCAGCAAACACAAGCAAATTGGAGGTGATCTACAGAGCCCCAGATGCTGCTATAGGGTGGAGGACCGTGCGGATGTGTACCCGAGAGGAGGCACTGAACGGGTTAGCATCTCTCAGATCCTTTAATATATTTTCCCTAATTAAGCTGTTCAATTCGCCAGCTTAAATAGCTGCCAATAGCTGCTACAAATTGATTTATCTTTTGATGAACGTAAAATTTGCTGGAAAAAATGAGAGGCAAACAATGTATGGGTTTTGGGGGATTAAATTACTTTGTCTTGTGTTAAGATTCAAACATATTCTGGAGGCAGGATGAGTCTTTTACAAGTAAATTGTTTTTATACTATACCTTCATTTCTATGTAAACAGAAGTATACTAATTTACACATCCACCTACAACACCTGCTAGATAACAGAAGTATATAGTTAAAAGCCAGATGAGATCCCGAGCTCTCCGTGGGCACACACACACACACAAATAAAAAGCAATCATCCTGCAACCCGCCTGGGGTGGGAAAAAAAAGGCTTCTGGAAACACAGGCAATCCATCCATAATAGATATGGCCTAAAGCAGTCTCTACATGAAGGGTCACGAACGACTCACACGGTGGAGGTCAAGTCTCAAAAACTGCATTTCAATTCCCAAACTATCACCGCCTGCGAGCTGCAGTCCCCATGTATAGCACAAGCTTAGAGTTTACCACCTCCACGTCATTATTTTGCAGGGTTTATACTCATCAGTAATAAATACAAGGTGAAGAGGGATAAATATTAAGAGTAAATCACAGCCAGCCTGACAAGACCGAGAAATAGTAGCAGCCAGCCCAGGGTAATTTGCTTGATCTCAAATGAGAAGTTTCCCCGGTGGGATGGGACATTATAACCCCACTAAGTAAGAGAGGCAAGACAAAGAGTTGGCCTCTGCAGCTCTAATATCACAATACACGGGGCTACGAGCACTGATGTCCCTGCAAATACAGATCCTTCTCCTTTTCCCAGGAAAAGCCATGCTCATCTCACCTCTGCAGCAGAAGTGAAATCTGTCTGTGTGCCTGCTCACTCAAAACCAGCTTCTTCACTTCAGATCATCTCCGGCATCAGCTTCTCCAAGGAGGGAGTTAAAGAGAGTTCAGAGCGAGGGGTGCAGCAATAGTCATGGAGGTTTGCATTTATTAACTGTTATTCTCTGCATCCACTTTATCAGCTATTTTGGACATATGCATTTTCTACACAAGCACATGCCAGACATCAGAGAGTGGATAATTTGCCCAGACAGGCAGTAAATACATGCCATCTCATGCTTCCTCCTAGAATAACGTGTTTCCCAGTGTCACCTACCATGTAAATCATCACCTTGTAATTTATCCTAAGCTACATTTCAACCTGTTCCGGACTGACCAGAAAAAAAAAGAAACCAGCAGAAGGTCCAGTAATCCCTTCTGCCACAGCTAAACTTGGATGCTTCTTCCCTGGCCAATATTTTGAAGGTATTGCAGAAAAGACATCTACTGAATTTATGGCTTCCCAGCTGAATTTCCAACTCTGAGATTTAGAGGAGTCCTAGATTTTCTTTGAGCTATACAAAAGGCATTTACATAAGTTTTTGTGCAACATCAGAAGCTCGTTCCTTCAGTCTATTTCTCTCTCACCGTATGAGTATCCAGCAACTACCCACCACATGGTTACTGCAACTCAACGAGTTAGAGGTGGACTAGAAAAACCTCACGAATCGCATGAGAAATTACATGCTTGTGATCCTCCCCCCCCACGGCATTTTTTATTTAAATCTTCCCACAAAACTGGAGTCAAGTAAAAAATTAGGGTTGATGGCACTGTCTGGGCTGCAGCCTTCCAAAGGAACAAGAGAAAAACCATGTTTTCCTTCCAAAAAGTGAGCCCAGAAGTAAACAGAAAAACCTCCATGGGAACTTTCCACCAGGAAAACAAGATATTTTCCCCAGACCTCCTTTTAAAAACTTTTTATTTCCAACAGAAATTCCTCAAACCAGCCGGGCTTGTCAAAAAGGTCAGATTTAAGCAGATATTTAGGCATCTTGCAGTCTGAGCCAGCTGTGGGGGACCACGGTCCTGGGGGGACCCCTCTAATCTGCATCCTCTCTGGCTACAGAGAGAAAAAGCCTCCTGTGCATCTCTGTCTTCTCAACTCTGTGTTGAAAACACTTGAGAATCTCTCTTTTGTTCCTTGACTGTCTCCCTTAATCCTTTCCTCAGTCATTATTCAATATTTGGTTTTGTGACTACATTATTTAACTTGGCGGAGCGTTTTGGGACGCAGCTTGCATAAAAGGCTCTATTTTTAAGAATCGGAGGGGACCATCGTGCGAGCAGGGAGGAGACAGCACTGACAACAAAGACGAGACCAAAGCTTCACCCAGCAAAAAAAACTCTCTGGGGAAAGTAGGCTGGCAGTCTCCAAATCGTCATTCAAGGGAATAAATCACCAAAGCAAACTCCGATGTCAGTAATTTTGCAACGCAGAAAATTGATTCGTACTTTACAATCAAGGAGCGCCTTCCTCGATAATGTATGCTCGGCATTTTAACATAATTATTTGCGCAACAGTTTTAACATTTGCAGCCTTCTCCGGCTGTCAACCTGGAAGTAGTGAAAAAATAAAATTTTAAAATACTCTTCTTCAGAGACAGGATTAAAGAAAAAAAAAAAATCAATCTCCGAGCAACCTCCTTTGTATTTTGTTGTGACAAGCCTGAATTTAAACAGCCTGTGAAGTCAAAACAACAGGAGAAATATCAATACACATTAATTTAATCAAGAAACACAATTCTGCCATGCCAGGCCAAACTCAGCTTTATTTCCGCCACGGTTTCTGCGGGAGCTGCTAGCACCTGCTGCCTACCCAAGCCACCCATGGTGGCCAAGGGTCTTCTCAAAGCCTCTGAGCCCCCTCTCCATTTGTATGCCTTCCAATGCACAAATCAAAATTCCTGGTGATGCAGAACCCCACTATCGCATCTCCATCTCTCCTCCCAAAAAAGGCTCGTTTTGCTGGCAAACGCGCCCCAGCCGACCGTCCTGCTGCGTCCTTATTGTCTACCATGGAGCTTTCAAAGGACAGGCAGATAAAAGGGTAAACATGTTACAAAAACTATCATCTCCACCACACTTGACTTCGTCAAATCCTGTGCGCTCAGCGCGACACTTTGAAACAAGAATCTCATTAACAAAGGGAGAGTTGAAAGGATAAGCCCCGGCATACCAAATGCAGAAATCAGATGTACTTGACCTTTCAAATGAATGTACATTTTCTGACTGACTGTTCATGTCAGAGTAATTCAAACAGACACCTGATAATCCTCTTAAAAGACTAAAATTTGGATACTGGATTGAGCACAATGCAGCATGATCTACGGGTGGTCTCATCTCTTCGCTCGGTCCTGCCCTTGCCCCTAATTTCCCGAGGCACCTTGAAGTCTTCTCCCTTCCCTGGGCTTTCATGTCCCCCTGCACGCACAGAAGACGTTTCAAGTCTGGGATTCATTAACAAGGTAGCGTCTTCTGTGATGGCACAGCTGGAACCCAAAATCTAATGCTCCTTAACACAAATTGGGTGATAAAACACTTTGGATAGAAAATATGTGCCCCAATAGCAAGGTATGAGAGGGAGACCCCTCCAGCTCCATCCAAACAGGCTCCAGCCACGTTGACCCCATGCACGAGTCAGAGGACCATGAACCCTACTTGGGTCCTGCGTCTTGTATGTCAACATATGTCATGTACGCAGGCTTACTGAGAAAGAGAAACCCTATGATTAAGCCATGAGGATCCCCAGAAAGCCCAGTGGCTTCCCAGGGAGACATTCACATGGTGAATGGCTGCAAATGGGGAGGTTCACCAAGCTCTGGTGGTACTAATTACTGCCTAAAGGCAACGGTAAATGAACACAGAGAGCAACTACAGGATTTCCCCAAGGACAATGTTGCTGGAGAGGTCACCACAATGAGATTGATGCCCTTGGTGTCTGCCTGCACCACCTCCCCTTCACAGGCTTTGGACATCTCGGAGATCCTAGTGAGATCTAGTTGCCTGCCTTGCTCTACAGTTCAGTTTCCACCAAGAACTTGTGGGCTTTGTTTACCACATCCATAAAAAAAGAGGCACAGACGCTGCCAAGCCTTTGAGATCGCACACCCTGGGGAGTCCACATCCCTATAAACACTGGAGGAAAAGGGGGTTTTGGTGTCTATTTATGGCCTGCATCTATGAACAAGCACACACAGTGATAGACCATGCAGTGACTAATAACAAGTTTCTTTTGAAGAACACCAAAAATCAACAGCTTAGCATTTCCAGTGGAGTCCAATGGTGTTTTCTGATCAGTAAGGAAGCTGGAAACACACCAGCCTCTTCCTGATGTTGCAGTAACGTCAGCCCCAGCCATGCACAGTGCACGCACTCACATCCGCACAACACGCTGCTGGCTCCTGCTTGCGCCGCATGGGGCTCACGGCCATTGCCATGCAGGACAGGTACTGCATGGCTTTGCATCCTCTGGCGAGGCCTCCCCTTCCTCCTCCATCTGAGCTCCCTGGCATGTAATATTAATTGGCTAATATTTGTTCAGATCATTCCTGACACTTCGCCTTTCGATTCCCGCTGCAGCGCATCAGCAGCTCTGGCGTGGATTGCTGGAGGCGCATTGCCTTCGCTGGGAGGAGGGAGGACACGGTGGCCAGCCAGGGAGGAGGGTGGGATCAGGGGTCTGCACTGCCCCCAAGTCAGCCCCCAAACCCACAGGAGACTCTGCAAAGAAATCGCACAGAAAAGTCACATGCAAGGGGATAAACCAGATCATTTCACAAGGTGATAGGCTCAAGCACACCGCCCGTGCGATGACTGCTCGGAGGAGCTGCATCTCCCTGTCCCAGCCTTCCTGAGCTGCAGGTAATGGAGCTCATTTTGTGGATTCCCAACCAAAGCCCCAAAGAACCACAAATTCCTATTCCGAGCCAGCACCAGGGTCCCCCAGCAAGCTGAGCCCTCCTGTTTCCAAGCACCCATCACCGCAGCATCTGGGCTCCATCCCTGAAAGGATTTCCATTTATCCGATGGCTCTCTGAAGGCCACCCAAGAAGAGCATGGGGCTCTGCACACCTTCCAGCCCAGTGAGCAGGTCAAGACACAGTGGGTGTCGGCAGGGGAAGCGAGCATCTCTTCTCCAGTGGGGACTCATCCTTCTGCCCCCCTGCACAGGGCTCTCGTGCTCAGCTCGTCTCCAAGCCCCACACCGTCCCCAAACCAGGCAGCCCCGTTTGGGTGTGGACACAAACCGGCACGTGCCAGCAGCCGCATCCCCGCTGCCTGCTGACTCACAGGCGTGTTTTTCTCACTCGGCGTCCCTCTTCTCAACACCTCCTAACAGCTCATGAATTTTATAAACTAAACTCATTGTAACCAAACCATGAAATTGCAAATTTAACTCTGTCAAAAAACAAAGCCTTGGCAGGGAGCTGGTGCTGCCTGAGGCAGGGCTGCTGCGCTGCCCGGCCACCCGGCAGCGGTGGGGACCTCCTCCGAGGGACACTGTGCCCCGCTCGGTCCCCTTTGGCCACGGGGCAATGACACAGACTGGGTTGTGAAGGATGCTGGAGCGTCACAACCCGTGCAGCATCGCAGCCTACACAACGTCACAACCTACAACTAGCACTTTTGGCAGTGCCAGCCATCTCCATCATCCCTCCCCTTCGTGGCCATCCTCGCCATGGACCTGAAAGGCAGTGCAAAGCCTCCGCAGCCCCAAAGCGCCTGGGTGAAGCCCTCCCTGCCTGGCTGCAAGAGCTGTGCTGCAGCCCCCGGGTCCAGCCAAGCCTGGCTCCCGCCTCCCCCTTGGCTGGCAGCACTGCACACTCTGTCCATTTCCAGGGCAGCCGGGAGAGCCCTCGTTAAGTTAATGGAGTGCTAATTCACTGGCAGATCGAGGGGAGGGATCGGAGGCACTGCCTCATTTGCTCAGTGGAAGTGGGCCATTAAAAGGAAGGGTGGGGGGTCTTGGGATGGGGCAGGCGGCAGAGGCTGCCACGCTGCTTGAAGGATGGGGAGGGGTCTCCCTGGGGACAGCTGGGGCTATGCAAACCATTTTAACAGCGTGAAGCAGCCTTTGGCGCAGAGAGAGTGGGAACAAACTGCATCATTGGAACAAACTGCCTCGTTGCTGCCTGCACTGAGGAGGATGGCAGAACACCACCAAAAGCGACCTTCTCCCCATTGCCCTCACCATCTTCAGGGTTCGGCTGTTGCAGTCCTACCAGCACAGTCACCCAAGCCAACCCTTCTTTGGGTTGTCACAACGCCTAGCGACCAAAAACGCTTGCACCAGGCTGGAAAAGTGCAGCAATACCTGCTAACGTGTGGCGTATCCACACCGGGCTCCCGCCAACGTGCAAATGCCACCTCCCTCCAAATAAAGCACATTGCCACAGAGTGTTTCTATGGCAACAAGCACCTCCGATATAGCCGGCACCGCGACGCCGGGACTCTGGCACCGCTCTGCTGACATGGGAGTCCATGGTCCCACTGGTTCTCCTTGCTCTGCAGCTCCAGGCAAGACTCCCGGGGCAGAGTTCAGCCATCGAGAGGCTTCAAAACTGACTTACCGCTCCTCGCCTGGGGTGGTCACAGCATCACGATCCCTCAGTCTCCAGACAGGAGCACACATGGGAAGGACACAGCATCCCTCCTGGGGATGTCACCTGTCCTGCAGCCCCGAGCCCCCAGCTTGCAGCTGGCACCAGCAGCCCTGCAAGCTCCCACCCCCGAGAGCAGCCGCAGGGCCAGGGTCATCAGTCATGGAGCCATGCTATAGGCAGCCTTAAATCCCAGGCCTACCTTCCCATCGATCTCCTCAGCTCCGTGAAATTAAGAAAAATGCAAGACAAACACAAGTGAATGTCCCCAAGCAGGCTGTCTAAGAGGCAACTGAACGGGACCAATTCCCTCAAGCAAGGCTCAGGGAGCTGGCAGGCAGTGCCTAGCTGAAAAAAAAAAACCAAACCAAACCCCAATTCCAGACAGAACACCAATCTCGGCTTAAACATCACCCTTGGACCCCCAAGTCGGGGGGGCCCACAGCCCCCGGCATTGCCGGCATCCCTGACCATCTTCAGGTGCTACGTTGGAGGCTGCAGCAGGCAGGAGAGGGGATGGGGCTAGCAAAGACCTACACCATTTCTACACGGAGTAAATTGGTCCTCAAAGGCGGCAAGAAACAACACAGAGGGCCTGAAAGGTCTCCTTCCCCCACAAATAATCACTTCCCAGAGCAGACCTATGCTTTAAGGATTAAATGTGGCCGGACAACTCAACACAACATTATTAATGTCTATTTTCGACAAGTGTCTCTATTCCACCCATGCTTCTCTCTCTCTCCCCGGCTTTTTCAACTGTCACTTTAAAGTCTTTCCTGTCCAACCGTGCATTGTGAAAGAACCTCTTTTTTTTAAAAAAAAAAAAAAAAAAAAAAAAAAGAAAGAAAAAAAAAGGGAATTTAAAATCTTTAAATCCAGTTCTCCGGTCTCTGACCCCCTGAAGATTCCTGCACAGCAAATAAAGTGCTTAGCTGCCCTCCTTAAAAAGATTTAATCTACCATATTTCCAGAGCTTGTATGATTAAACCCTACCTCTAATTCTGTTTTCAGAGCCGCAGCTGAATCTCTGCTTAAAGGAAAGCAGTGTGGGAGCCTCACCTCCCGACTCCCTTACGTACAGGGGAGTGGAGCTGCATCCACGAGGGTACAGGGGAAGAGCCGGAGGTAGCAAGGCAGCTCCGAGCATCCCTGGCTCCTAGTGCTTCCTTACCAGAGAGGGAAATACCCATTTTAATGTAGCCTTCAAGCACAATTGAGCCGCTTTATAAGCGGCTCTGAAGGAATAAAGAGGGGAGGTAGTGTGGACACGCAGGGCATCTGCTGGACCAGCTTGCCAGCTCGGAAGCTCACACTCCCAAACATCACCAGCACTATCACGCCCACGGCAGCGGGGGAGAGCCAGCCTCAAACTAGCAAGGAGAGGAAACCCAAAACTTCAGCTGGGAGGGACAAGGCAGGACAGAGCCAGCACCAGCCTGAAAACCTGCTATGAGAGCACCCAAGCAAGAGGCTTGGGGGTCACATCACGTATGTCCAAGATGAGATGCTCCCCATCGCAGCAGAGGACTCGATGCAAGTAAGGGGCATGCTGGAAGGAAGAAGTTGCTACTGGACACTGGTGAATTCATTACAGGCTCATCACTCATTTACCCTCAGCTATGCATTATCAACCATTTATACCAGGCAGTGTCCTACAGGAGAGAGCGACAACCCGCCCTGCCCTGAGGGTCCTCATCCGAGGTCAAGAGGAGATGGAGCATTAGCAATGGGACTGTGAAATAAACACTCCACTGCTGCAAACAAAACTGGCTTCAGACAAAAATGGGCAACGTCCCTGCGTTTCTCTGGTTTACGATACGCACAGAGTTCATTAAGAACCTGCACTAATAAGGTGGCGTGTTTATTGAAAGTCTGGGAGAAATCGACTTTCCAATGAGACACAGCGCAGCGACCTTCACCTGCTAATAATCTGGAGGGAGCTCAAGGCCAGCGCTCCAACACACCCAGCAAGCAGCAAACATGTCCCAGGGCGAGATGGAGACAAATCTCCCAGGAGTGAGGCACTGCAACAACTAAGGAGAAGATAATTAATGTAAGTGTTGTGGCTCTCACCAGCACCAGGAGATTTGGGACTGGGACAAGAAAACATCCCCTGACACTTTTGTTGGCAAATTTTTGCTGAAATTCCACGGGCAAACTATACCAAAGCAAGTTTCAAACCTTCCCCATCCCCTTGTTCGACGGAGACTTCTATGCTGCCAAAACCTATTTATTTCTTGCAAATCTCTATGAGCTACTGCTCATGAATAGAAATGCTTTTATCAAAAACTGTTTGCATTTTCCACTGAAAATTTTAAAACAAGTATTTTCAGGGGGAGGCAGGTTGCCTTCTGTGAGAAAACCATATATAATGCCCCTTCGGAGTATTTTCACTTCAAAAACCAAAAGAAAATGTATTTTAGGAATGTCAGCCTATGAGATGGGAACAAAAAGCCAATACCAACATTTCCGAGCTTGGTTTCAAATAACTTGACCGCAGACATCCCCCTCAGACGAGCCACCTCTCCCAGGGGACCAGGCGTGTGCCCGCAGTGGGGCCCCTGCAACCCACCCCATGCCAGGGGGCTGTGCCAGGGCTGCAGAGCGCTCACTGCCCGGCCAAAAAAATGCCATCGGGAGGAGCGAGCGTGCCCAGGAGCATGCAAAGCCAGCCGCTCAGGAGCACTGGGTCATTTATCTTGATTTCTCTTAGCAACGCCAGCAAAGGCTAGAAAACACGGGCTTCGTTTTCTGGGTTTGAATTTAGTGCGAGGCAAAAGCACTATGAGGGCAGTGAGAGAGGCTGCAGTAGCCCGGTATTTCCCCAGGGACCATCCTGCACCCCAGTCCCGCTGGGAAGGGGACCCCCAGCACCACCTCCCCCAGGACATCGCTGCTATGAGTTTCCCAAACGAGGCGACAGCGCAAAGGGGTTTTGGGCTGAATCTCAGCCCAGGCAGTGCCTGTTCCTCACAAGCTGCCAAAATTACCAGGGCAAACTGCAGCATTTGCACCAGCGTCTGAGGGCTGCTGTGCGTGTATCAGCTTTGGATGGTTAATTACTGCCATCTCCTCTTGGGGTGAAACGCAACCCCTGAATTAGAGGCAAGCCCACTGTCCTTTCTGAAAGCCTTAATGTACGTGTCACTTCGCTTTGGAAATGGCTGCATCTGTTATATTTGGATTGCTCTGGAAAAAAAAAAAAAAAAAAAAAAACAACCAACAACTCCCTAATGCCAATCAATTTATTGTCTCCTCACCCCTGGTAAACATTTCTATGCAGAAGAGAAAAAACATCTCTGGTCCCTACCACCAGAGATCCAAAGGGCAATGATATGTCTGGATAAATGAACAGGTAGATGTACTTTCATTAAAATCACCACATTTAAATTACTCACAGATGAGATTGAAGACATGAGGTTAAAAACTTAATTGACTAAATCAACTGAGACGCCGAGGGCTGATTATATCATTTAAAATAAATGTAATATTGGCCATCAAACTGCACAATATATTATTACATATCAAAAGCCATTATTCAAAAAGCACAAACAATATCCTTCCAAAGCCCCAGCGGATTTAAGAGCGTCGCCCTCCCCCGTTTTCTTTGATTGTTTTTCTTCTTCCACAGACCGGGCTGGAAGAGAAAAACAGACACCTTCCTGCAACTCCCCAAAAGCCTGCATTGGAATAAAACTCTCCCTGGCTCCTTTCTCGTCACAGACTGTAACCCCCCTGGGCAGTCACCACGTTTTAAGGCTAAAGGGGGCCAGGCACAGCCACCCTGCCCAACCTCACGTGCAATTTGGGCTGCACCCTCGCCTTTCTGTATCACAGCACTAACAGTGCACTTCACCCAGATCTTTCCTAGGAAAATCTTAACACCAGGACTCAGAGTGGTGGAAAGCCCTCTCCTCTCCCCATATATCATCCTTTTCAAAACCCTTTGGGCTATTCAGGCTCTCCCCACTTCCAGCTTTGCACTTGAGCTTTGTTTCTGCAAGCCACCAGCAGCCCCAGTGCTGGAGCTGGGTGCTGCCACCAGCCTCGTGCCCACGCCAAGGGAGGGGAGCTCAGTCCCCACTTCGGCGTCTCAGGGAGGAGATACCCTAGCACATGGTGTCCACTTTCTACTTGCTAAAACTCATCCCCACCACCCACCCAGAGGTATAAACATTACTTTCTGCCTTACCCCTTCACGCTCTGAATGAGTATTAGCCAAAAGCCTGAAAACCCTTCAGAGAACAAGCCCGTTCCATGGAAATCCAGATCAGCTTGCAAATGATTTCCTAGCCCTGACTGGGAGCTCGTTACAGCATGGGTGTTATCAATAATGGATGGTTCTGTTGGCCCTCAAACCCAGGCTGCGGCACCACAAGGAGCCATTTGCTCTGCGCCTGCAAACCTCGTCCCCCTCATCTCCTCCTGCTCCCCATTGACGGGCAGGAGCAAGGACCCAACCCCAGCCAACAGCAGCATCACTAAACCCCACACAAATGCAGGCAGGGGAAGGTGGGATATAACCCCACAAGCCTCGCTATAACGTTAAGAACATGCAAATCAGCCCCCAGGCTCTCAATTACACCAATTACATTACAATTACAAGCAGTGCCATCAAGGGTTTCTCAAAACCAATGTCTGTTCTTAAAGGATCTGTCAGGCAAAGGCTCCTCTACCGCAGGAAGAGCACATTAGTATGCGTGCACCATGCACATGGAGGAGCGTGCCGGCTCCTGGTGCACGCAGCCCGGCTGGGAAGCAGCCTGGCAAAAAGCAGGGCTCCCCCAGCTGCTCGCTTTGCCGGGGCTGGCAGGCGGCAACGCCGTCCCTCGCCACCCTTCCCGCATCCCTCTGCTCGTGGAGGAGGCAGGCGTGCAATTCAATTAGCCATTCCCGTAGGTCCCAGGCAGATGGGTTGCATCAACTGGGCTCTTGCCCAGAGATCCCGGGGTCCCGAGGCATCGCTCATGCAACCGAGTGCCCGCAACAGCTCACCCAGCTGCCAGGACAAGCTTTTCCCAAGAACCTGCAGCACGGAGGGAGGACGACATGGAGCAGGGGGATGTGTCATAGCAGTAAAGCTCCTTGCCACATGTGCTCCCCAAAAGCACCGTGCAATCTGTGTTAATCAAAGCGAGGACATGGTGCCCCCTTCCTCAGACCCGCTGGCAGACTGGGCATCGGGGGCAAGGGCCTTGACGTGGTGCTGGGAGCTCTGGCACAGCTGCAGCTCCTGAACCGCTCCCACGCAGCCAGCAGAACATCCGACCAGCTTTTAGGACATGAAGCACATTGCCCGCCCCATGGAGCGTGCCCCGCAGGGGGGCTGCATTACAAAGCCATTTACTGAAAATAAAAAGCCAAAATACCCAACCAAATGCACCGTAATTGCAGGGTTTTCAGGCGTGAGGCTCTCTGACTCCACATACAAGTGCTGTGATAAACTAGGCTTCAGGAGCCCTAGCCAAAACCAGTCCTATGCACTGCCTGGAACACCTCCCAAACACACAGACAGAGCTTCTTAAATCCTACCTGCTCCTCTCCTCTGGAGGAGGGAGGCTGGTGGCAACAGGCAGCGGGAGGGAAGCCAGCCCAGCTAGGACGCTGCACATCTGGCAGTTGCTGAACGCAGCCCACCGGGATCGTTCCTTTCCCCACGCTCACGGGGTAGAACGGGCAGGAGGGCATCCGGCAGCATGCAAGCAAGGGTGCTGCCTCCCTGCCTGCTCCCCGCCTGCCTCACAGGGGGTTTTAAGCTGCTGGGTGCTTTACAAGGAGCAGCCGGGGGCCAAGCACAGGCAGCAGAGGCGTTAAGATTCCCAGCACGGCCCGGGAGGAGACATCCGGAGCATCCCGCTGCAGAGCGAGCTAATCCTGCCAGGTTAATTCTCTTCCTCAGTTCATTCCAGCTTATTAAAGCCAGCAGGCACCCTGCAGAGGATTCATTACCTGTGTCACTTGAAGGCAAGGCTGGGCCTTAACGAGCCAAGAAACGAGGGAGCGATGCTCCCACTGCCCCCCCCAGACAGCTGGGTCCATCCTGGACATGGGGAAACCCGCAGCCCCATTCCCATGGGCAGCGCTATAATAAACAGGAGGAACGTGCAGGACTTTTGCAAGGTCCCAAGCTTCATCCTGACAAAATCTCGCTCCCGTTTCCTCGTATACGCCTGCTCTCCCCGGCTCTCACCCCAGCCCAGCCACACACCGTGCCCTGGCCTCAGAGTTTGCTTTGCTTTTATTTGCTGGGAATTACTGGCAGAGGGCAAAAGGAGATGAATTTTCAGCTAGGTGAGTGAGCACATTACCAGCCAGAGAGATGGCAGCTGCTGCAGTACATCTTCATCCCTTTAAATAGTTCCCAGCCTTCCCCCCACAGAGCCAGGCTGGCTGTGTAAAAGAGATCTCTCCTAATTAATCTACTCCTCTCCATCGCCGGTGAAACAGAGCCCGAGCTGGCAGATAAAATATTGCAGGAGCTAACAGAGGATAGCAGGCTTGGGTTAGCGAGGCAGAAAGCAAGTGGTGGACTTCAGCTGAAGGGGCACAATTATTTTACCACCATGCTATGCCTCTATTCCCAGACCTGTCTGGCATCTTCCAGCGCCAGCCTGCCTTTTTCATCTGGGTTTTATCCCCCCCTCCCCATTTTTCACTCCAATCCCTTTTTTCTCACTGGGTGGCTATTTAATTTGTTGTATTCCATGCTTTCCCTTTCATGAGCAAAAAACTTGCATCTGGGCTTTCTTTTTCTCTCTCTTCCCTCACTTCATTTCTAAAAATTTTGCCTTTTATGGAAAAAAGGAAAAAAAAAAAAGAATGGGAGGGAGAATGCTAAGGGAGCCAGGAGATGAAAGCAGCTTTTACGCACAGTCACGAGAGGAAGGATGCAAAGAGGAGCGGAGGGAGCATCTGATGCCACTCGCACCATGGTTTTGGCCATACAGGGGTGAGATGAATCTGGCAGCAGCTTCCACGGGCTGCAGCCGAGCAGAAACATGCCCCAAAGCACAGTGCCATCCAAAATTGCTGTGAGAAAACCACACTGGGGATGCTTCGGAATCACTCGCCTCCTTGCACGGGGCTGGGCTGCTGTTACCACCTTACCTTACCACATGCTGCCTTTCTCCCCATTGCTTTCCCCAAGTCCTCATCTCCAATAGCAGCTCTGCTCCACCTTCTCACCTCCCCAAATTGTCCCTGTGAAGTCCCGTTTGCTCTCAGGAGCAGCATTTTGGGCCCCCCACACCTTTACCATGCAGCAGCTCAGCAAACTCTGTCCCCACCAACTCCTCGCCTGTTTAAGCCCAAGCAGGACTGCTGAAGGAGGAATATTATCCGCAAGAAACAGGATGTCTAAAAAATCATCTTTGCTGGTGATCAGAGAAATTGAGACAACTAACAGAGCACAGGAGGGATGCAATCCCTCATTTAAACCTGAGCGAGGAATCTGGCTGCCAGATCAGGGCTCTGCTGATGAGAGTATTTAAAAACCAGTGGGAAGGTTTGCAATGCACACAGGGCCAAATTCACCCCAGGGCAAGTCCCCTGGCTCCTCAGGGGGGTCACACCGCCTTTGGCTGTAGCAGAGGAGGGGGCACAGAGAACATTACCAGATCTTGCATCAGATGTGGGGGAAAAAAACCCAACTGTACGTGACCTAACGCACCCAAAGCACATGCAGCTGTCCTCACCGGCGCTGCTAGCAGGGCTGGCCGGCTTTCCTGGCCTCTGAAAGGTTCAAGATGCCATCAGGAAACAAAAGTAGATGACAACTGGGTGTCAGCATCCTCCCACCTAGGAGGACCCAGAGGCTGCATGCCTGCCAGGATGCCCAAGGCAAACCCACTCACTATTGAGTGCTATTTTATCCTTGTTGGCTGGCCTTCATCCCTGCTCTCTTTTACCCTCTCTCCTCCCCCATCAGGCTTTAAAGAGCATCCTGCAGCTCCAGTGACAGCTCTCAATTACTGCAAGGGCAGGAGATGTTTGCTTTTAATAAGTCTTCCTAAAGAGCCAAGAAGCCATGTTTAAAGAGGGATGGATATCACAGCTCTGCCAGGCTGGGGCCACTCAGAAGCAGCAGCATCAGCTTCCACCTCCACACCGGGGCCCCTGCACATCTCCTGGATGGCTTGGACACCTTTCCCTGCTCAATCCCTTTGCTTTCTAGCCTGGGGCTCCCTCTGCCTGTCACCACGATGTGCATGCTGTCCCCTGTCCCCAGGGCTGCTCGCTGGGCCTCTGCAAACAGCGTTGGGCTCTATTTGCTCTTGGCGAGAGCCACGTTTCAGCCACGCACTGTTCATGCCGTGGCAGAAGGATGGACCTTCTACAAAGCTGAGGTCTCTCCCTGCCCGCCCATCGGCGCTGGCTGGGGATGGAGCAGGACAAGGCAAGCTCTTGTGCACGAGCAGGGGGAAATTCGGCGCTGCCGATGACAACCAGTGGCCAGACTATACCTCCAAGCATCACCTGTACCTCACCTGGATCTATCAGGCTCCTTTACGTGACAGAAGGAAAAGCAGAAGTTTCCCTCTGGGGACAACGTCACCAGTGGCAGGAGTGGGAAGATGATGTCAAATCACCGCCGTGACCAATGAGCCCAACTAAGCGTTTCCTCTTGTCCTACCGCTGCCACTGACCCCACGAGTCACCGCACTGCCACCGAGGCACATCTGCTCTGGAGGACAGCCGGTCCCAGCAAGCTTGTGATTACAGCTCACTCGCTGCCCTCAAGGGAGAGCAGCTGCTTCTGCTCCCACCCGCAATTCCCAAATCCATCATGGGTACCCAGAGCACAGTGACAGGCATGTTATAAGGGGACTGGGAGAAGGTTTTCCCCCAGCTCACGTCCAGCCGACCTCAGGTACCTCCTCCAGCCTTCTCCTTGCCTGCACTGAGTATCTGCAGCCACTGCGAGCCTCCGCTGCAAGCCTCAGCCAGCTGAGAGCATCAGTGAGGCACCAGGCACAGATCTCTTACTCCGGAGGCCCCCACCACTACAGGAATTTGTTGCCAGCTCAAGTTTTAAAAATGATGGCTGTGTTATACACGCCATATGAAAAAAAAAATCAGTAGTAACTATCTGGGCTTAAGTACAAGCTAATTGCAACAACCAAGAGCTTCCAGCAGGAGCGCGGGCCCTGTGCGGATGACACACGCAGACATGTCAGCGCTGCCGAGCACGGGGAAATGACAGCATCCACGTTACCACGGCTCTGGAGATTTTACAGGCTTTCCCACAGCAATGGTGAAAATAAACCCCAAAACCTTTCTGAGCTCAGATTTGCCTTCCTGCTAAGCATGGAGTTTGTATTGCTAAGCCGGGATGTGCTCTTTAACAGCTCCTCTTCCCAGGGAGAACAAGTACGTCCCAGCAATAGGGGCCAGCCAGGCTCAAAGTTGCAAAGACGAGAGCCCTGGCATCACAGTGCATATGTTCCCCTGGCTGTGTGCTGCCAGACCCCGGAAAAAAGAGGGGACCTGGGAAACCTCATCCACTGCCCTAGAAAGGACGGCTATAACCTTGGCTAGGAAAGCCTATGCAGGACGACAGACTCTCTGTGTGCTTAGGGGTGGGATGGCGACAGCATTACCAGTGAGCTTTGTCTCCAGAGTTGCATTCATGTGGGGCAGAGCAGGATGCAACTGTACAGCTGCATGGCACAAAAATGGCACAGAAGTGCCAAAACTCTTTTGCAAAGCTTTGGCAATGCTAGGGGAGCCCTGCTGCTCCACAACACCTCCCTGAATCCTCCCGGTCTCTAGACCAAGGCAGGAGCCCTACGCCAAGCCACGGAAAAGGCATGTTACACCTTCATACAGGTCCTGTGCTTCCCAGACGTGCAACTCAGCTGCACCTGGATCCTTTTGCCTCTGCCTCCATGCTCGCAGAAGAGCAAACCCTTTGCCCAGGTCCTGAGCTGCTCTCTCCAGCAGGAACCGACGAGCTCCACTGGGCTGCATCGGCCCCTCATGCCTCGACCCCGAGCAGGCAGGCGGGTGGAGAGAGCCCAAGAGCTGGACAAAGCCAGGGACGTTCACCTGCCCAGCCCGCGTGTGCGGCAGGAACAGCCATCTGCTTCCCGTCGGAGCCGGGCAGGAGCCAGCCCTGCCATCTGCAGCCCTCTTTAGCAACACTCGGCTCCACGGCGTCAGCCCTGCCTGCCTGCTTCCCAGCCCAAAATGAAGCTCTGTGTTGCAGGCAGAGCAGCACAGGCAGCAAATCAAGGATGCTGAGGATGCTGCCATGCCCCTCACCTGGTCCCCCACCAGCATGGGGCTGGGCAGGGGAAGCGCTGGCAGGGCTGGCACTGAAGACCCTGCCGTAGTTGGTTTGCAAATGCTGTTTGCCCAGTGCCATCACTTCCCCATGCCCAGAAGGCTGCAGCATTATCTCCACTGCCACCACGCCGGCAGCTGCCCCTGCTCTGCACGCTGCCCCTCGGGAGGCGGTTTGGAGGATTTCATACACCCCCGCTGCATTTCAGGTCTTCCACCTCCTCCCTCTGCAAACCTGGGGCCATCATGGGCCAGCAAACCCACAGGCACCGTGTTCCATGCTCCTCCCTCTCCCCGTTCAGAGTCAGAGCATCCCCAGCGAGGCCGATACCCAGCCCAGCTCCCTGTCACACCTCAGCAAGATAAAGACGGGATGGGAACTTTGAACTGCCTATCAGTGGGATCTGAGGTCATGATAAATTCACCCAGAGAGTCACAGACACAGAGTGCAGGGTGACGACTTACCCTTCACCATACATAGACTTATTAAAAATTTAAAATTGCTACATAGATCTAAAGGGTTGGGTTATTTATTTTTGCGAGGGCTGATCATTCACATGTGTCCCCAAAGGATGCCAGACCCTTAATTACTCATCTGATTATGCCTGCTGTACCTACACTGCTCTGGCCCCGGTGCTTAATATTTTATCCACACGGCTCCTAGGCAAAGCCGGAGCAGAGCCTGATCTCCTGGCAGAGCAGAGACGTGCCTTTGGCTTTTTATCAACTCCTACTCAAGGGCAGAGGTGGAAGGAAAGAAATAACTTTTTCTTTTGCCCTCTGCCCCTCCTTTCAAAGCAACAGATTTACTTTCAGTCATCGCCCCCCTAAAAATACGGTTTTTCGATCACAAACGGCAAAGCTGCCATGGTGTTTCAGCTGCCTGGGGAAGGGGCGGCTGGGAGCTGCCTCCAGCAAGGGGCTGGCCCTGCGACTGGCACGTGTGCTCAGCAGCAGGCACCTGCCTCTCCTGCAAACCATGTTATAACGGCAGAATCGAGGCTTTCAGCAGCGAAGTGGTGAAAGGGTTGGAAAGGCAGGTTTTTGTAGTCTATAAACTGCAAGGAAAATCTCACTCTGCCTCCCCGGGCTGGCTCCAGCCACGTGTTTAATCTCACCCCCGTCTCAAGCAGCCCACCCGCAAATGCTGCTTAAAGGCAGGACGACGACACAGCTACGGGCTGGGGGGCGAGTCTGCGACAGGGCCCAGGGCCCTCCCCGCACCTCAGCATCCTCCAGGGCACATAAAAGAGCTGAGGATGCAGCAGTGAATGCCAGGGCTTCTCCAGCCCTGACACGCTGGGGACTGCTGCTGCAGGGGGGCTGATTTGTCCCCTGGGAGGATGAAGATGCTCAAAATGGCTGGGCTTGCCCTGCATCCACCCTGGATTTTGCAGAAGGCGCATAACCAGCTACTCTGCTAAGCTAAACCAAAATGCCTGTTCAGGAGACAGCAGCACTAAACACCTAAATCCCTGCCTGTTGCGTCTCTTCGCACGCTCAAACTGGACCCAAGCTCCTGGACCTGGTCCCCATCCTATCCCAATGGATCCGGGCAGAAGATGAGCGTCGAGGACCGGCGCATGCTGCACAGCTGGGAAAGCACCGGTGCTCCCCACAGAGTGCTCCGCGCAAGGCGGAGCGGCTTTTCATCTAAAGGCCGTATTATTCCGGCACATCTCTTTTGTGCACTGGGGCTAATTGAATGGTGATGGCGGTACTAAGCAGCCCTCGTGATCTGAGACCGGAGTCAGCTGAATCTCTGAAATCGTGTAATTTTTTGCATGACTGAGTGTGCAGATGTAATAAAAAAAAAAAACACAGAAAGAAAGAAAAGAAAAGAAGGGGGGGAAATCAGACCCTTAAATGAATCCGTGATTGACAGCAATGAACAGTTGGAGGGAGCTGAGTTACAAAGCGGGCAGTGGGGAATCGTCCCACTCCGACCATGCAGGGGACAAGCAGCATCCCCTGATCAAAGCTGTGCCCCCCTCGGAGCGGAGGTTTTCTGTTGGACCTGCTTTGCCAAGGAGCAACAGGCTCGTTAGCAGACCCAGAGCTCATTAGGGAAATGAAGGCATGGCGATTACCCCTCCAACTATGCTATGCCAAGCGTGGACATGGTCTGGCCGGGGGCGGGGGGGGGAATGATGGGAAAGCAACTGGGAGAGAGGAAAGCCGAACCTGGCCGGTTGAGATCTTCCTCCACCCATGCCACAGGAAAAACCCTCTGGAGCTATTACAGACCAAGACACCTCTTCTGAGAGTTGAAGGAGTATGCACGAGCCCTGCTCCCTCCCTCCTTTGCCAGTTAACACTTCTCCATGCAACTCCTTTCCAGGGCTCCCGGTACGGTCACGGCCACCACTCTCAGCCCTGAGGTGCCCGGGGACACGTCCCTTTGCCCCTTTGCATCTCAGGTGCTGCATGCGCCAAGTGGAGGTGACAGCTCCCCCGAGCTAGGGGAAGGATGGCTTCTGGCGTCCCATGCTCTATTTCTGCATCTGAACAAATAACACAGACAGAAATTTGCCCCCACAGCTCAGGTCACCCAGCCAAAATCCGACACTTAAACCTGCTGCTGAGCCTTTATACGACTGCGGATGCAAAGCAAGCACGCAGGCATCGCAAGGGCACATCTAGGTAAGATTAATAAAGCCTGCGTAGGATTGACAAGGAATGGGGCGAAGGGGAATAGCTGGCTATTATTATTATTCCAGGCACACCAGGTGCCCACATGGCCCACATCAGGAGGAACAAAAAGAGTTTTCAGAAGAATCACAGTCAGTTAGCTAAAGATTTATGAATTTTATTCTTAGCGCACTTTAATTGCACCTATAAATTAAAAATGAACTAATTCTGTACTGCGTAAAGTGACTGCATTCACCTAAAAAAATTGCACTTCAACTTTTAATTCCACTTCAATTGCACACACACACCAAGGTAGCACCGCGCTGCATGGTAACCTCGGATCGGGTGCTCTGGAAATTGCCGTCGCAATTTCATTCCACCTCGACTGTGCGCATACATTTTTTAAAAGTTACTGCTGTGCTGTACAGAGCGACATTAATTGAGTGTTAACGAGCTGTCTGATCAGCTTCCCACTGTCCTTATTACCGGACGTCAGGGTCTCTGCAATGTCCCAATTAAACAGAATCAAAGAATACTTAATACACGGTAAACTGGTTCCCAGCCACTTGAACTGATTAACCAGCTGTTCCCTTTATTTGGGTCCCCGTTAAGCAATGCTGTGTCATCTATATTGCCCAAGCAGCTCCCATATTCTGGGAAGGAGCAGGGTTTAAATGGAGATTTCTAGGAGAGGCTAAGGGAAGCACATTGGTTCAGGACGGCAGACTCGGTACCTTGCGTTTCATCCGAAAACAGGATAGTGCAGAGAGACAGAATGGGGTTTTTTAAGTATAATTCAAACTGGGCATCCAGAGTCGCTAGTCATTTTGCAGTCCTGTTTTATTTAAACAGCTCCGGTGATAAAGAGAGAGAGAGAGGAAATCACTTTGATCACTGAAGAAAAAAATCCTCCCATCTTCACACCAACATCTTAATAACTCCCATCTTAATACCAACAGAAATAAAGGACCTGCAAAAACCCATTGGCAATATAAGATCAGCTCAAAACATAAGGAAGGACCAGCAAAACCTCCCTGCCTATCTACTCAGGGCTGGCAGGCTGCTTTGGTGTAAAATAAAGTGCTTTCTAGTTTTGCATTCACCTCAGCTTGGCTGGAAAGTACAAGTGCAAGAGATTCCCCGAGGAAAAGCACCCCAGGACCTGGCTGCATACTTTCTCTCCCAGATATGGAAATACCCAGGGATGCATCAATTCTCCTAGCTTAGGTAGAGCCCTTTGTCTTTCCTCCTCCCAGGCAGACTCATAGCCAGACATGGGGGGGGGGGGGGGGGGGGGGGGGGGGGGGGTGTCAGTGAACAGAAGTGGGTCCTGCCAAACTTCAGCTCCCAGCAAGGAGGGCAGAAATGCCAATCACCCCCCCAGCCCACAGTCAGCAGCTCCAGGCCTGATGGTGACTCATTGGGGCAAATGCCTCAACACCGCCAGATTTTCTCAGGAATCAGCCCTCTCCCACTCCCTCTGTTTTGTTCTGGAGCCAGCATGCAATCAAAAAGATGCGCTCGACTTTCAAAAACTGGCCACAGTTTCAAGAAAAAATGAGTTTATAATTTGGTTTGTGCCACCAAAACTGCCCAGCTTCCCATTCAAACACAAAACAGAGAAACTTCTACCCCAGGTATGATTAAAAAGCCGCTTGTCATCTAGAAACTCCCTCATATGACCCCTTTACGCTCCCCACAGAGTACCGCATTTTTCCTCCCCTGAGATGCAATGCTGCACCCATTCCTGCTGTGCAAGGGATGCAAACC
Source organism: Fregata magnificens (assembly GCA_013389945.1). Taxonomy (NCBI): domain Eukaryota; kingdom Metazoa; phylum Chordata; class Aves; order Suliformes; family Fregatidae; genus Fregata; species Fregata magnificens. The sequence goes on from WAAD01018835.1 coordinate 519,039, forward strand.
TCATCCTGGGGTTGGGCGGGAAGGAAACAGCTTCACATAGCACCCATCTGCCCCATCACTTAATTTCCTTTGACACAAGGCTCTCGCTCCGCCACCCCCAAAGGCTGGGAGCATCCCTCCCACCAGGAGCATGCACTGCCATGAGGACGGCTGCAGAGCAGAGGCACTCGCTCGCAACAGACCATCGCATCCTCCTTACGCCAACCCCGGGCTAGTCCAGCCAGGCTGTGCGACAGTCCCACATCCCGTGCAAAAGCCAGGGGATGGGGACAGAGCAGGGAGTCCCCGCGCACATTTTCCAGCCGCAGGAGGAAAGACGCTACCGCTGTCTGCAGGCTCGACGGTGACACCAGTTGAGATAAAAGAGAATTTAAGGTGCAGAGGAGAACTAAGCAGATCCTTGTAGATTGGAGCCAAACAAGATAAGGGAGCAATGATGAATATAGACGCATTACGCTAGGACAATTCAAAGCACATGCAATTTTGGCGGATGGGAAAAAGCGATAGCGCAGTGTACTTACAGTCCCAGAGCGATTCGCAAAGCCGGCGGCCAAGGTTTCCCCACGTCAGCCTCAGCCAGGCTCGGGCAGCCACGCTCTAAGGGGCAAAGAAAACAGACTTTTAAAAATCATCGGCATCTAACCTCAGGAGAGAAAGCCTACACTTTACCAACGAGGGCATTCCTCAAAGCTCAGGCAATAAAATTTTTACTCGCCGCTTATTTTGCAAGACATCGGTGAAGCGCACAGCACAATTATCAAAGCCTTCAGCTCCCCCTGCTCCTAAATGGAACAGTCAAGGAAAATAGTCTAATTTGACAATTTCAGCCAGTTGAAACGATACGTGGAAGAGACATGGAAGAAGGAAAGCATATTATTCACTATGTGATAAATTATCCCCATTATATGGAAGGCAAATCTGAGCCCAGGAGATGCGCAGGGCTGTTGGGGACAGCATGCATGTTTTTGGCAGCCACCAAAGGGCTTCACCGCTCCTCCATCAACCCTTCTTCTCTGCTCGGCCCTTGCCCGCGAAGCCGCAAGACAAAACCAAAGAAGAGGGCAAATGGTTGGCAGAGTTGGGTCCGAAATTCGTCACCCCTCCTGCCACCTCCGGGTACCCCACTGCTCCTGGGAACAGCCTCATTTTCACCACACTTTTCCCTGTTTTCCTCCTATTTCCCCACTTGCCCGCTAATTCTCATCCCGGTGTGTTATAACAGCCTCACGCAAGCACTGGTCCAGGTACGGATGCCCTGCTCCTCCCAGCCCCAAATGATGCTGCAGACTGGCAGTGGATGGCACGCACACCCCGAGGGGACACCCATGCCACCGTCCCCCCAGAGAAGGTGTCCAGGAGCCATGTGAACACAGACACCCCCTCCTTGTGGTCCTGCACCCCAAACTGCCATCCCCATCGCTCCCGATCCACGCAAATGTATTCATGAATTCCTTCAGAAAGTTCTCCCTGTGCTCGAGCGGGTGCTGCTTGTAATTGCTGGCGGCCAAAATCTGTTCTGTTTTTTCTGGCTGAGGTACCAGGCAATCATCAGCTGTAATTATTTCGAGTCTTGTTACAGATGGATCTCCGAGCTTTCAGTCTTAAACAGAATTCATTATTCAAATGCCGGCTCCAGCCTTCTGCGACAGGGTGGGCATGGGCGCTGCCGGCCCCCCGCAGCCGCCGCCAGCAACAAACGGTTGCGGGGAAGGCGAGGACGATGGTGGGATCTGCTTGTCAAAGCCGCCCCGCTGCAGTTCCCCACCATTCCCACCCAGCACACGTTTTGGCTCGAGTTCAGCCCCGGGGGAAACGTGGGAGACAGAGGGGAGTGGGGCTGCGGCGAGCCGGGTGCCTGGGACCTGTTGCTGGCTGGGGATGCGGTCAGCATCATCTGTGCCAGGTCCAGAAAACTTCCAAACACCGGCTCTGCCCATTTCCAAGCTCACTTTGGATACAAGACAGCACAAGAGAGGAGCCCCGGGGGCTCAGGAGTGACTCAAAGCACCAGGACAAGGCATTACCAGACCAAATGGCACAAGTGAAATTGAAAAGCAAATAAATCTGAGCTTTTTCTTAGCCAAACCATTCATTTCAGCATTGTTTTCAATAAAAAAAAAAAAAAAGGAATACCAGTTCTGCTTACTGTACAATGACTTGCTGCTTTTAAAACAGACATCATTTATTATTTTAAAATGTCATGTAATAAAACATTTTGAAACTTCAGAAGTCAAACATCCAGAGATCCTAAAAATATGCCAGGCAGAAAACATTCCCCTACCAAGGAGAAGCACTTGCAAGGACCATGGCGGGCTCAGGGCAGGCAGACGAGCAGGGCTGCGGGGACGGCTCCCTGCCGGTGCGGTGCCGGCGATGGCCAGGCACGAGCTACCTGGGGACCTGGCACCAAAAAGCCCCACGGTGATGCTCCAGGAATCACAATTTACAGCCTGGCTTGGCACAATTTCGGCACAGCACATAAACCGTCCCCGCAGGAATCGGGGTCCTCCCGACGCCGAGCGCTCAGGGGATGCAATGCATCACTGGGAGCCCGAAAAACCACGGCCCAGGAGCATCATTTCCATTTTGCTGATTGAAGCTACCTGACTGACCCCATACATCTAATTTTTGGCTCCGTGTATTAACGCCATAGAAAACCCCCCATGCTCGTCAGGCTAAATGGCTCCACTCGGCAAGGGTTTGTAGCTCCTGTGAGCACTGCAGCCCCCCGGCACGGCTCCCTCTTCTCCTTCGGAGCTGGCAGCATCCGCGCTCCTCCTCCTTCCCCAGCATCTTTCCCTTAAGCACATACGGTGCATCTGCCACCTTACGGACAAGCAAATGCGTACCTCCTGGCCTTTGCTTATGCTGTTTGCACATTTGCTCTCTAAAAACATCCCCAAAATAGTCACTGAAAAATCATTGCAAGCGTTTTAAACGTTTTTGGGTTCAGATCCTGAACGTGCGCAAAGGAAAGGAGGGCTCTGAGTAAGGCACTGCTGTCGAAGTTGGCTGTGAAATGCAATTCCCAGCTCCTCCGCCGGGTCCCTGGGGCATTAAAGCAAAGCTCTCCCTCTCCCTCCCCTGCCCCCAAAGAGGTGCTTCCCTGCTTTTTAGGGTGCAATCTAGATAAACCCCGAATCCCCCACGGCACATCCCCTGGCTATGGTGGCGAGCAGTGCAGAGCCCTGACTCAGGGCTGTGCTCAGCCAGTGTGGGAGCAGAAATCCACCTGGAAACGTACGGGCCTGCAAATATCTCATTGCATATGTATCTTCATGCATGCGAGCAAACCATGCCACGCTGGTGGCAGGATGGAGCCATGGGTTTGTCTGCAGGCACGAGCACTGCACCGAGCGGCAGCAGAAACTGCTCAGCAAAAGTTTTGCAAGAAAGAGCAAAGCCTTGCGTGGCAGAAGAACAAATCCTGACACACGGGTCGTGCAAGGAAAAGCCGAGGATCTGTGGTCCCCCTTGTCCCAGCGATCCTGCACCCCGATGCACAGGGGGAAGACAGAAAGCTGAGGAGCAGCAGCAGTAGCCGCGTCCACTGTGGCTGCACGGCATCCGTCCAGCTCCACACCTTGCTCTCCTCTGGTTTGCAATTCCCTTTTACAGAGCCGGGCCATTCCTCTCCTCTCTCTGTGGCCATATGGATATTGGATTTATGACAATGTCAAGATTTGCAGGGAAAGCATCTAATTTCCTTTCAAATTTTCAATTTTTGTGTCAGAAAAGTAAAAAGGGGTTGTTTCCTGGCTGCCTTCCAGGCCAGAGCAGGGGCAGTTTCCAATTTAAGAAGTCAGTATTTTCTGCAGGAAAATTCAATCCTTTTTTTTTTTTTTTTCCTTTCCAAAAAAGATTGGCTTTTGTCAAAGTTTTCCATGGGGAGGGGGAGAGGGACACTCGCAGCAGGCAGCAAAGTGTTGCTAATCTTATGCACATACAAAATGGAAACACTGCTTCCTAGTGGGATTTCTGGTATTTTGTTTTTATAAAAATTTTAATCTCTGTATCCCTCCTGCTACTGTTTGTATTTTTTGTGTGTCTATTTGAAAAGCAAACAATATTGCCTGCTCCTGCGGCGCTCTGGGTTTGGTTTTGCTTTACACTTATTTATTTTGCTCAGCAGTTTAAATTATTAGTCCCTGACCCTGCAAATATCTTATTGCACATGGATCTTTGTGCACACAAGCAAGACGTGCCGCGGGTTTGTTTGCAGGTGCGAGCAGAGCTCTCGACCCCAGTGTAGCTAAATGCATTTTAACCCAAAAGAAACGGACCCTGCTGATACACCCCGCCCCAGCACAAAGCCTAATTTCAGCTTTATTTGCACCAGCCCCGAAGGTATCCTCTCCCCTCGAGTTTGGTGGACAGGCTGGAAATGGGACAGCGAAGGGTCAGGAGCAGCTTCAACACCTCTGGGTGAAGCTGGGGGCTGTTTCTGTGTCCCGAGAGTGTGGGGAAGGGAAGGACGGGGGATGTTGACACCAGGGAAAAGATGGAAAAATCCCCTCCCGCTCCATCCCCTCTTCCACCCCACCAGCCGTCACTGGCTCAGGGACCGGACACAGAGAAAATGGGAAAAAGAACTGGTTTGTATCAAGCTGAAACACTAAAAAAAAAAAAGTCTCATTTTCTTTCCTGAAATGAAAACCTAAATAAAACAAGTCATTCCAGGAGCGTCGGAGCTAATGAGCCCTGCTTTCCTCTAGATTTATGCCTGGTGGTTGAATGACTCTGGTGCCTCAGGTACTTGGGAAGCAGAGCCCATGGGGCGGGCTGTCAGCAGCTGCGCTTTTGGGAGGCCCCGAGCCTGGTAAAATTGGGGTCGGTTCACAAGCAATACCCAGCAGCAGGCTAAACCTAGGTTGAAACCACACTGCTTACATTCCCCTTCGGTCCCTTTTTCTTTCTCCTTTTTAACCTTCCCCGCAGAAGCAGACGGACCCGGCTCCTTCCCACCCCCCAAACCCCAGCTTGACACCCCCCCAAGCCCGCAGCCCTGCTCGCCCCGGGCGCAGCTCCAGAGAAGCTGCCAGCCCCTGCCTGCTGCCGGACAGGCAGCACACCTTGCTCATACACTTTCCAGCCAGACCACCCTCACCAGGACAGCTGCCCAGGAATTCAGCCCACACCTTGCGCCCCACAAATATCTCAGTATCAGCCAAGCCAACCAAAAATGGGGAGAAACCCCCCCCGGGCAATAAATGGCAAATCCAGCCCCACTGCGCCCCCGGAGCAATGAGGTTTCACACTCGGTGCACCCAAAACTGAGGGGAGGGCAGGGCAGCCCCCTGCCCACAGGCAGCCCAGGCTCAGAAGCACCACACGCGTGTAGCCCTGCTCCCTCCTTCACATACAGTTTGGGGGTACACAGGCAACGAGGGGACCCTCTCTCCCCAAGACACAACTCTGCAGCCCCAGCTCCCCACACAGCTGCCCCAAAGCAAAGGACCCAGCCCTCCCGCGTTGGAGTCATCAGCAGCTTCAGGGCCAGAACAGGGGAGAATGGAGCCCACCAAACCAAATCCTGCTTCCACCAAACTCCGAAAGACTTTTATTACCCTGGGAATTTGGTATTGACTTGTTATTCCTGCAGCCCCCGGGCTGAGACGCACAGAGAGCTCCCCAGGGAGCTGGGTGATGCGTGGGCATGCTTAGGGACATTTAGTGACACTAAACACGAGCCCTACGCTTGCAGTGTATGGGGGATGATTTTGGGGAACACTTCTTGGTAACCCTAGATCCTAGCCAGCTCATTTTTGCATGGGGCACGCACAGGGGTATCGAGGCACAGGGCGAGGGAAATGTGTTTATTTCATTAGAGCCTTGCAGCTGCTCTTGGGCACCCCGCAGCAGTTTGGGGGGTGACTTGCATAACGTGGCTCCCTCTCAGAGGGACAAAACCACCCAAGTCCCCTTTACTGAAACAGCACAGTCGAGAGAAGGCTGCTGCGCACAGCAACAGTTGCGTTTACCTATTTAAAAACTCCCCTTTCTATTGTAGCTAAGAAATTAAATCCCAAAAGAAAGAAAAACACTACTCACCCTCAGGCTCTCCCACTCTGCAGTGCAAACTCCAGGAACTCAGGTCCCACAGGCTGCTGGGAACCCCCAACCCACCTGTAGCACCCACCCAGGTGCAAAGGGATGAGCTGGGCAGGGCTGAGGGGAATCACCCCAAACTCCCTGCAGCTGGGCAGCCCTGGGTGGAGCCCCTGCACCCCTTGCTAGCAAGTAAAAAATGTATTGTGGAAAAAAAAGCATGGAAATGTCACTCCAAAAACCCTGTTAGGGCTGAAAATGCAAAGAGCTTATCCTTGAGTTTATCATGCATTTGTTAGTGAGAGGCTCAGTTTTTCACAAGTAAAGTGATAGGGCTGGGGAGGGGGCACACAGGGCTTGCACTTGTCCCTGCAGCTGGGCTGCCCCCCCTGCACACCCTGCTAGCAAGAAAAAATTGCATTACAGCAAAAAGCATGGGCATATTACCCCAAAGGAACCCCAAAAACCAAGTAAGGGCTGAAAATGCAAAGAGTTCTCCTCTAATTTATATCATGCATTGATTAGTGAGAGGCTCAGGTTTTCACAAGCAAAGTGATAGGGCTGGGAGGGGGTACACAGGGCTTGCACTTATCCCTGCAACTGGGCTGCACCCCTGCAGAATCACCTAAGCATAGCCCCCCCTGCACCCTCCGCTAGCAAGAAAAAATTGCATTACAGTAAAAGGCATGGGGGTGTCACCCCAAGGGGACCCCGAGAGCTGAAAATGCAAAGAGCTTACCCCTGAGTTTAACCTCCATTTATTAGTGAGAGGCTCAGTTTTTCAGAAGAAAATAGGGTTGGGGAGGGGGTTGCACTTTTTCCTGCATCAATTCCCTGCCAGGCAGCCGACAAAGGGTGTGAGCCCACCATCCTGCCCAAACCTGGGTGTTTGGGGTGCTGGGGGGGGGGGATCCCAAAGCCACAAGCTCAGCTATTGTAAAGATGCTGTAAAATCAGAACAAGAGGAGCACAGGGAAAAGGGGGGACCCCTGCAACCAAAAGCCCTTTGGGAGGGAGGGGGGCTGGGGAGCAAAATGCACCCCCCCATCCCCCCTGCATACAGTGGGTGCAGGGGGTGTGCACCCCACCTGGGTCAGAGCTGGCCCCCAGGGGTGCTGCGGGTCCTGGGCAGCACATGCAGGGCCCCCACGCAGCCACCCTGCTCGAAAGCTCACCAGAAACCACAGCGGCAGGGATTTTTTTTTTTTTTTTTTTTTTCC
>WAAD01018835.1:526311-591236 GCA_013389945.1 Fregata magnificens
TTTTTGCCAGTTTGCAACGCAGCCTTTGTGTCTCTTCAGAAAAACAAAAGCCCTGAAGAAACGCAATTAAAATATTATAATTATTGGTTGCGGAGTATTTGCTTTTATCGGCTCTTATTTAAAAAGATGCAAATAGAGGTGATTTTAGCATTCCAGTCAGCCTGGCTCCCTCCTACAGGGATGGAAATATTTGGTTTAGTCAACTTTGTTGTGTTGATTTGCTAGTTTCTCTCTTATTTTTCCTTTTTTTCCTTTTTTTTTTTTCAGGAATGTACTCACACTCCTTCCCTGACAGCAGAGCCCCCTTCTTTTGCTGCATCTTCTCGCCGTGCTCCCCCCGAGCAGAGCCCCGCACCCATGGGGGGGGGTGTCCCTGGAGGGGGGGTCCCCACCAGCGCCCCGGCTGGGGCTGAGCCCCCCCGGGGGAAGGGGTGCACGGAGGCGACCCCCCCTCCCCTTGCCCGAAACACCCAGGCTGGAGGGAAAGCAGGACCCCGCTGGGAGGGTGCGGGGGGTGCAGGGCTCAGACGGGGAACAGGGTGCTGGGCTGGGGGAGACTGCCCTGGACCTTGGGGTCGGGGGGTGCAGCCGAAGCAAGGCAAGGGCTCTGCCGGGGCAATTGTAAGCCGAGAGCACCCTCCTCTGGCCAAAGCGCGGCCCTGCTGCCCCGGGAGAGTGGGGAGGGGGCTCCGCACCCCACGCGGGACCGGCCCCCCGGTGCAGGGTGCATTGCACCCAGTGTGCCTTGTGCTCTGTACAGCGCACGGTGCTGGGCTCGCACCCACCGGGCATCCTCCCGCTTCTTTGCTTTTAAGCAGTGTTAGAGATGACCAAGGAGGCGACCGAGAGCCCACGTCCCCGCGGGTCACCCCAGCTCCCCAAGAGTCCGGTATTTGCTGCCAGCTGGCACGGAATCACTGCGCTAGGCTGGTGATGCCCAGACCCCCCACGCCACGAAGCACATCTCCCTCCCCCCTGCCAGGGAGCAGAGAGGTGGCTTTCGGCTGGGAGCCATCCCTGGGGACAAGAGAGGTGGCACAGGACAGGGGGACAGGAGGGGTAACCACCCCGAGCCACTGGCCTGCAGTCCGGCCAAAAGCGGCAGCGATGCTGCTTACAGCATTGTGCCGGGGGTCCGGTTGCACTGCGCCGTGGCCAGGTGGGATTAAACTGGATTATTTTGGCTGTGAGAGGAGAAGGGAGCGATGACACGCTGCCGTACACCCTGGCTGCGTGCTCCGGGTGCTTGGAGCTGGTGGATGGGGGGAGCAGCTCATTGCTGTTATTGCCACGTCTTTCAAAACTGAAATTACCAGGCTTTGTGGAAGGACTATTGTGGTATGGGCTGCACAGGCTCAAAGTGGGGCAATGCATGTGCTGTCTTTCTCACTGTTAGGGCTTGCTGTAGAGCCAAAACTTCTCCTGCTGCAAATCAGTGCAACTGCCTTAGTATTTTTCTTTCCCTCGCAGGGAGCTCTCCTCTCCCTGCACCTCCTAACCCAGGTGGGACGAGTCACCCCCACCCCTGCAGGAATGCAGACCCACCCTGCCCACCTCCCTTCCCCACCCAGCACTACGAGAAGGGCCCTGGCAGATTCCAGACTGGGTACTCACGACCCCTCACCAGCACCACCCATGTAAAGGAAGCAAATATCTGCAAGAGTCTGGTGTTTGGAGCTCAAGAAGAAGAAGAGAAATAAATAAAAACCAGCATCAGCAAAAAGAAAGGTCTTCATCCTTTATTACACTCGCAAAGCAGCTTCATCCCATGTCCAACCACCCCCTTACAATGCAGTACGTAGCTACTGAGGCTAATTAACTCTCTAATTAAAGATTAGAGCACAGTTGTTTTTTTCCCCACAGGGACAGTCTTAAATGCGATCTTGGTAAGTGTTATACAAAGCAGTTGGTGGCGGCTCCGGCCACTGGGTTTGGGTTTGGAAGGGCATTGTGAGGATGGGCAGAGCTGGGCAGGACACACTGCTTCTGACTTATTTTGGGAAAGCAGAGGGCAAAAGGGAGGTAAAAGGCAGGAAAACGGATTGTGCGGATGGCAGGGGTCGATGGAGATACACTGTGGCTGCATCATTCCCACTCTCTAGCTCTGGGTGCTGATGCCGAGGCAGGACAGCTGGGTGAGGAGGAGATCCCCGCAGGGGGATGTGATTAGGAATAACCTGTAAAATCAGCCCTTTTTTTCTCCCCCCCCGCCTCCTCTCTCCAAGACCAAAAAAATGTGGAAAAAAAAATAGTGTTTCCTGAAGTTTCAGACAGTCAGGGGGACTGATGGGGATAAAACCCTGTGGAAAAGCAAGGGGGGCACAAGGAGAAGCTCAGCCTGGCTCCTGGGGGTCCCAGCAGCATCCCCCCTTCCCCCCGAGTGCTCTCCCCAGCCCCTTCCTCCTTGCTCTCGCTCCCCACATAACCTCAGGGCACTGCTGAGTAAGGCTCTTGTCCCGCGTTATTAAGTTTACCTTGACCATAAAACCCACAAGATTATAAAAATGCAAAAAAGGCCATTTGCTCTTCACCTCCTTCGTCCTTTATTTTGCACTTTTGATCAGATTCCAGAACAGCTGATTCATTTCCCTGTTTCTAACCCATTTTGCTGCTGGGCTGTCATGCCAGAGGGGCTCCCCCAGGACCAGGATCTCTGCAGGAACAGCCAGCCCTGAACCCCAAGGTGGGGGAGCCCACCCAAACCCCACTTTTCTCCTAAAACTAGCCCCTGTATTGGGGCAGAAATACTGGGTTGAGGATGTTTTCCTAGCAGAAGCAGCCCAGCTCAAGCCCCTAGCAGCCATCCTAAGCCTCAAAGCAACAGGCTGATATAAATGAATCATATCAAGTCTTTCTTCTTTTTATTTCTCTGTTGTTTGCCCTTGTTGTGGAGAAATCTATATTTTAACCCTAATTGTCTCCCAGTGGTAATGATTAAGGCATGGCCAAGTGATCTGCATTACAAATGCCATAGGGCTTTTGGTCCAGCCCTGATGAATCACAGGCTCAGTGTCCAAAGCCCATCAACATGCGCTTGTTTTTGCCATGGTTTCTGAATGCCTCACCAGAGAAGCAAGCTGCTTGCTCCTCCAGCAGTCACCAGTTCACGCTCCCCATCAGAGCAACATCAAAGAGGGGCAAGGCAGAGACTCTGAGAGTTTTATTTTTCTCTTGGGGCAAGGGAATCAGCTTGGAGCTGCTTTCCTATCTCCTCCTCTCATTGATGCAGCACAAAAGCCTGGTGTTGGAAAAGGTGGTGGCTCAGACCACCCTCACTTGGCTTTGGTCATAGTTTCAAGTATTTTCACAGGCTGGAATTAGCTGTGGTAATTCAGGAGCTAAATCTCTACTTGGGGAAGAATTACAGCTAACCCAGGGCAAGGTGATGTGCTTTTACATCATCTGAGGGGATGCTCTGCCAGACACAGACACACCAAGCTGTGTCTGTCTTACACATTTCCTTCTCCTGACAGCTGTGAGCACATCACTCCAGCACCACTCTGCTATCTGCAGTTACTACATGAAGGGGCAAGCAGATCTGCTGCAGGCAACAGCCCCAGGGGTTTAATGCAACCTCTCCTAATGCATTAAGGATTACTTTTGTCATGCAAGTCTTCCCAACAGCTCTAAACCGAGCAGGAGGGTTGTTTTCTACACCAGGCTTGAGCTAAGACTGTTCATCTTCAGCTCACCTCCCACTGAAACAGGACGGTTGCAGGCACAGGGCTGGGTTTATTTGCCCTGCATGGGGAGGTTGAGATGCATTCCACATCAGCTTTCTCGCCGATCCCCAAAACCATCCTTCCTCCCTTTTGGATAGGGAGCACAGATACCCAAGAGGGATACGGGAGCAGAGCCCTGCAGCAATTCCAGCCAGCTAAGAGCCCTCCTGGCACCTGCAAGAAGTTATCAGCCCTCACCTCCAGCTTCCCAGAGGGCTATGAGCACAGCAGTGCCTGCATGCAGGTCTCAGCCCACATCCACACAGCTCTGGTTAAGACAACCTCCAGAGTAGGGGAAAATCCAAAATAGATTCTTTGTTTGGGGAATTTAAAAGTTATATTTGGAATTAACCACAATAGAACTAGATCATTACATAGCCAAAATACCTATATAAAAAATATTTTATATGAAATCTGCATATTAAAAGAATTCCCATGAGAAATCACAAAGCAGCAAAAATATGAGTGGAAACAAGTTTGTAAATAATGAATATGTATTAGAAAAAATGAAATATTTTCACTTAGAAAGTAGAGTAGTTGCTAGGCTGGTAAATATCAGTCTATAAAGAGCAAATTGCAGTGGAGCCTTAGTTTATTTAGTCTTATGTGAGGTTTTGCAGAGGCTCGGTCCAACCCACTCAGCAGCTCCATAAATGGAGTTTTCCATTATTGTTTTGCAGATTAAAAAACACAGGCTGCTAGTTGAGGAAGGACATTAACCTTCTTTTTCATTACTTTTTATAAAATGACATAACCGGTTTCATTATAGTTTCAAACCTCAATGAAATGAGCAGTTTTACTGGGTTTTACACATTCCCCTGAAGCATGTGAAACTTAGCAGTGTTGTTACAGGTTATGAGACCCCAGCACCAAAAAAAAGTCAAAGCAAGCGTAGCTCATATCTTCATTCATATTTGTCAAAAAAACCCACAAAAACAGCTACATGAAAAGGTTGGAAAACCAGCATGCATATACAAAAAAAACATGTCTTGTGAGCTGGAATAAATTAAAGAAGGTGGTGCAAATCCTGCTAGAAATCACCATTTGGAAGAGCAAAGAAAAAAATGATGTCTCTTGACATTAAGAGCTGAAAACACATCCCCACCTCAGATTAATTTTGGATCCACTGCTTTCCCAACAGGCAGGGCTGTTTAAAGCCCATACCCCTGAGTCACACCGCATCCCCAGCAGCATTGCCCACTGCAGCCCCGGGGCTGCCCTGACACCCCCCTCCCACAGCCACCCACAGGGGAGCAAAACTCAGCTTTCACCAAAAACACCTAGTCCCACCCCATTCCCAAGAAGAAATATCTCCAGCATACAACTCAAGCAAGCCTTAACATTTGCTAAAAACAAGAAGGAAAAAACAAATACATACACATATTTAAATTACACAAGTTTGGGGCTATTTTATCATGCTGAGCAGGAGCCAGCAGAGCAGCAGCATCTCCAACAAGGGACACACCGCATCCCTCCTGCCTCCCCAGCAGCCCCACCTGGGCCGAGCTCTGCCCAACAAAGAAATGCTTCCCAAAAAGCTCTTTCCTTGCCAGATATGAGCCAAAGTACTACAGCAGCAAGAAGCAGGACCCCACACACAGCTATACCTAAGGGCATTGCTCTGAGCGTGCCTAATAAAGGCAAGGAGGAATTCCCCCCCCCTATTCCCCATCGAAGCTGATTAGTGTGAACCACTAACGAGCCTCTCCCAGCAGCTGGATTGGGTCTCTGCCTTTTCCTGCAATGGGAACGTCACTGATTCAGGCCTCCCCAAATCCTGGTTGGGGAGAGGACTGTGAAAAAGCAGAGCCTCACCCCAAAAGCTGGAGGAGAGCAATACGGTGCAGGACTTGGGGAGATTTGCCCCTCTCCATCTGCTCACCGCACCTCCTATGCTGCAAAGTTTCCCCAAGCCCTAACCCTACTCTATTTTACCCCAAAATAGAGAGCCTTTGGGGCCACAGAGAATAAAGGGACATGGTCTGGGGCATCGCTGCAGCACTGGGCTCGCAGTTCAAGAGTTTCACAAGGGGACAAAGAAGCAGTATTTACTTCCACAGGAGGTGAACGCACACAAGTGCCACCAGCTATAAGCGATCCCGGTGCAGCCTCTGGTCTGCGGTCCAAGTATTTGGACAGGGCTGCCAGCCCTACAGGGAGGGTGGCTGGAGCCTGGGTGCATCCCACCAGGTCACCCCAGCTGCAGGGATGGCAGCATATCTGCCAGGGGGGGATTTGGGGCTGCGAGCTGGTGGCGAAAACTTTCCTGACTCTAGGGCTTCGAAACGATCCGGCGTTTGGTTTAATCAAAGCAAAGAGGTCTGAGCATCCAGAGCCCTGCAACAGGGAGGGGAAGAGGGCTTAATGGGGCTGGCACATATTTATTGATTGCATTTGAAACAAAATATTACAGTGAGCATGGAAATGAACTTCAGCCCTATCTGAGCCCAGGGAGGGGGGCCAGTTCCTCTTGCTGCCTGTAGCACCATGCAGAAGAAGGGACAGCTCTGCGTACAAGCAGCCCCGCATACACAGGCACATCTGGAAATTAAGCATCACTGGAGAAAGCGGGAGGCCGAGCCAAGCCCGTCTCGCACTGCAGCCTTAGGAAACAGCCCGTCCTTGCTACCTCTGCGAAATGGGCGCTGCTGCACGGGCTTCGCGTGTTGCTGTTGGTGAACGTAAGGGCAGATCTGATATCCATAAATCAACATATTACTCATTTTCGAGCATTGCAGTCTGACAGCTGTTACATGAGCACATTGTTAGGAACTGTCAGGCAGTGATACATAGTGCCTTTTACAGCATATGTTGACTTTTATCTAATGTTGTTCCATAATTAGCCCCAGGGAGCAGGAATCTGGGCAGCCGGCTGGCTGTGTGATCTCAGCTAACCTTTCCTGCCAGGGGAGATGGGCAGAGCCGGGAGGGCTGCGAGCCGGGGACAGTTCGGCAGATGCAGGAGGAGGCAGGCGGAGCGTGGTTGTGAGTGGTACCCAAGCCTACCACCCAGGGATGGAGCAGGTCCTTCCCAGGTCCCTGAGCAGTTTGGAGCCATCGTAAGAGGTAAAATAAATCCCCAAGGGACTTGGGAACTTCCCTCCTGGATGGAGCCCTGAATTTCAAGCTCAAAATGGGGTCATGGCCCTGGGGGTCTGGGCTGAGGAGGGGACCCGGGCGTACTTCTCCCATGCTTGGAGGGAGGCGGATGGTGTGGGCAGGGGATGATTTACTGATGGGGATAGTAGATAAATGAAGGAGCAGATGGTGGAGTTAATGAGTGGAAAGGGTAGATGGATGGACAAAGAGACAACGGAGAAAATGCAGTAACGGATGGTTGCGCTTCTACCCGGATGAGGACGAATGTTCTGATGTCTTCTCACAGCCTGGCTCCGGTTTAAGAGCCTGCAATGCTGCCCATGGAGGAGAGGCTCTCACAGCAAGCTACCGGGAAAGTGGGGAGCGGGACACCCTCCAGCTGAGCCGGAGAGGGCTCTGGTTCCTCTGCGGCAGCAGAGCTGTGCCCAGCATCTCCCCTCAGTCCAAACACGGTGCGATGAGCCTGCCTGAGGTTGGCAAACCAGGGCAGACGCCACCTCCCCAAACCGGCTGCAGATCACTCTCCTGCATCCTGGGGCTGTGATGCTCTCACGCACGCGAAGACCCAGCAGCCTGCAGCCACCACCCCGCTCACCCCGCTGCGGTCCAGGACACCCTTCACGAGCATCCTTGCTGGCACCAAAAATTATTACCCCCTCCCTTTGAAATATTCCCAGGCTCCTGCTCCACCAAAACAAGTGTCAGCATCCTCAGAAGATGTTGGTCTCTATAAAGCAGTGCTCAGCTTTGTGGTTTCATCCCGCAAGTGGAGAAACCCAAAGGGACCGCTTGGTTGGGGGGGGACACACTGTCCGACTGCAGCAGCCTCCCAGCCTCCTGGGCTGTTTTCCCTTCCTCACTGCAGCTGCCCGAGCTTGAAAAAACGGGAGAGGAAAATAAATCAATAAGACATGAAGATAAATATGCTTCTCAGCACTTGCATGTTGCAGCCGATTCCTCTGGACGTGCTGTGGTGGCTGCATAATTCATAAACTCGCCAGTAATATGCAAATGGTGCAGGTCCCACCAGGCTAGCCCAGACGGGCCCAGCTCCCTCCTCGCCGGCAGCCGCCACGCCGGGCACAGGAGGCGGCAAATGTGGCTGTGCCGAAACAGTGAGTGGCACCGAGCCCCCCTCGTGCGCGGTGCTGGGGTGCAGAGGTGTCGCTCAGGCAATGGGCTGGTTTGCAGGTTTGGCTCCGGTGGCTGCGATCCATCACTTCCTGCTGAGCCGCGACTCACATCGTTTTGGGGGTGCGGGAGGAGAAAATATTCCTTCCCCCTGTTTGCATTCAGCCTGCCCCTGCTCTGACCCCCCATGTCACCCCGCAAGCCCCCAGGGGTTTGGGTCTGGCTCACAAACAGCTCCACACCCTGACACACCGGTGGGGGCACGTCCAGCACGATGCCATTCCCACGCAGGCTGCCAGGGCTGCAGAAATCCTTCTTTTGGGGTCTGAAGCACTGACTGACCACAGGACCCTGCCAGAGAGTGATCCGGGAGCAGCCCGAGGTCTGGAAGACGCTGGAGACTGAGGCACAGCTCAGCCGACAAATGCCCACGAAAATTGCTCTCCGGGGAGTAAAAACCTGTCAGCCCCACGGCTGAGCACAGACCTCTCCTGCTCCTCTCCGGCTCCACCACCATCCATTTCCAAATCTTCAAGGCAGCGCTTTATCTCCACCCCACAAAAGCTATTTCCATCGATGTCTCTGAGAATAAAGGCCAGCCAGAATTTGAGAAGCTCTTAAAAAACCATTGATAAAAACCTATGCACGTGTCTGACGCTACGCAGTCCGTCAGCCAACTCGCCCGTAGCACAGCGCTGGGCACCAAGCAGAGAGGGGCAGAGATGAGCGGCACAGCCCCCCAGGCCCTCTCACTGCGGGGTTACTGCTGTTTTTCTGGAGAAATACATCTTTCCCAAATTTTTACGCTATCCCCCTCATGCTGATGAATGGAGGCTTCAGGGATGATCCAGCAAAAAGATCTTCACAGGTGCATGCTCATGAAACCAGGGGGGATTTATCCCACCACATCAGGGAGAAGGTGACATCCCCCGTTAGACATCACACCCGTCCCAGGGATCCCATCTCCTCCCCCCAACCACCACCGATGGGTTTGATCTGAGGATCTGGGTTTTTAAAAAGGAGGATTCGAGAGGCATTTCCTTCCCATCTCTCAGACAAACACAGCAGTGAAGGAAAGCACCGGGCTAAGACCTTAATGCAGCAGCAGGGCAAGAAAACCTACATGCTTTTATGAGAGATTGGGGCAAACTTAGTTGCATCTTAAGCTACTAAAGGCTTATAAAAGCCTGGAAGAATAGACTGCACATCTCAGAAAACCTCCCAGGGCTTTGCTAAGAAAAGTAAATTTAAAGTTAAAGTGCAGCCTGCTTCAGTAGAGAGCCGTGCTCTGCAAACAGCAAGCCTGGCCTGCCCAGAGAGGAGAGTTTGGGGTGGGGGGAAAGGGATCTGGGCTCCCAGCACAGGGTAGCACTGAGCCGTGGTCCAGCTCCGCTCGCCCGGGAGCAAATGCCATTCTTCATTATGGCCAGGAGTGATGGGTGTTAATATAAAATGACACCAACTTCTCAGATGGAAAAGTACTTTATTAGTCATCTTAGCATCATCAAGGACTTGTTTCAGGCAGTGCATGGAAGCCAAGGAGCTGGCCTGGGGATCGGCATCGTCCCCGCTGGGGATGCTGCAGACAGTACCCACCTCTCTCAGCCCCGGGGCTGCTCCCAGCTGAGAGTTTTTCCCCCATCCCAGGGGTGGCCGACAGCCTTCCCTCACCCCTGCCTTCCCCCATTTGCCGCTGTGTCTGTTCCTCCTTCATCCTGACAGCAGTGCTTACCAGGAGTGGCTGCTTTTCCCAGATAAATAGCTTAATTAGCTTTCTATTGACTCAGGCAAACACACTCCTCAGGCAGCAGCTGGGAGAGGCAATAAAACCCCAGGGAGCAGATCCCGCACCCCAGCAGCACAATGGGCTGCGCAGTGGGAAGGGCTGCAGGCTGCCAGGCTGGGGGGGTTAAAAAGGTCTTTGCCCGATCTTGCCCCATGGAATCACAGGTTGGGCGAGAAGGGCAGATCCAGCCCCAGGAGGGGTTTTGGTCCCTGCATGAGCGTCCACGCGAGCACCCCTCGAGCAAATTCCATCCTGTATTCCCTGGGAGAAACACACAGAGGATCAGACCATGGCAGGAGGACAAATCGAGGGTGGGGGAAATAAAAAAATAATAATAAAACAAAAATCAAGCGTCTGCCGGACAGCGGGGCTGGAAATCAAAGCGCAAACACCAAATATGTCTGCAAGACACAGGGAAAATTTTTAATTTTGGAAATTGGCAAAAGATTTGAGATAGCTGGAGAACAATCAGCACTTCCCTTCATGCCTGGAGGAACCAACAAACTTTGCATAAACAATTTTCCTTCCCTCTGATCTGGAATGGCTGCCACCGAGCAGCGGGAGAGGCCAGCGCCGGTCCCCAGTGCCCTGCCCAGCTGCTGACTTGGAGAAAGCCAAACCCAGAAGGACCCATCGAGAAATGACATTAACAACCCAAGAGCAGTGGGAAGAGTGTAATGCAACAAGAGAGGGTTCAGCAGCATCTGCCCCGAGCTCAGCTTCTGATTTCTGGTCCTGGAACCCTGAGCTGCTTCCTAATCAGCAGCCCTCAACCCGGCCACCCCGAACCCCATGGGCAAACATATTTCCCTGCCAGGTTAAACACCATCCACACAAAATACGGTGGGGGGGGAGGGGGATTAAAAATAATAACCTCCCACAGGCGAGCCCCCGCAGACTGCACCGCCCCGAGATGTGCACCGGCCCTGGACAGCGCTGGCATATTAATGCGATGGAGGATGTCATCCGCCTCGGCCAGGCACCAGCTCCAGCGCAGGAGAGAGATACCAGGAGCTCAATTTGTGTTTGCCTGAGCCAAGGAGAAAATCTAATTAAACATGGCGTCGGGGCTTGGAGGAGCTGGGGATGGGGCTGGAATATAAAGAGTGGCTGCTTCCCGCAGATCAGAGGGCAATATTAATAAACCCACGGAGTGGGACCGGAGGATCAGCTGGTAATATTGATAAATGTAAAGCAAAGACAAAGCAGCTGGGGAATATTGGATGGTAATGCTGATAAAAATGCAATGGGGACTGCCTCGACAGCAGGCTGCAGACAGCCCTGCTGTCCTGCCGGGGCGAGCACCACAGCCGCTCACCTGCTTCCCGGGCAGGGGATGGCATGAGGCGTCCCAAAGAGCCCCACAGCTTGGCATGGGGTGAATTTCAGCCTGACTGGCTGCTACGCCCATTGCTGTGCCCCCAAACCTGCAGCCCCAGAACAGCAGCAGCTGCCCTGCACATCCTAGAGCCAGGTCACAGCGGAGAGGAGCCGTCAAGGCACAGGGCAGGGGTAGCATCTGTTATCTCCTGGGCAAGGAGCCGGGGACGCACAGGGGATGGGGAAAGGGACCAGGGACAACAACGGCGTGGGGCTGTGTAGGAGAGCGAAGTAAGGCAGGCTGGGGGCACACAGCACCGGAGATGCTCACCACTTGCTCCATCAGCTGCAGGGATGCAGGGCTGGAGCTGAAGGTGGAGCAGAGGGCAGGAGCAGTACGGAGGGGACGGCACAGCCTCCGCAGCTCTTTGCCTTCGCCAGTTACGTGCAGTCTTTCACCTGATCTCAAGCGTGAAAGATGAAAGTTTGTTTTCTCTCACCCTCGGTGAAGGAGAGGCTCCTGCGTCCTGGTGAGGCCAGAGGGAGATGGAAGAGGGGAACGCATCCATGGGTCTTGCAACAGGAATGGCCATCCTAGCTGATGTCTTGCACAACCTCTCAGAGCAAGGGAGCTGGCAGCAAAGGCACAGCTAGCACCTGATGCAGAAATCCAGCACAAAACTGCCTCTCCAGGCTGCAAGGGACCTCCCTCACCCGCTACCCAGCCTTGCCCCATGCTGTCCTGGGCACCACACAACTCCCATTTCCCAGTGAGGAGAAGCAAGGCACAGGGAGACAGCCCAGACCCCTGATGCAGACCACTGAGCCCCAGCTGCCCTGCTAGCTCGGACAAGGAAAGCTGGGGGGAGAGCAGAACCTGCTTGAGGGCTTGGCTCAGAGCCACCCCCTCCCAAATGCAGCATGCCTACCCAGCACCCAGCCCCTGCCTGTTTGTACAGCTCCCAGGGGAGGGACATCGGCCACAAGTGACCTTGAGCATCCCTGAAGTCCCGCTCGCAGGGACCAGGCTCCCATGGCCATGCAGCCACCACTCCCTCCCCTGCTGCACTGCTTCGAGCTACCCCTCCCCAACTCCCCGCCAGCAGCACATCCGAGCCAGGGGATAAGAAAGAGCCACCGAGTGCATTTTAAATAAAAGATCGCATCGTTCAGAGCTATTGGAGTGATGATTTAAACATGAAGTCAAAGCCAGTAATGCTGTTGTCAGAGCCATAGCGGTAACTCCAATCAATAATTCACTGACAGGTAGTAATTGCGCCTCCAGCCAGACCTACCTGCGGTGGGCACGGTGTTCCCACCCGTTGGGGGTGCCGGGGGTACCGGGGGCTCACGGCTGCTGTGCACACCAGCACTCTTCTCCCCTACCGCAGCGAGCATCCCTCATCCCCGCGACACCCTGCCCCTCCAGCCTGTGACCCGCACACCCCTTGATGAGCTCCTGCAGCATCATTTAGCTACACAAATGCCTTGGTCACAGCCCAACAACCTCCTATTTGCCCACTCATTTCCCTCTAATGCAGCATGAATCAGTTCCCCCTGTAACACAGGATCCAGCGAGGGGGGGGGCTGGCCCCCCAGCTCACCCCTCCTCCTTCCAGCAGAGCTTCATCAAGCATGGAGCAAAGCTGGGTTGGAACACCTTAACGACTCCCAAGCAGCCCCTGGCTGGGCAAGCTGGCGAGGGGCAGCAGCCGGGCTCTGCCCACCCTCGCTGGGGCGCAGGGTGTTGCGGCACCCGCGGCAGGATGGTCCCCAGCCCCTGCAGCGGTGGAGGGGTGCAGGGTCCGCGTGGAAATACCCAGGGAAAGGCGAGGGGGCTGCCCTTGACACCCAGTTTTGGGGAGCAGTGCGTGGAGAAACACGGCCGGTGAGAGATGTGCAAGTGGCCTCCTGTTCACTGATGGGGGAAGCCCCAGAGCTGGTACCACCGCCCCGGGCTGCATCCCCAACACGCCGAGGGGTGCGAGGGCAGCGCACCTTCCCGCAGAGCAGCCAGCCCCTAAAACCATCATCTCAGGGAGGCTGGGGCGGACTCGATGGGGATCCCAGCACCGGGAGGGCAGCAGGGATGGCTCAAGGGAAAGTGGATGGACATACAGACGGACAGAAGGAGCCCCTCTGTCCTGGCCCTGCCGGGGGGCTACCCAGAGGGCAGAGATGCTGGAGGTGGTCGAGGAGGCCTCTTCTCCCTGCCTCCTCACCCCCTTGCCTCCGCCAGCGCCGGGAGCTGCCGAGCCGGCACCGCCACCTCGTGGCACGGCCACCAGCAGGACAGGGGACGGTGCGGCACCGCACACCGCACACCGCACACTGGTCCTGGACAAGGCAGATGCTCCAACGATGTACACAGACTTTATTAGCAGGGAGCCGCCTCCGGATGAATCAGTGCCAAAAAGGTGGCAAAAAACTTCAAAGGCAGCTGGTAAAGGGGAGCGGAGAGTGGGTCAGCCTGCATAAAAGACGGGGGGGAGAAAGGGAAGCTGTGGCAGCGGATGGAGTGGGATCAAAGGAAACAGTGAGGGACCCGGCTTGCTGCCCAGCCTCACCCTGTCAGATGGGGTTGGGGATGTCTTACCTCCTAGTCCTCACTCGATAGCAGGACTCGGGCATCGGTGTCCATCTCAGCATCCAGCTCGGTGTCTGGCTCGGTGTCCGTCTTGGCTTGGAGCACCAACTGGGACATGCTGCGGCAAGCCAAGGTTGGGGGGGGTGGGGTGGTGCGGGACCCCCTGCCCCGGGCGGGCGGTGAGAGGGCTGGCTTTCTGCCAGGATCAACCAGCCCTTTCTCCTTGGAGGGGATGGGGTTTGAAGCCCACCAGCTTTAATTCCCAGGAGCAGGGTGAGCGGGAGCCTGGGCTTCCACCTGCTGAGGGCTGGCAAGCCGGAGCACGAGGAGTGTCTGGGCAAGGGGAACCCTGGGGAACGTGGCGGCCCCCCAAAGGCTGTGCCAAGGGGAACTCACCAGTTTTCTATTTGCTCCAGCCCTTCCTGTGCTGCCTCATCCCTTGACACGCTCAGCACGCAGCAGACCCGGGTTTGGCTGCAAGAACAGCACCAGTCCCCTCAGGCGCTTTAGCCGCCACCGCTGAGGTCCCGAGCCCGGCGCGGTGGCACGTCCCACCCCATCCCTAGCCGGTCCCGGTGGGCACTATGGGGCTTTACCTCCGCCTCAAGAGCTGGATCGTGGTCCTGTCCTCCAGGAAGGAGTGGCTGAGTGACCGTCCCAGTGGGTGCGCAACGAAAGCCACATCATCCTGCCAAAAGCAGAGGGAGACGAGGTGTTCGGGGCCTTGGCATGAGGAGCCATGGGGTGGACAGACCCTGTTTGTGGCACGGACACAGGGTGGCTGAAGCCGGGTGCCTCCGAGGGTACAAATGGGAAGGTTTTTCATCCGAGGGTGTGTTTAATCCCAAAGGAGCCCCCAGGATCCCCCTAATCCCAGCACCTCCCCGCTGCACCTTGCCGAGCTCCCAGACACTGCCGTGGGGCACGGCCACGCTCAGCCCACAGATCCCAACCTGTGGGTCTGGCCCGCTCGCCGCCAGGCACGCCGGAGGAGCCGATGCGGACTCTGCCCGCTGCGCCGCTGTACCAGCCAGTGTCCACCTGAAGAATGTGGAAGTCCTGTCTTCGACCTGCAAAGGCAGCAAAGTCGCCATCAACCGCAGGCACCCTGGCAGAAGGATGGTGCGTTGCATCCCGATCCCCAACCCTGCCTTGGCATGAAATCCCGGGAAAACCTCCCTGGATTTAAATCCCAGGCTCCCCTGGTTTGGCATCGGCATTCGCACGCCTCAGCCTCACCTCATGCAGCCACCGCTCCATCAGCGAGACCGTTCCCACCTCCACTGCAGGAATACCCTGGAAGAGAGGCAGCCACTGAGCCCCTCACCCTGGCCATTGCCCTGTGGGGGGCAAACCTGCTGCAAAGCCCCCAGCAAAGCCCCTTCCCCGCCCCACCGCTTACCAGGGTGCCAGCGGAGGGGAAGGGAGCACCGATGCCTTTCTGTGCCATGATATACGCCAGCCACGTGGAAACGATCATCCTGGGCACCTGTCGGTGGCACCGCCAATGCCCCAAGCCCGGCACATTATTGGGTCAGAGCCGGAACCGGCACCGTGGCACCCGCGTCCCACCACAGGGTTCTCAGAGCAACAGGGACAAGGGAGCTACAGGGAGCAAATCCCAATTCAGGGCACCCACAGGAGCCAAGACCTTGGCACCCGGCTATAGGCAGGGGGATGCAGGGCGCAGCTTGCCCAGGTTTTTTCGTAAGCCCTCCTGCAAGCGTGGCTGAACGGGACTGCAAAGGGCAAGAAGTGTTGCTGAAGGCTGGAGAGACACAGCAAGAAGCCCCGTGTGGCTGCATAGCTCATGGAGACCTGGCAGGAGGACATACCTTGGGCACCCCGAGGGACGGGAGAGCCCCCTCTTACACCCTATTGCACCCCATGGGATGCTCAGGGCAAAGAAAAGCCCAGCACCTTCCCACATCCCAAGGGAGAAGCATCCTCTCCGTAAACATCCCTGGGGCAGCCCACCGCCTCCCCACAGCCCCCCCAACCCAAATCAATAACACCGACAAGTCTTTTATTTTTTTTTATTTTTTTTTTAGCAAATGTTTATTTATATCAAAATACAAAACATTTCTGAAGCAGGGTAATGTTACATGAGGAGCAAGTTAATCAATTCCAAAACCCATCATCCTCCTACAGCATGGCTAGTTGTACGTAACATTGCAACACTGCCAGAATTTCTTATAGTGGGTACATTAACATAAAAAACCAACCAAAAAGTCAATCTATGAACATGCAATGTTACCGGCGATAAATTGTTAAGAACTCAGCAAGCCTTAAAATCCCAACAGGCAGAGACCGAGGGGCCAGCTACTCCCAGTAAGACAGGGCTTCAAACTCTCATTTCTTCCAATTTTTGTTGGCTTATTAGCATTTAACTCGTTCGCTGACAACAGTCCAAGAGCCAAAGGGACCCAGCTTTCTGGTAAGAGTGGGATTATTGCTTAGAGCTATCAAAGCAGACCCAGCTCCCAGCCGTCCCCAGGGAGGATGGGGAAGGGCAGGGACAGGGCTGGCAGGGCGAGAGCCAGGAGAAGTCTGCCTCGGCCAAGCGCTGCGTAGGTCAGGCTGAGCTGGAAGATGTAAAACCCCCCCGGCTGAGGGGGCTCAGCAGGTCGTTATCCCCTTACAGATGAGCTCTGAGTTCGCCCGGCCGCTGCCTGCAGTGGGGGGGCCGGGAGGAGCGGGCAGCGCTCCCGGCGAGGTCTCGGTTACCTGCCGAGGGCAGGCTAGCACCCAGTCGGAAGGAGAGTTTGGGGTGAGGGACCCCCACTTGTGCCCCTCATTGCACACCTGGGGAGCGATGCTGAAATTTGGCTTCCCCTCCCCACGGTCCCGGACCAGCTCCGGGCAGGAGCCCAGCCGTTCCCAGGGATGGCAATGCCGAGCACGGTGCCACCGGTCCCTCCTGTTGGCATTTTACCGGCCTTAGGAGCACAGAGGCCGAGAGCAACAATACACAGAGAGATTATATAGAGCGCGGAATAAGTTTCGTATAAGGCTTTGGTACAGCACCATCATGTCAGATTTATTTGTAAATCGTTTACAGAAAAAAAAAGCTTACTGAAAAAATAGTGGTTTGTTTCTCTTATTTTTTTTAATTTTTTTATTTTTTTTATTTTCTTCTTTTGAGGAACGTACCTGAAGTTCTAAAATTAACCCTCTAGTTGCCATATGGGCTCCCATCAAGTGCTATTTTTTACTGTGTGCAATTTAAAAACGAAGCGACTCGAACCCAACTCCCACTAACCTGTTATACAGCCCGCCTGGCTCGCAGCAGCCGCCCACGCTGCCCAGCCAGGCAGCGGCCAACAATTTGCAGTGCACAAGTCAGTAAAATCAACATCACAGAGATTCGGTAGCTACTCACTTTTTAGTAACAATTAAAAAAAACCCAACAAAAAAGAGAAAAAAAAAAGTCACGATGACAAACATTATGGAACCAGCGGTACTAAAGTTTCCTTTATTGTTATTGTTATTAAAAAAAGTCAGTTCCACTGGTTACCATTGAAACAGCACCAAAGAGCACCCTAACGTGTGTTATACATCGTAATACTCGACATTCAAGAAATGGAAACGAGGTTGAATGGTCTAGTCTTTATATCCATAGGCAAGAAATTCTTCTTAAGAAGAGGAAAAAGTTGTCCCACGCAACCAGAGACCTGTTGGGTCCGGAAGAAAATCCTGCCTTAGGGGAAAACACTACGGAGTTAGGAGGGAATTAAATCAAGAGCTACCTATGGAGGTCTACGAGGGTTCAGAGACTCTACAAACCTATCAAAGGGGATTAAAAAGTCTGGGCTCCCTGGGAGAGCCAGGGATGCTCCCCTTGGGGATCCAGGGATGCTACCCCAGGGGATCCAGGGATGCTCCCCCGGGAGCTGGCGTGTGGCCGCGATCTCCAAATGCCCAAAGGATGGCTCGAGAAACCTACGGCAACGTAGGTGTTTCCAGAAGGATTTCTATAGGGCTTTCCCACAAGGGAAATGCAAAGGGACCGGAGCCCGCACAGCCATACGGAAGGTCCTACAGGACCCAGGGCTGCGGGAGCATCCCTTGCCTGCTCTCTGCCAGTCCCACGGGGGAAAAAAAGTTTGGCCTTAAAGTGCGTGTGAGAGGGCAGGGAGCGGGTGCCAGCATCTCCCACCGAGCCAAAACCTCCCCGAGCGGAGACGGGCACTTTCCCATGCAGCTCTTCCCACCGCTCCCAACCGCCAAGTGGGAAGAGCCTGGGAGGGGGCAGGAAGCAAATACCCCCCAAAAGCAAGGTCCCACCAGATGCGCGTGGCTGCGGCGATGGAGGAAGCGGGGTTGCATGTACAAAAAAAAATTAAATAAAACCAAGGGAAGCAGGACGACGCTGTCGGCACGGCCGCCCCTTCGCCCCACAGCACCCGGGGAGGAGCGGCTCTTTATGTGTCTGTTTGGCATCCAGAGGGTTAACGGTACTGTGGAAAGTGTGCTTTGTAAACAATTTTTTTTTTTCCTGTTTTTTTTCTGTAAGTGATTCTAGGGGAGATGGGGAAAGGAGAAAGCTGCCCGCCCCCCAGCCCACCCCCAGCAATACCCCAAAGCCCCACCGGCTGGGGTGGGGAGCAACGCAGCCCCCCAGCCCAGACCCCAACCGGTGAGAAATCTCATCCCTTCTCTTTCTCCTCACATCCTTTTTCTTTTTTTTTTTTTTTTAAACATATAAAATACTCACTTATGTATTTACCGCTAATAAATGCAAGTTAGTCCCATCAAACATGCTTTGCTTCGATATCAAGAATTGGTGCTGAACAAATCTTGGCTTGATATTAGAAACAACCCCCCCCAACCTCCCCCCNAGGACACGGTGCCGCTGCGAGGGGGCCAGCTCCCGGGCATTACATTCATCCCTCAGCCAGTCAGGGACGCAGTGTGACAACAGCGAGGGACCTCTGCCCGGCCCCGGAGGGATGGGAGCACCCGGGGTCTGCGCCACCGTCCCCTGCCTCGCTGCAGGGACACCTGAGCCCAAAAAACAGCATCCAGGTCCCCCCTCAGGGCCGAGGGCCACGGGACCCAACCCGAGGGGAGCAGCAGCCTCCTCTGGCACACCGCTGCCCAAAGGCAATCCCCAAATCCTGCCCCAAGGAAGGCAGAGGGGATGGCTTGCCACTCCCAGGCATCACTCAGCCCCGAAACCGGCTCTTCTCCCCCTCACCACCTGCACGTATGCAGGGAAAGGGGGCAGGGGGGCACGGCGGGTCCGTATTGCTTTGCAGGAAAAGCCCCGAGCATCCCCGGCACTGCGCCTGCTGCCCACCGAGCCGGGACTCGATGCCGTTTCACCCACCGGGGCAGGGAGAAGCCCCAAATCCCACCCCAGCACCCAGCCAGGGACCGGCAGCCTCCACGACACCAGTAAAAACCCTGATGGTCGGAGATCTTTTGTTTGTTGTAGAGGTATTGATGTGCCTACGGAGAGGGTGCCCTGCTCCGGCCAGGTGCAGGGACCCAGGGGGACCCCACCACGGCCACCCAGGCAGCTCTGCGGGGCTCCATAAACCATATGAGGGTTTCATAAACCCTACGGATTTATGAAGGCGGTGAGGACCGGTGGCCGACAGCACCCGGCGAGGTAGCGGCGTGGGGAGCTTGTCCCAGCAGCGTCCCCCCCATCCTGTGCCACCAGCACCGGGTTGCAACCGGCCTCGTCCTTCCTGCTGAAAATAGCACCCTTGGAGCTGAAATTCCTCTTGTTTCTCTGAAAAAAGCCAAGCAAGACACAGCCCTCGGTGGAAACACCACCGCCTCGCTGCGGCACCAGGCAAGCTTGCAGCAAACGGGGCACCTGGGCTCCCCCCGTCCCCGGGCTTTTTCCCTTTTCATTTTTTTTCCCCTAGTAAAACAGCAACGTGACAGCAAACAGCGGCGACGCCAAGCGGGCGGCGGGACGGCAGCCGAAGCCAGCAGATCCCCCTCGGATCCCCGCGAGCCCCCCAGCCTTGCCTCCTCTCTCCCTCGCCACCATATTGCTCAAACAGCACTAGGCATGGATACAAAAATAAAACAGCTATGTGACTTAGATATATATAATTTTTTTTATATATATATTTGTATATATATTTTTGTCTATTTATCGGTGGATGGAGAAGCAGCGAAGCCAAAGCACAATATAATGTAAAAATACTTGCTCTGCTCCCGCTGTTCAGACTCTCCCCACCTCTGACAGCCTCTCTCATGCTGCACAGAAGTTTCTGACACCTATCACTAAGGAAGTATTTTAAATATTTATTCTCCCCCCCTTCTAAAATAGAAAGTAAATATATATTTGTTTAATTTTATATACAATGCGGTTTCAATACACCAATATCGTTTCTTTAGATAGAGATACTGGGGCTCATTTCTCAAGTCTTTTTTTTTTTTTTAATGTAAGTGCTGGGGGGGAGTGGGTGGAAATCAGAGGAGCTTTCAGACCACAGGACCGCCTTGTCCCAGGAAGATGGGCACCCCCCTTTGCAGCCCCCTTGGTCCCCTGTAACCTCAGGAGAACAAGAATAAAAGCCCCTCTGGGAGAGAAATTTTCATTTCGATGGTAAAGCAAAAATCTGGGCAAACTCTCCTCCCTGGGGGATGCCAGCCCCTCCATACCACAAGTCCCACCCCACTGCAACCAGTATAAAAATCCTTAGCTACCACTACAGTGCATGCTTTCAACATCTGAGCCCCCTCAGCCTGGACCAGCCCGTCTGCCCCCCGTTTCTCTTGCCCACCCCCTCCCTAGACACGGTCCTTCGTCCATCCGTGCACGTATCAAAAGACAGCCAGAGCCCTGGGGACTGGGGATGCTCGTCGGCACATGTCCTGAGGCCACCCAGCATCGCTGGGCAAGACGCCTACTACCATACAAATGACGAGGAACAGACAGCTTAGACGGCACAAACCTGCCGGGCCAAAACACATACAAATAGGGAAAAGGGAAACACGGCACCTGGGGAGGGGAACAGGCTCCCACCTCCAGCCCCTTCCCAGAAACCAGCAGCTCCACACCAGTCCTCACCACACAGGGATGTACAGACTGATGGAAATTAAGTTCAACGCTAAGTTTCTTCTTTTGCTGGCACAGGCGTTGCCAAGTCAGAGATGCCATCGCTGCTTCCTCAGCCTCCAGTACTTGGCTCATCTGCTTCCCCAACAGATTTCAGTAGTCACCTCTAATAGGAACAAATTGCGCTTCCCAGCCTCTCCTCCTCTGCATACACAGGCAGAGAGGAGTAAAGATATTCAGCAAGAGAAAAGAAAAAAAAAAACCCTAAGCTGAAGGGGGAAAATGGGAGTAAACATCCTGTTTTCTTTAAGGGTTACCTCGTGCCCAGGCAGCACGGGGATGGGCTCCCGGAGAGCGGCGGGCATCCAGCCTGAATTCAGCCACCCCCACGTCAGGAGCCGTCGGACACTTTGCCGGTACGGGCTCCGGCATCATGGGTGAATGAATCCCCTCTATGCTTCAGACCCTAAAAGTCCTGCTAATGAGGTTTAAACAAAAAAAAAGACACTGTGAAGAACATCTTGTCCTGCTGAGGAGCCACTGCTGGGACCGGCTGGCACAGCCGATGCCGTGTTCCTCAGCCCAAGGGACGAATTTAGCCGTATCCCTCTCATCCCTTCTGACTCATGCTTTTCTGGGAAGAACAGGCGCAAAGCAAAATGCTTTCACAGGAGTAACCGGAGAGCAGCATCTAGAGGGACTTCAGAGAAGGCTTTCTGCGTGGTGATGCTTTTTCTTTAAACGATTGCACCAGAGATGAGGCAATGTGACGTCTGTTTCCCATGTCATGCCCCACGTGCATCGGCCACGCAGAGGAGAGGACCCGTCACTCCTGCTCCTCAATATCACGGCCCAGCGGTGAGTCACGTACAATGAACAAAGCAAAAAAAAAAGGGGGGGGGGAATAAAAAAAGTGATCTGGTTGTGTGCAGCAGGGATGCAGTGCAGTCATGCCTGCCGTGGGGCAGCTGTGCCTATCCATTCCCAAATGCCCCCCAGGCTCCAGCTGCTCCCAGCCCCTGCTCGGCTTTGCCCATCCCAATCCCCCCCCTCCACCGCGGCTCTAAACACTCTCCCCTAGAGACAAACATACTCCCGACATGCAAATCTACTGGACTTCTGCATACCTATCTTTGTCCTACGCTTCTCTATGTATTTATATCTCATATATACATTGCATTTTACCCCGGTTCCTTGAAAAGGTTTCCTTCCTTCCACAAAAAGCATCGACTCTGCCAGCCTGGGGCCGCAGAGAGCCCGTGCAGGACGTGTGGAAATCCCTGAAGGCAGCCGGCAGCCGCTCCAGCCTCACCGAAAAATCCCCCCAGCTGAGAACTACAGCTGAAACCAACCCAAAACTCAGAGAACTCCCAAATCTACATCACTGCCTGAAGCAGGAGGAGAAACCAAAATGCCAGGCAGATTTTGTCCTAAAAGTGCAAGATATGAGCAGCAATGTCTAAAATGCATGTATCATGTCCAGATGCCACGAGACATGACTAAGCCCTGCCGGGACTGTGCCTGAGCTGCTGAGCTCAAACCCTGAGCCCTCAACACCCCTGGAGGTAGGTACAGCAAGGTTGTTATTCCCTTTATATTCATATACCTAAACACCGTCACCTCCAGCCTTCCCCCAAAGTGGGTAGCACTGTACCAGCTGACACTGAGATGAACACCAGATCAACAGCCTGGACCCCACTAGCGACCGAAACCAGCCTCCAAGTCATGAGTGACCGACGCACGGCAGCAGCAGTGAGCATCCTACCCTGGGAAAACCATCGCCTGCTCACACAGACACTGCCCGCTGCCCTAGGAGCTCGTGGGGACCACTCTGTTCGGGGGGCACTGACGCACACACCCGGCAAGACCACCAACCGTGCCGGTGCCTCCCGCCGAGGGCTCCAGCCCAGGTTCGTACTACAGGTCTGTGGCAGAGCTGGGAAGAGACCCTGGGACCCTCCAGCTCCCCCCATCCTACAAACCCATCGCTCCAAGTGCCCGTGGATGCAGTTAATGGCAGGCACAGAAACGGGGCCCCACAAGCTGACGCTCCCTCTTAGGCTAACTTGCATTTTCCTTCACGTCAACATTGCAAAACCAAAACATCAGCGGGTTTGCTCAGCAAAGTCACCTTAAAAATATGTGGCCGATTGCTCAGCAGCTCCTGCTGGAAAAGCAGGCAAAGCATTTTCCCTGCCCCGCTGCCTGCCTGCAACGGGACGGCACGGGTTTGACGGAGAGGGTGCGAGGGACAGCACCCCATGACCACCCCCTCTTTCCAAGGGATCTCAGCCCCCGTACCTACCTCTCCTCATTACCTCCCCCAGCTCGGGGCGGCTGAATCCTGCGACCCCCGCGGCGGCGCAAAAACGACGCTGGAGCATCCCCACTGCGTCCACCTCGCAGGTGGAGACATCAGCAAGGATGACCCAAAGCTGGGCTGGTGCCCACTGCACTGACACCTCGGCGGAGCCCAGAGACAAATATTCTTGTCATTCAGAGGCATTTTTTCAGAATTTTCCAAGGGACCTAATGCAACACATCACGCTTGCACCGTGCAAGGAGGAACTGTATGCTTACTGGTAAAGCAAGAGCCTTGTACCTCAGACAAGCTTACAAAATAAGAGAGTTTGGCCCAGGAAGATAAAAATCAAGATATATTTTGCAGCATGAAAGAAAAAAAAAAATGAAGCAGCAGCAGCTGTGTTTGCAAACCACCAAAGCGAAACGGAGTTCAAACAGGGATGAAATGGCATCGTCTGACACAGCTTCGATGTCCCAGGTCCGCGGGAGGAGAGAGGAGCGACACCCTGAAGGGCATGGAAACCAGAGGGCTGGGAGAAGCGAGGAAGTTGCCAAAGCAAGAGGCGAGCCCGTCTGCCAAAGCACGGCCCGAGTCTATCGGAAGGTAACTTGGTCTAGCGGGGAAAGGAGTTAAGGATGGTTTTAGGGAAGAGCCGCTTCCACGAGGCGCCCGGGCGGGATTTCCCACTCCAGCAGCGTGGCAGGTACACGGCTGAAAGAGAGAGGGCTGCAGCTCCAGCCTCTAAAGGTCGAAGACCATGAAAAGCAGGGGGCCCAGCGGCTCAAAACACCTGCAAAAGGAAAACAACTCTCAAAAGACTGACCCCAGCAAGCCGGCGCGCTCTGTCAACCTTCCCTGCACTCCAAGTCCTCTAGAGCTCCTTAAGACGGGACGGGGGCACGGTCCCGAGGTAGCGACCTCAAGAGCCTGAAGACACTGCCTGTACGAACAGGCGTCATAAATAGTTTGGAAAGCACTCGAACGAAAAAACAACCTTCTGTTAGAAAGGTCGAGGCAACGAGAGCGAAAGGAAGAGCAAGTCAGCCGTGGCACGGCCAGCGCAAAGCCTCCGCGCCTCCCCCCAACCGGGGCACCCCCCGGCCCCAATCGTCACCTGTCCGTCAGGAGCAGCCCGGCTCGCCTCCGCGCGGCGAGAGCCGCTGCCGCCGGCACGCCGCACCGCTGAAGTTACCGGCGAGCTGAAGTTAGCCAGGCAGAGTTTTCCCCGCTGCCGAGCGGGCGAATGGCATTAAATCAATTCAGATCCGAGCGGATTCTAGGGAAATCCCTAAAACACACTCAAATAAAAGAAATTCGCAGTCATACTGTTAGCAAAGTTGAATTCTCACTCTGATAGTTGAGGGTCTTACGTCAGGTCACTCGTCACGTACTCAAAAAGCCCTGGTGCAGGCTGGAAAGAGAGGGGCATGTCTACAAGACCCTCCCTCCTTCCCGAGACAAACCTGCTCACAGCTTGAAGACCACCTACACGAAGTTGTTAAAGCTCGGAAATATCTCGTTATTGATTTAGAGGATTCATTGTCAAGTGGTTCAAACCTAAGTCAGGGCTTCGAGATCGGAAAAGACACGGTGCTCTGCTTTTTGTGGTTGCAGGTTTCCGAGCATCCTGCTGGAAGAGGATGCACAACCTCTAAACCCAGGTATTTCTAGGCAGAGCGATAAACAGGCTCCGACCTAAAAGCTCCCAGGGAGCGTGGCGTGGTCGGAGTGCTGTATCCCGACTGCCCGGCTGAGAGCTCACGTCTTTCTCCAAACATCTAAGCCCTTTGAGGTTCAACCAGCAGCAAGAACAATAACCAAGGCAAAGCAGAATTAAAGGCGAGATTGCGGAGAATCTCTTGGCAATTCTACCTGGGAATAAACAAAAGTTTTGTATGCAAATGGAGAGCCTGCGGCAAAAAAAATGCCTACAGGCTCTTAGATTCTCCTGACGCTTCTTCTACAGCCTGAATCCACTCAAAGCAAGAGTATCCACATGAAACACTCGGTATTTTATTCCCAGGCAGGCTGGAGGGTTTAGCACTTTACCGCAGAGGAAGAAGTGTGCAAACCTGGATGCAGCGGTTGATTTTACCACTTTAAAAAAATTCTCTGAATATTTTAAAGGTAGGGATCACTTGGTATTAGCACTCAGCGTTTACGTAGCACTTGCAGTCTGTAGGCGACCAAGTGCTTGTCCAAAGTGCTCAGATATGACTTATCCCCATTTTACAGATGGGAGAACTGAGGCACAGAGAGGTTAAGTGACTTGCCCAAGGCCACGCAGTCAGAGAGTGGAGGCAGAGCAGGAAAGCGAGCCCGGCTGTTCTCGGAGCGGGCTACACCTTTCCTGCTAAAAAGAAGGCCTATGCAATCCAGAAAACCACCGGCCACCAAACCTACCCTAAGTATTTTGAAGAGGAAATACATTCTGGTGAAGAGTTAGAACAGCATTACCGAGAGGGGAACAGAGGGTCTCCACGGATGGGGCAAAGGGAAGGAACACAACCCCGGTGGGTGTCACAGCCTACATGGCCAGGCTGGAGCAGGAGAAAGAAGGGGGAAAACAGTGAAACCAGCAGCAACACGTTTTAAGCTGACGCGAAACGCCAGGCTTAGCTTTGCGCGGTCGCTCCGAGAAGCCATCCATCTCCGTCTGCAGAGCTAGGGATTTTCCAGCCGCTCTCGCCCGGGCTCAGCATCTGCCAACGGAGGCTTTTGGGACCACGCAGCCAAACCCCCTTCGCCCGCACGCCTGCGGCGGCATCTCCCCGTTTTGCAGTTATGAATAAAGATTACAAATATTACTGCAGTAAGAAACCACATTACTACACAGCACTGAAGAACATTTGCCAGCAATATATGGAGTGTCGGGAAGAATTAATCAAAACCACCCTCATCAAAGCTGACACGCACCGCACTTCGGGAGAAAACACCCTTGGATGAAAACAGTCCCATACCTGCGTTGCTCGCACAGTGTTGAGTACATGGTAACAAGGTTCAAATGCATTTGCACAGACAAATGGTGATTTCTCATATCTCAGACCGATTCGAAGGCTTGGGGTCTTTCTGGTTTTCTCTTTCAGAGATAGGTAAGGAAAGATGTCATGGATGGTTTTGTTGCTGTTATCTTCACGTAAAAGGAGGCTGAGAAGGGGGAGGCAGGGAGATTTTCACAATTACGGCTTTCCTGGGATTATTTGGTCGTGGTTTTATCATAACCAGATTCATGGGATTACCAGTTCCTGTCTGGGTTGTTAGTTTCTTGTCAATTAATTACACCCTGTGCCATTTAATTTCTTCCGGCGATTGAGGGCCAGCTGCTCAATTCCACACTTTCTCCCTAAACGCGCGCTGCAGAAGCAGATGTCAAAAGCTCCGTCTATGCCTTTTAAGCCTAGAGATCTTTTCCAAAACCGAGGTGCAACACCCCCCCTTCCCACCCCACCGAAGCCATCCAGGGTGGAGAGAGAAGCGGATCCGAGGAGCACCCAGCCCCAGGCATCCTCCCCTTCCCCGCCCAGCCTGCCCCAGGGTCCCCCCTCAGCTCGTCCCCGCCACAAGCTGCTGACCCCCCCGGCAGAGGCAGCAGCGTAGGGGCATCCCCCCGCCTCTCCCACCGCCTCCGTCCCCCTGCGGCGCGATGTCGGCTCCCTCCACCCCCTCCTGCTTAACCTTCTCGGGCCGGCGCTAGGCTAAAGCAACGTGGCGTGCCCGCCGGTGTCGTCGTGGTCCACGCTGTTGAGAATGGCTGTCTGGTCTTCGGGGAGCTGCCGGTGGCAGAGGTCGTCCTTCAGCGCTGAGAGGCGGGCGAAGGGGTCCTGACGAGGATGTCTCTTCTTCTTGCGGAGGCAGACAGCTTCGTCAGGCCACAGTACCTGAGAGCTGGGAAGGTGCTGAACCTGGGAGGCAGAGCCGTCTGGAGGGGGAAGAGAAAGCAGATGGGACCAGAGCCGGCAGCTATTAGCAGTGCCGGCAGCAGGCAGAGCGCTTTGCGTGCTGTAAGAGGGAGGTTACGGCAAGCCTGGCCCCAAACCCGGCTGCTTGGCGAGGAGGGAGCATCAGGACAAGTAAATTGACGTTCAAAAATAAAATCCAAAAGAAATCACTAAAGATGGGAGATGCATGGAAGAGCAACTCTGTTTGGAGGCAGGGGAGGAGCAGGGGAGCGACAGCCCGGTGGTGAGCAGCCCGAGGAGCCATCCCTTCGGGGGACAGGGGGTGAGGGCAGCATCCGGGCATGGGCTCGGAGACCCCCCGGCACTGGAGCCGGCAGGGACCTGCCCAAGCTCTGCCCACGGGGGCACAGAGGGGATGCTGTCGGGGACCGCGGAGTCCTCACACTCACTGGATTGTTTTCTGGATTTCGAGGAGCCCTTGGATGACTTTTTGGGCTTCTTTATCCGCTGGTATTTCAGAGCTTCGAGCCTCTCAGGTGCAGCAGTGTCCCCGGACGGAGATGAACGTTTTCTAGGAAGGAAAAGCAGACAGGCGCCATCAGCGACTCTCAGCCACGCTCGGGCCTCCGGACGTCCCCGGTGGGGGATCGGCCGACCCCAGCCAGCTCTGCCGTGGAAAAGGAAAAGGTGAGAAACCCGGGGCCGAGGGAGCGGGGCCAGCCAGGCGTGCCGGAGCGCGGGGCGGGAGCAAGCGAGGCGCCCACAAGCGCCGCTCCGCAGAGTCCCCGCCGTCCCCCTACGTCTCCTCCGCCTCGCCGAGCGGCACCGCGAGCCCAGCCGGTCCCGCCGGCAATATCCAACGCTGGCCCCGCAACAGAGGCACCAGCACCCCAGCTCACCTGCCTGCCATGCCAGCATCGCTAAACAAAAAAGGACGGGGCAGATCCTATGTCCGATAAGGCATTTTTGGGAAGTGGTGGGAAACCCCTTGGGATGGAGAGAGAGGAAGAGACAGGCAGAAGCGGCACAGCAGCACCGAGACTGGCACCGTGAGCCACCTGGGGTGGACAACACCGGCACCACAAACAGCAGGGAGGCAGGATCCTGCCCGGCCCTGCTCCCAGAGCCAAAAAACCCAGGGGCCACACAGCAGACAGGGACACGAAGGGCACACGCTGACACAGCCAGGAGCGGTACCTCATTCCCAGGTCCCTGCTATAAGTGACAACAGAAACACAACAGCACAGGAGCGGCTACTCCTTAACACCGAGAGGCTGGGAGCTGGGTTTTCTTGCCCTGTGGGACCGGACATTGAAACGGAAACACTGACAAGGTTTTATTGCAAGGGACAAGGAAGGGATTTGCAAAGGGGTGTTTCCCCGCAGGAGAGCCAGATGTTGTGCTAGTTTTCAGGCTTTAGCCTCCGAGTAACTCTTCTACAGGAACCAGCGCAAGGTTAAGTGGTCTCCCCTTTGCAAAGGGTTTTTTTTTTTTTGCTCTATTTTCTTCACTGTACCTGTTTTTCCTGTCCAAGGACTGGGCAGTATGACTGCCGCAGAGCGCAGAGCAGTAGAGGAAAACCTTTTCCTTAGGAGAGCATCAGTCCAGCTCTCATCTATAACACATCACAGCATCCCCCCCCTCCTGCTGCTTTCCCATTTCCTTCCCCCTCTCCATTTTACTTTCATGTCCCTCCAAGTTGCACCAACACCTCGTGCTGCAGAAGGAGAAGTCTGAGTCAAGGCAGCAGAGGCCACAGGTAACAACCTGGGATCAACCTGAGTCATCACAGAGCAACCTGCACACAAGGTGCCCGGAGATGACAGGGGAAGCATCCACAAAGCGCCTTTCATTGCAATAAAGCCAAAGCTCGAAGCCGGACTCTGGAGAGAAAAAGCCTAGAGATTTAAACCAGTGTGCCTCTAACAAGCCTGTCCTACCCTTCAAAGGGGGAGATGACACTCTTCTGCTCTCACAACTCAGTCACCGGAGATCAGCGACCAAACCTTTTCAGAACAGCCACACAGAGGACAGCGCTGAGGGCAACTCCTGCATCTTCAGGTGGCTGTGCCTGGGGCAGGGTTCAGCAAACCCCGCAAGCCACAGGCTCTTCACAAGGCAGCAGGATGGGCAGGTGGAGGAGCCGCCTCGGCCAGCTTCAAGGACGCAGCATCGGTGCATTCAGACTCCTGCTTTGTCACTAAAAAGCCATGACTGAACTCATCCACCTCATTCCTGGTCTGTCAGTAAGGTGCGACCCATCCGGCATTGCAGAAACACTGTCAGTGCTGGTGGGAGTGGCAGGGAACATGCGAGCACATGGGCTCGAGCACAGAGCCCCAGCACACCCGGGCTGCAGTACAAGAGCACATCCACCTGCGGTGAGTTTGGGGCTTCTCATCTCCCTTGGGTTTCAGGTGGAGCCTCTCCAGCACTGAAGACACCCCACAGGCTTTCCTCTGCGAGTCCCCACACGTGCCACCACTACAGAGAGCACGGTGCGATAGCAACACTTTACATCTGAGATCTTGAGCAGCTGCCGGAGCCATGATACTTCAGATTGAGTAGCACAGGCGAAGAGGTCCCAAGGGATTTTTTCCCATGGGGAGCAGAAAGGGTTGTTTTTGAAGATGCACGTGACTGCAGAGCTTCTCAGTTCTGCTAGCAGCATTGGAGAGCACCAAGAAAAGTGCAGTGTGAATCGATGAAGCAGCTGGGGCACAGCAGATGCAATGAAAACCCTAAGACTGGGGTATAGAAAAGTCCCTTTTCATGTTTCCCATCACAACAGAGACATCAAGGCGTGGATGCTCCTGGAGAGT
The DNA here is from genome assembly GCA_013389945.1 of Fregata magnificens. Classification (NCBI taxonomy): domain Eukaryota; kingdom Metazoa; phylum Chordata; class Aves; order Suliformes; family Fregatidae; genus Fregata; species Fregata magnificens. Next base: position 556,010 of record WAAD01018835.1, read on the forward strand.
CTCTGTTCCAGCTCCCAGCAGAGCAGCACGTCAGCCGAAGACAAAGCACCTCATTAGACAAGCTGGTAGTCCTGCTGGCTGGATCCAAGCAAGAGCCTTCCCTCGTAGGAAAGACGAGGTTTACAAGCCTGTAGAGTTGCTGTGCTTAAATGCCTTCTTCCCAAGGGCAACCAGCCTTTCATGAGAGAGGCTGCAAGCAGCGGCTCCGAGCTCTGTTGAGGCACTACCTGCTGAGCTGCACCAACGCCGAGAGCTACCAGGCTACACCCCGTGCACACGCTGGCTCAGAGTAAGACCACAGTGACCCAAAGGGCCAACAGCATGGGACTTCCCTGCAGTAATTCCTGCTTGAATGGTCAACAGCAGGCTTTTTCCATTTTATACCCACCAAACACAAATATTTGCACAAGAGTTACATTTATATAGATACTTGGCTAATTGCAACCTTGACTACGCCAATCCCAGTCCATCTCCCGTGGAGCTCATGTGGGCCAAGCCCTGGATGCCAGCAAGCTCGGCAATCCCATCACCGTCCTGCCCATCGGCATCTGTCTTCCACCGCCTGTTCCCACTGCCCAGACAACTTTGTTAATATTATTAAAGCTCAACTTGTAAAAGGCTCTTGCTCTTTCCACTCTTTTTTCCTTCTAAGAAGATGCTACTGTGGCACGTTGACAAAATTAGACAGATTTACGCAAGGGATTATGAGGAAATTGCCTGAAGCTCACTTCCACTAGTTCTCCGTAATTGGACTTGTATTTATACTCACAAATATAAACAGTGAGCGCACTGAACCCACATGTCACCATAAATACTGTCTGACCTCTGGCAAGGAAGAGATACGGTGGAGGACGAAATGATGCTACTCACCAGCCAAATTTTATCTGCTCTACCCACCCTTTATTTCTTCAAAGGACTCCGATCCTTTCAAATTAATTTTCATTTTAAGCTCAGCCAAAAGCCTCTTCCTGCCCCCAGAGTTAGCATTTTGGGCAGCTGCCCATGCACGAGAGATCTTGAACACCAACAGCCAAGAGGTTCAGGGAGGCGGGCAAACTTCTTCTAAAGACCAGAGTAGAGCCAAGCAAAGGAGCTTCAAGAAGCACATGTGAATTCCTGACGTAAGCCTTCTGCGAGACACCACAAACACCTGGCACAGCAGTTTTCCTCGAGTCTTCAAAGGACAACCCTCCTGAATGAGCAAGGGTCTGAACTGCAGACAGAGAGGTACTGCAGAGGCCACAAATGTACCACAGGACCTCAGAGAGCCCCAGAACAGGAGGAGGTAGCTAGGGTAGAAGAGCTATCCAACCCAACACACATCTCAGCTGCTCTTCTTCAAACGTCCTTCCACACATGAAGCGAAGATGCAAGGGCAAAGGCCCGTTGAAAGCATCACTAACCTTCTTCCACCCAAAAGGGGGAACCCACGTAAAGGAAAGAACCAGGAGATTCAAGGGCACAATGCATGTATTTCACCACATGGAGGTCTCACAGCACACATTCCCTGTCTCCTCCTCTCCTTGAGTCAAGACAGTGACATCCAGGAGTAGTTTGGATATGTTAGAGCATCCACTTGGACCAGTTAGAGCGCCCACTTAGACCAGAGCCCACCATGTCTCAGCCACCGCATCCTTCAAGACTTCACCCTGTTCAGACGGAGAGCTCTATTCGCCTACGTGAGGCTCTGTTTTGAGCTCAAATCCTGCACAATCCCATGAGATGTCCTGCAAGTCGGAATTCCCCCTCTGCTCTGAGGCAGTGCTGGCTGCTGCCTCCATCCTGGGATGCCATCGCACATCGCTTGAGATCCTTCAGCGCAAGAGGTGCTAGAGAAACACAGCAGTGACGGCCCCTTGCCCCAGAGCTGCTGCTGCTGCCAAGGCACCGCAATGAGGGAGGAAGGGGCTGGTCACAGCGAGGAGCACACCGGAGAAGGGGGTCCCTTCTACAGGCCTGCAGACACCACAACTCATCTACACAATGGACTTCACCACTTCACCATGCTGACGGGAGAGGAGCGGGGAGGAGAGAGGGCGAGGGAAAAGGGGCCGGACTGGAGAGGAGGAGGGGGATACAGTCACGGGGAAGGAGGGGGAGAGAGGAAGATAAATGAAAAACAGGAGTGAGAAAATATATAAGGAAATTAAAGAGACTGAAAAGAAAGAAAATAATAATAATTAAGAAAAGAAAAGAAAAAACGCACTCAGACAAGCGGACTCAACTTCTCCAAGCGGGAGGAGGCATGAAACACATGCAGAGGATCAGCACATGGACAGTCTTTAAAGGGGAACCTGTTTTCTTTCAAGCGGGGATCGAGGGGTGCTCCTCCTCCCACACGCCTGGCGCCGACGTCCCTCCGTCACTCAACACTACGCCACGGCCAAGCCCCCGAGCACCCGGCGTCAGCAGCGCTGTCCCAGCAAGGGGGGGGCTGAGACGGCCACCCGGGGCAGGCTGCCGTGCCGAGGGGCACAGGGGTTTGGTGCCTCGTCTGTGGTTTTTGGGTTTCCCTCCGCAGGGAGACAACAGCCCCCTCTTCCCCGTCAGGAGATGCATCACCATGCGCTGCATCCGAAGAGAAGAAGATGGGAAAACTGCTCATGCCGACTCAGTAACAGCATTATTTATCCCTGCCCATCAGTAAAAACTACCCGACCTTCACCCAGCGAAAGCCACCGTGCTGCAGCCACCACCAAGCCTGCAAACAGCCTCTCCCTCTCCTCCTCTCAGCTTTTATTACTGCAGTACAGAAATCTGGCTCGTCTGGTATAAAATCCCTATGCTCCGCATGCACTGACAATTTTATGACCCCAAATCATCAAGAAATTACTTGGCTGGGCTCTTTACAGGATTCCTCGCTTATTAAAGTGAGATTTATTCTTCTGGCTTCCCCTTTTTGGGGATAATGACTCCAGAGTCGCTCCCGCGACTCCAAGCCCCAGCAGCATCTCAGAGTAGGACACACGGCTGCTCCTCAGCAAACGTCCTGCTGGGCAATGTGACCCTGCTCCTGTACATCAGCCCAACGTACCCAGCACCAGAGACAGGAGCCAGCCAGGATCTGTGCAAGAGCCACTTCAAACTCAGACACGAACCTGGACTCACCTCTGCTGCGCTAAAGCCATGTTCACTCATGTCCCTAATGCTCCCTGCGCGGGGAAGCACCACAGAAGCAGAGTAAACAGCCACGTCCTTGCTGAGGGCTTCCCCATTTCTTGAGAAGTCTGGCACAGCCCAGATCTCACCAAGGCTTGGCACTAGCTTTGCTCTTCATGGGACACCCTGCTTTGGAATCAGCAGGGGAAGACAGAAGAAGGTGGCCAAGCACTTAGGAGCTTTGGAGGCTGCAAGGCTCAAACTGGAGGGGTTTTGCCATGCCAAGAGGATGGCTCCTCCATCCCATACCTGCTCCCATTGCCATGACCTGACACTCCCTCCTCCCCTCTCCTGCTCTCCCCCACCCCAGGTGAACCCTCCACATCAGCTGGAAGAATTCCCCTCTTCTAGAAACATCTACCTGACTTCTCTAGGCATCTCATCTCTCTCGTGAGGCTCTTTTCCAGCCCAACAAGGCTCCTCAGGCTGTTAGGAGAACATCAGCCAGGACCTTGACTCTTCCCATCCAAGGCAGCTAAGCTTAAGTTTTTGTAAGACCCGTCCTAAGGAAGTTTGGGCATGGCCAGGCCCTAGAAATGGTCCCATCTGCAATCCCACCCCTCCCTTCCATAACCAGTCTGGCTGACCGCCAAATGGGTCAGCGTTACCACTCCTTGGGGTCAGGAATGACTATTATCCCATCTGGCTTTAGCAGTTTGAGTGATTCTCTGCTTCTAAGGTCTGAAAACCATCTCCCAATTACTCGGTCCCAGTTCCAGGGATGCCCATGGCCATCTAGGAAACCAGCCCCATGAAGGCAGCCCAAGAGTTATTTTCTTGGGAGAGTCTTTTAAGATCTGCTTAGGGCTGTTTAATTACAGCTGCATCAGAAAAAGCCTTAAAGATTTCTCCAAGGACTATTTCAGAGAGGGAGGGCTTTTACTACAACTACACTTGTGATGGGAACAATAAAACAGCTCACCGGCAGTCTGAAACTATAATTATGCTGCTGCCAACCACGCAGTCCATCTTGAAAGAAAGACTTCTCCCATTCTCCATGACTGAGAAGACTTGGGAAGAAGAAAACAGATCCAGGTACTGATGGGAACAAAATTCTCCATGTCCTGGACCGCAACTGGAGGCCAATTTTTGGAGCCCCACTCCAAGAGCGCTGTCTGCAGCTGGTTGCTCCAGAGGTGGTTGTTTTAACAGGCTCCAAGGGGGTGGCCATGAGCTCCTCCTGGCTTGGATCGGCCGGGACAACCCCACCCCAACACGCACCTCCCTAACACCGCACAACCCTCACACCACGCAAGCCCTGCCGGGGCCGAGGGCGCCACATGTCGCGGTCCTCCAAGAAAGGAAGGGCGGCCCTGGGGAGACGGCAGCTTGGCTCATCCCAAACCCCAACATGAAGACACGGCTGCTGCCACGGGGCTCTCCAGCCCCGCCGCCTCCCCAAAGGCAGGGGAGCAGCGGCATGCTGCTGGGAGGGGAAACCCAAAAGCCACAGAGACTGTGCGTCCAGAGGTGTTTCCTAGTGTTTTCGGATTCCTTATTCCCCTTTAAAGGAAGAGATGGTATTGGAAAAGCCCCTTCCATGTCCCCTCTCATGCCCCGCTCCCAGCCACCCTCCACAGCGCCCACACCATCCTTTCGGACATGGATCACCCTTACCTATTGAGCTGAGGAGAAGCTTGTCTCGACAACACTGCCCAGATAGCTGAGATTAATCAAAAACAAAGCAGTTATCAACACCCGCAAGGAGCCGAGCTCCGCAACACATCAGCACGTCAACAACTCCAAAGGAAAAGGAGGGAAAGAAACCAAACTGAAACACAAACAAAACGAGGCTGGAGAAGAAAGGGGGAAAGAAACAGAAGAGAAAGGAAAAGAAAAGAAAACAATAATCAACAAAGCAAATGGATACACTGCGTAAAAGCACGGACAACAGTGCTGCTCTAACACGGATCTCTCCTGGAGCTGGGTCTCCTCGGGGTGCCCTGGCTAGGAGACGTGGACCTACGTCTGCGTGCTTAATTGCATCGATCCGTAGCTGTGTTTTCCAGAGGCACACAGAAGTCGCTTCAGGCTCATTCAGCTCCTCTCCCTCCCCATCCTCTCCCCTGAGCCCTCCTTCCTTCCCCCTGCGCACCCCAGCTGTGCCGTGCCGGAGGGGGTTTCTAAGGCCATAGCGCTTCCAGGTACCAGAGGGCGGGAGTGAAATGCGGAGGGCGCTGCGGGGTGAAACGCTGCCTCCCCCCTCCCCGAAACACACGCCTCTTCTCCGTACACCTCCGACCGCGCCGGCTCCGTGAGGCTGGGTGCCCCGGCCCCCCGACTCCTCTCTGCCGCAAGCCGGAGGTGGGGTGGTTCAACCCCGCCAGACAACAAGCCAAAATGAAGCGAGACGAAAGGATGGGACGAAAGCACGGCTACGGGGTCTAAGGTGCTGTGAAAGACGGAGGGAAAGAGGAGAAATACAGAGAGAGAGAGAGGGGAGGGGGGGAGAGAGAGAGAGACGCTTTTTGCCTGGAGCAACCCTGGTACCTGGAAAACCAGCCGCTACTGTCTAGTGCAGCCACATCCCTCTTTAGGGCAGGATCTGAGCGTGCCGACAGCCTCCCGATCTCCGCTGGGGTTACTTTATTTTTATTTTTCCTCCTCTCCTGACATGCTGCTGGTGTGGCTAAGTCCTTGATCTCTCCCTGCCCGCGTCCTGGGGCTGCAGCATCCCTTTTGCAGGTGGGGCGATGACCATGATAGCTGTTTCTGTCATGCATTAAAGCTCTCTAGACTCCGCGGGAAGGAAGAGGAGGAAGACAGAGGCACGGCAGTGGCGGCCCTAACGTTCGAAGAAAGCCAAGAGCCAGCAGCTAGAAGAGGAAACAACTGCCAGTGACACCAGGACACTTACCTAGCGAGCCAGGAGCCAGGTCTTTGCACGCCTGGTAGACGGCCCGTAGCCCGAGTGACGGCGCTCCCAGGTTCCCAAGGGAGCGGCCGGGGAGGAGGCAAGCGCGCCGCCGGCACCGGGAAGGTCGCCTGCCTAAAACCCAGCTCTCTCGGGCAGCGGCCATGCAACCCGCGGCACCAGCCTCTTCCTAGAAAGCCCGCGGGATGCCGCCTCCAAAAGGGATGCTGCAGCGCGCCCAGAGAGACCCTACGAGTTGGGATGGCGATGGCGGGGAGGGAGTCAGAGGGAGCGGGTGAGGCAGGGTGGGGGAAGCCGGGAGGGGGCCGATGGGGGCACCATGGGGCTCACGCACTTACCCCGTGGTGGCTACCGTGGTGGATGTCGGCTCCGGTTGGAGAATCTCCTCGCCAGCCCTCCTTGGAGAGGGGATGTCTCCGAAAACATCCATGGTGTCCACGGGCAAGGAGGAGCCCTGGGAGCCAGAGTAGCCGGTGGCCAGGGAGGTGAAGGCGGTGGTAGGTCGGTAGCTAGGGCTGCCTCCCCGGCTGCTCGGCGCAGGGGATCCCGTCGACGGCGTGGACTTGCGGGAGAAGCTGACCGCCGCAGGGGGCTGCAGGGTGATCTCCGACACCTCCGCCTGCTGGATGAGGCCCGGCCGGGGCCGGGCACGGGCAGTCAGCTCCGGGGAGCTGTTGCGGGAGCTGAGGGGGCTTTGGGTCAGAGGAGAAAGCCTTGAAGGTTGTAGCACCACCTGATGTAAACTGGGCTCAGCCCTCCTGACCTGCCGAGGGCTGGGCCGAGGTCGGGGTTGGGGCTCGTACCACCTGGTGTCCAGGCTGAATGTGCTTGTGCCGCTGGGGCCGGCGGGCTCGGACGGTTCGTGGTAAGGCAACACGGGTATGCCCATACCTTGGCTGGTATGTCTTAGCTGCCCTTGACATCCCATGGGTTGCATAGGTTTGTCCTGCCACTTGGTGGTGGTGGGCACAGAGGGTTGACCCCTGCCGGGTGACTTGCCGGTCCAGCTCTTTGGTGCCTCCAGGGCCAGGATGCCCGGGTAGGACGCGGGGACCACCTGGAGGGAGGAGGGGGGTGGCCCCCGAGGAAGGCAGCCAGTGGGCTGGGTGCCCTCGGCCGCCTCGCAGGGCTGGAGCTGGTGGGGGAACGGCGCGGGGGCTGGCTCCAGGCTGCCGAAGGGAAACTCAGCCCTGCCCCAGGGCTCGGGGGACCGGCCCCCCGTGGGGGTCTGGGCCAGGGGCAACGTGCTGTTGGAGGCGTTCTCCCCGTTCTCCTCGGGGATGGTGGGGTGTCCGAAGGGCCCCTCGGGGGGCAGCGGCGGGGACGACATGACCGAGCTCAGTGGGCTGACTTCTGGCATGTAGAAGGGTGGCGGGTCCACCTCCCCGGGGCTGCTGCTGCTGAGGTAACCATAAAACTGGTGGTGGAAAGCCCGGGGGGCCGGCGGGCGGGCCTGGCCAGTGGCCTGCAGGGCGCCGGGACCCTCCAGCGCCCGGTGGAACCGGGGGCTGTATGCTGGTGGCTGAAGGTAGGACTCCTGGCTGGAGGAGAGAGGGGTGAGCTGGGCTTTCAGGGCGGTGACGGAAGCAGGGACGACGGGGTCGTCGTTCTCCTCATCCGACTGCCTGAACTCGGGGTACATGTCCGTCTCCTCCACGAAGGGGAAGCCCTCGATCCGCCGTGTCTTCAGGGAGGGCTCCATCTCCGCCGGATCCATGACGAAGCGTCCGTCCGGCCCGCGGCTGATGAGCTCGATGGGGGTGGTGGCCTCGGCTTCAGCCTCCGCCTTGGAGACACTGTACTTCTTGCTGCTGATGGCTCGCTTGGTTTTCTTGTAAAGAGAGAGCTCTTTCTCCTTGGTGGGGCTCAGCATCCGCTTGGCCTGCGGGCCCTGGTCATCAGAGGACTCCGAGGGGGGACGGAGCGTGCGGATGCTCTCGGGACTCACCTTGCCGGAAGACAACCTGGACCACAGGGGAGAAAAACCGAGAGAGGGGACAGTCACCTGGAGGGGAAACGAGGTCTTCTCACCCAGAAGAACCACTAGCCATATCTAGAAAGCAAAGCACTACCAGCTCTCAAAAGAGGAACCGCTGGGAGAAATTTGGGGGCGGGGGGCGGTGCTAACCATGAGGAGCGGAGCTCGGCATGCTCAGCATCCCCCCCAGGGCAGGCAGCTCACGCCAACACCTTGGAGCCTCACAACAAGCTCCAGGGCCCCAGCGGGACAAAAGACAAGATCCAGAGCTCACTTCCAGCTCCTTCAAAAGTTTCCTATGTTCACCTGAGCTATCCACACCCGGGAAGGCCCCCGAGAGGAGGGACGTCAGGCAAATGTCCCATCCCACAGAACACAGCATCTCACTTGGAGATGCTGACGGATCATTCCAAACCAACTTCTCCCCTGCTCTCAACACTCAAATTTAAGGCTGAGCGCCTCAAAAGGCAGAGAGCATCAGAATAGTTCGCTCATCCCTATCCAGAAAGCCTCAAACAGGATTGCAGAGCAAAAGGTAGCAGATCCAACAGAGACGGTGCAGGCACGGTTATTTCAGTGCAGTGGATGAACCAAAAAAAAAAAGCAAGATTAAGATCCACCAGCACCGGGACATTTTGCAACAGTCCAAGAGCCAAAGCATGAGGCATCCACACCTCAGACTCCTGCGCTCCCATCGGGAAGATGTTCCCGCTGATCAGTGGCTATACGTGCTTTTAATGGGCTCTGCAAGGAGCTGCGGCTAGCGCAGCACTGATTTTGGGCACATGTGGAAAGAGGCTTCAGCAAGGCACTCTTCAAGGGAAAAGAAAAGATACAAGGTGTAAGATTCTCCAAATTTCCCCAGAAAAACCAGACCCAACAGAGAATGACTCAACAACTACACCGAGCTTGCAGGAAGGACTCCATACGCAGGAGGCTAGCCCTTCTCCTAAGGAACCCCTTCAAGCTGGGTGTGTAATTGAGTTCACCAGTCAACTCCAGCTTTGGTCAATGTCCACAGATCCAACGGGGTTGTCTCTTAGCTTAAAGTTTGCTGCATTTGCCCCTGCTGCTTTCTGCTCCAAAGCCCATTTGTCTCTTGTGAACCGTTGTGCTCCCACAAGTTCAGGGAACACCCAAAACAACTCGTCAGAAGCAACCAAACAAGGTCAGACATTTCCATTTGAGCCCGGCAACAACTGTAGGAAGGAGACACCTTGAAGACCCACAGCCTGGTGCCGCATCTAAGACAGATACTTACGGGGACTCCAAACTCTTCCTGCAGTGGGTTATCGAGAGAGGAGGGTCTGGAAGAGAATAAAAAGGGGAAAGAAGAGAGAACGCTAAGGAGGCGCAACACGACAGAGACAAGACAAACTCAACATCAAGACAATAAAAGACACTCAACAAGAGGCCAAGGTTTCATTGCTCCAGTGCTTTAATGGTTGCTGACAACAAACAGCTCCCGTCACAGGGTCCTGCCCATCTTGCTGCTGCAGTCTCGCAGGCTAGAGGAGAAGGAGCCGATTCCCCTGCCCTCTCCGGCTCCCCAGCCGCCCTTTTCCCTACCGGCCGCTCCTGCATGGCGGCTGCAGTTCCAGCTTTCGGGAAGCAGAGCGGCAGGGTCTCCTTTGCAGGGGTCTTCTCTAGCCTAGCGCGGCCGTCGGGCACTGCCCGCTCCGGGTTGGGCAGGAAGCAGCTGGAGAGCCCAGCTCTGGGGGGACCTCGAGGAGGTGAGCGGTCCCCCCCATCTCTGGCCCAGAGGACACCCCAGCCCTAAACCCCCGGCTCTAGGAGTTATCACCACGCGAGAGCGCTCCCTCGGAAATCCCAGGCTAGTTTCTCTGTCGCCTCTTCACCCACCCTGCCTCTCCCGCTCCCGACCACGGGCGCTTTCAGGCACAGCCGAGGGATGAAGTCAGGGCTTCACCTGAGGACGCGCACGAACGGAAGAAGAGACAGACAGGGAAGAAGGTTACCACCACAACACAACGAGGGAGGAGAAATGAGGAGGAGGCGGGAGGGAGGAAGCATGCACACCGGGGACGGGCTCACCTTTCTTGCGCTTGAGCTTGCGTTTGCGTTGCTTGTTGACGAAGCAGGCAGCGAGTGTGCTGAAGAGGATGGCAGCAGCCAGGAAGCAGATGGTGGCAACGATGCCAGCCAGCACTGGGCGGGCTAGACCCTCGTCCGTCAGGTCAGGCTGAGGGAAAACGTCTGGGGGAAAACCACAACAATTCGGTGTTATGCACACATCCCTGCCTGCTGCCTTCCCCGGGGACCTACCACAGAGTGATGGCAACTGGCACCAGGAATCATGATCTCTAAGTAAAGACCCTGCTTCCAACCCAGCCCACCTGGGGAGAGCAGTCAGAGCTGCTGCAGGCCGCTGCCAAGGGATTTAGCGGCCTCGCACCAGGTAAACCTTCTCGTCTTGGCTCAGGGACCCCCAGGGAAGAACCCTCCAGGCCACACAAACACACATTTATGTACAAGTGCACGCAACTGCACCAAACCTGCAGTTATCTCCCGGCCCAATAACCTGCTGCAGCTCAGGCTGTAGCAGCATAAAGTATTTTCCCCTGTGCATCTGCGCAACATACTTCAGCTCTTCAATGAAAACTGGGCTCCGAACCCTCATCACACCCCTTCACTAGCCACAAGCGCATCCAAACCACCAGCAGACCTCAGCTGCGGCCATTTGCAGATGCAAACCCTGCACATACCAGCGCTCCTGCCGTGCACTCACACGCAGGGTCAGCATGCATTCGCCTGCTGGGAGCACCAGCTTTCAGCCTGGGAGGGCAGCTGCCTGGGGCCAGGGCGCGCACACACCCCACAGGCGTTGCCAAACCCCATCAGAAAAATTGTGTGAGAGGAGCAAGGGCAGGCAAGCAGGCAGCCTGCAGCAGGCAGGCTCTCCGCACCGCGCTGGCACCACTTGGGGGCAGAGAGAGACCGCTGCATTCCACGCAGCAGAGCTGGGTGGCTCTTCGGCTTTTCCACAAGAGCCACAAAAGCAGGGTTTGCTGCATCCCCATCTCCTCCTGCAGCCCTTGCCTTCCCCATCGCACTCACATACCCTCACCTGTCCCTTGCTCGAGGAGCATCCTCCGAGCCGGACCAGGGTGCAGGGTACATGCACGAGCTGCAGCATGTTGCAGTCTCCTGTTGCAGAGCTTTTCTCCCCTTGGACTCTGCACTGCAGTGCTACGTTTCCCTCTCTGCACCTTTCATTCCCATTTCCAGGCTGCGCAGTACCCGGTCGGAGCTTTGTTCTCCGGGCACCCCGCAGAGCCGAGATGTGCTGCCACTCTGCACCAGTGGATGCCTGATAACACTGCGCTCCACAGGAAGGACTAAAAATGGGGCAGTTTGTCCTCGCCCGCTCTGAGTGGCGCTGGCCCGTTTGCATCCGTAACCATGTGCCCATCAGTCCAGCTCACAGCCCAAGCGTCTCAGGCAAAAGCACAAAACCGGCCATCGCTGTTCTAAGCAAGTACTGATGCATGACCTGAGTGCTAGCTCAGGTACCCGCAGAAGCAGAGCTGCTCCCGCAGCTGGGGGTAGAAGAAGGAGCCACCCCTTACCTGTACTGGACACGCCAGCAACGTTGCTGGGTTCGCTGATGAGATCCTGCATGACCGCCAGGACCCGGAACTCGTACCAGGTGTCCTGAAACACCAAGTACAGCCGTCAGGTCCCCCACCGCAGCCTCCAACCTTGCCCAGCTCCTTGAGGCCCCCAGCACGGGGACCGAGCCACCCCAAAAGCTTCCCCAGAGCTGCAGCAGACAGTGCAACACCAGGGGTATGGTGCGGGCAGCCCCTGCTTACCTGGGACAAGTCCTTGGCAAAAAACTCGGTCTCGGTCCCCAGGATGCCATCGTCCAAGATCTCCCACCTCTCCGCGACGCGGAACTCCATGATGTAGCGGTCAATAGGGAAGCTGTGGTTAGCGGGAGGAAGCCACGACAAGAGGACGCCTTGCTGTGTCCGGTTGGCTGTTAGGCACCTCGGTGGGGTAACCAACACCAGAGGCTCTGGAGTTGTTACAGGGAATGCTGGAGACAGAGGAGCAGATGGTACAGGGACACCTTTGAGATGGGAAGCGCAGAGGATGCTCTCCCACACATGCTCCATCGGCGGCCAACGGACCACCATGGCAGCGGCAGTTCCCACCTTCCAGGAGTTTAGGGCACGTCTCAGGCACATGCTCTCTTATCTCAGAGACACAAAAGCAACTTCCCAAAAAGCAGGGGACCAACCATGCAGTGACTCCAAGAAAAGGGGCACAGCATTAGAAAACCTGCTTCCTCCCACTTCTGCCTGAGACAGCCCCAAGGCAGGTACCAGCGTGAGGCCCTTTGAGTTAGCTCCCGCTCTGAGCTGCACACAAGTGATTCTGTGCTCTATTAATACCTCCTGACCCCAGCTGAACCTAAGGAAGATCTGAAAGGGGACTGGTACAGTACAGGTCTTCCACGTTGTCTCTTAGAACAAGCTTTCAGGAGCCTCATGCATCCAGCAAAGTTTACAAGCTTCATCCAGGACCCTCCACAAACTATCTTCTACGCGGCTGGAAACCACAGCTACTGATCACCATCTCCGTCCCCAGCAGACAGGACACATGGACCACAAAGGGCCACTTCTCCCCACAGACCTCCTGAATCCCTTCCCCCTCCTCGCCTTGCGCCCACGGAGGACCTACCTAGAGTGTTCACAGTGACCACCTCACTGAAGGAGCTGGTACCCAGCTTGTTTTGAGCCAAGACACTGAACTGGTACGCAGTCTCCGGTTCCAAGGTATCCACCAGTAGCCAACTGGAACCAGCTGGCACAGGGAAAGATAGCCAGTCGTGGGGGCCAAACTGGGCTCTCTTCATCCTGCCGAGAGAGAAAGGAGCATCCTCAGGGAAGGTGCCTTTGACAGGGAGGACAAAGAGGCAGCATTAACTTCTCAAGCGAAAATGGAGATTTCCCGAGCGATGGTTTGGTTTGACAGCAGCGATGCGTATGGACGTGGGGCAGCCACGTGCCACCCAAGAGCTGGCTCGGGGACGGCACGCACGAGGACTGCCAGGCACGGGGCACCCTCCCGTTGTGCCACACCAGCATCCCCCGGCTCATACGGACACTGCCACCAGCCCGCCCCTCTGCCGTGGACCACCTGCACCCTCTGAGCAGGGTCAGGGACAAAAGCAGCGCCAACAGCCCCGCTCTGAGGTTATCTCCATCAGATTCCCATGGGCAAAAGTGGAAGCTGGCGCATTTTTACTCTGGGGAGTGCTGCAAAGGGGATGGCTGGAGCAGGAGATGTGCCCTGTTCCCATTTATACCTTGACAGCTCCTGAGCCAGAGCCAAGTTTTCCCTCAGCTGTAGCCCTGTACATGCAATCCCAAAAGAGACATTTAACTAAATCACCATTTTTGCCGTATTTGCACAAGTCAGGGGCTGCCAGCACAGCCCAGGGCATAACTCAGGGTTTGGCAGCACAGCGGAAGCACTTGCGGGGAGCGCAGGACACAGCCTTTCTGCTGGGGTCAAACCCACAAACCCAGGGAGAAAAAAGCTCCCAGAGCCGTCCCAGTGCGACCCCAGCACACATGAGCGTGCAGCCGCCTCCACACACCGTAATCCCACCGGGAAGCACCACGGTGAAAGAGCCCCATGTCCCACAGCAGCGTCACCATGCTGCAACGATATTGCAAGCACGGGTGTTCGTGTTAGCTGCTCTACAGAGTCCCAGCCCTTGGCTGCAGGTTTCGGTGGTGTCCGCAGAGGATTTGGGAAGGATTACTGCGGACGGTCTATTCTGCATAGGTAAGTGGGCATATCTGTAGCCACTGGCATACAGCCAGCTAAGTCCACCGGGTAGGAAGTAGAAGATGGAGCAAAGACAAATAATGCCGCTGTAAAGGGAGCAAAAGGTGAGGCAGGAGAAGCAGCAGCAAGCTATGGAAACAAGCAAATCGGCAGAGAGCCATGCATATGCAGCGTGCCTCCATCAAAGCGAGCGGCTGCGGGCAGGGAAGCCTCTGCATCACCACGGCTCCAGCTGGGACTACAGCTCCCAGGATCCCCCGCCGCCGCAGCGGAGGCATGGAGGGCAGCCGGGCAGCCCGTCGCCCCGAGCGGCTTTCCCTGCGGCATTTAACCCCACCGCCTTCGCATCCCTTCTCCCCAGCGCTGCTGTGGGCGGGCAGGCACGCAATGGCAATGGGCTGAGGGTGCGGAGAACAGAGGGTAATTGCAGCACTAATTGCCCCCGGGGATGGGAGACCGCCCTTGCTGAGGAGAGCGCATATGGAGGCGGGATGCTGTGGTGGCCCTGGCCACCCCTGGGGAGCGGGTTTTGCATTTCCAGCGTCAACAACTGCAGAAGCAGGAGGAGAGCGTGAACTCCACAGGAGGCAAAGCCATGTTTTGCTTGAGCATCCCATAGCTGCAGCAGGGAGGAAAACGCACGGATGGCCAGCTCTCCGGACAGCACTAGATGACCCAGCATCGTCCCAGATCCCTGGTGCCAGGGAGCAGCACAGTCCCCAGGGCTCAAGCCCTACAGTCAGGGCAAGACGGGTCTCTGCCTCCCTATCCCAGGTCCCCACAGCACCCTGTAAATTCCCTAAGGCAAGCTTGGTGCAAACGCCCTTCCCTGCCGCTGGCTGCTCTCCCCAGTGTGGGGTCTGGAAAAGCCTTGAGGAGGCAGGAACCTGGCAGCAGGTTGCGGAGCAAGAGCAGCGGCAGATGCCACCTCCCTCCAAGGTGAGCCACATCTCCAGAGCAGAGAGGTTTAACCACTCCTTCCCAGGGATGTTTTCATCAGAGCAAAGTCTGCACCGCTCCGCTCGCTCCCTCATTTTTTCCCCCCTCTGCTCGCTCCATTCCTTCTTCTTTCCATCTCCCGACAGACTGTCCAGCTCCACCCCGCGAGTGTCCAGCCTTGGGCTGGAGCAGAGCAGAAATCATTACAGGCAGCGTCTACCCTCTCTCCACTCTATCAGCAGTCTCCGTCAGAGCAAATTAAGGCAAGGTAGGAAAGAGAGAGCCAAAAGAAAAGCTGCAGAACACCAGCCCCAGAATTGGGAAGGGAAGTCGCCATCCCCTCCACGTTTGCAAGGACGGCTCTTCAGAAGAGGAAGGCAAGAGCAAGTGCAGAGCCCAGAAAAAATCCTGACCTTGCCGCAGCTACGTTTCGCCCTCCCTCACCCCAGGGGAAAGCCAGCAGGGCTGAGTCCAGCCCCGTTGCGGGAAGGTGAGATGCACCCACTGGCTTTGGTACCGAGTAGCACAGGCTGGCACAGGAGCGATGGGAGCAGAGCCCCACGAGGCTTAGACCCAGCCAGCATCTCGCAGTGGCTGGTCATGAACTCAGCTGGGATTTAACCACCTCCAGGGAGCCACAGAGCAAGGAGAGATCATTTCTGCTTAGTCACAGCTCTTCCAGGACACACTCTATAAAGGTTGCATTTTCCATCCTCTCCCTGGCTGTTAAGCTTCATAAACAGTTTATCTTGAAATTAGATGCCAGAGGCAAAGTTACATGAATGCAAAGCGTCTTCCTCGCACCATAAGCAAAACAAAACCTGCCGGGGCAGACGGAGGTACTGGCTAGCGCAGAAGGGAGAAGAAACATGGGAACTACATGATCCCACCACCACCCATCTCTCCGAGGCACCGAACGGGAGCTCAGCCCTGCGACGGCCAAGGGCGCTGAGCCGGGCACGCTGCCCTCACCACCCACCTCCCCCCGCCTGCTCGAAGCTCGGGTCGGCTAGGAAGGAAAAGAAGCAGAGAGCAAAGCATGCCGGGATGACTCACAGAGGGCCGTACCAAACTGAGAAAGTCTGCTCGTATCCACCGTCGTAGCCGGGCTCCCAGGAGACGTTGGCTGAGGTCATGGCGACCACGACGTGCACGCTGGTTGGGGCGTGAGGGCTTGTGCCTGCGGAGAGAGAAGGAGAGGTTGAAGGGGAGGAAGACCACGCACTGGCCGGCAAAGACAAGGGGGCTGGAAAGGGTTTGCTCCCAGCCGTGATTTGAGGGGACTCCTCTTGCACCAAGCAAAGGCCACCTGGAATTTCTGCTAGAAATAGCAGCAGGACACCTATGTCCAGAGCTGGCCAAAATAACAGCACCGAAAAAGGCAGCACCACTAGTAAATAAGATTTAA
The DNA here is from genome assembly GCA_013389945.1 of Fregata magnificens. Lineage (NCBI taxonomy): Eukaryota > Metazoa > Chordata > Aves > Suliformes > Fregatidae > Fregata > Fregata magnificens. Next base: position 572,195 of record WAAD01018835.1, read on the forward strand.
AGGAGAACTGCTTTTCACGAAAAGCATCCCCATCTCCTGCCTTGCCGACACGCTGCCTGGGGGACCCTACCCAGGGACCCACCACCAGCCGCCCCCGAGGACCCGTCCCCCTGCCCTGCCCGTACCTACGACGGTAAGGTGGGTGCTGGCAGTAATGCTTGCGACGACATTGGTGGCGACGCACTCCCACTCGCCGTGGTCATCCTTGCCGAGGGAGCGGATCTGCAGGGTGCCGCCGGGCAGCGTGTTGTGCTTGCTCCTGCTGGGCTTCCCTACCTTGGGCAAGGAGCAGGGGGAGCCAGGCAAAGAGAGAAAAAACACGACTCAGAAGCGGGTTGCGGGGCAGGGCGAGGCGGCAGCGGGGTCACTAAGCTACCTGCACGGCCCAGGGGACGCCGCCGGCCACTGGCAAGGGATCTGGTCTCTCCAGTCGTGGCAAGGCAGCCGGTTCCCCCGTTTTCGAGAGGACCTGGCGGGGCAACGCGAGAGGCATGTGTCAGGGAGGCTGATGCTCAGCACTCACACACAAGCGGAAAACCCCACGGCACTCGCACGGACACCGAGCCCTGCGCCAGGGCTCAACCTCCAGCATCCAAAGCTGAAACTGCTGCGAGGAAGGTGCACCGGCCACCCCTGGCAAACACCGCCTGCCCCAGGAGGTGCCCAAACCGCCCCTCAGCCTCAGCCAGCAGCAGAGGAGAGGCAGGACCCTCCATGTCAGAGGTTTGGGCAGCAAGGGCCCCACGGGAATGCAGGAGAATGGTGTGCGTGGAGGTGCCTGGGAGCTCTCAAGCCGAGCAGAAAGATGGATCTTGCAACAACTCATGTCTACGCTCATCAAAGTTGTGCAAATCCCACGTCGTCCTGAGTCCTCTTCAGCTGTTCTTCACGCAGGGGCGTCTGCCGATCAACACCGGGACCCACGGTTCGATGCCACGCAGGATGAGCAGAGGAGCAGACAGGCACGTGGGGTTACCAGTGCCGAGCCCAAGTCTTCAGGAGTCCTTCAAGAGACTGGTCAGCGCTGGTGGGCTGATGGGGAGCGAGGGAGCTTGCTTCTGCCACAGGGAAACTGAGCCCAGCCCAAGCCAGCCCCGACTGGAGTCAGGAGGGATAAGCCCAGAGTCATGACATGAGGACAACCGCCAGAAGGCACAAGAGGGGTTGAAAAGAGACCTGAATAAGAAGGGGGGGGGGGGGTGGTGAGAAAAATAAGATGGAGAAAAAGACTAAATGGCCAACAAGTTTTAGGTAGGTCACTTGCAATCTGTGCAAGTCATGGTCCTCCTCGTGCTGGTAAACGGAACTCAAAGAGATCCAGCATCTCGCAGCGCAAGGACTGAGGACGGTGCCCACTGGGCGACGCAGGGACCCTGCCCACTCTCAGGAGCCCTAAGAAGGGGACGGGAGGCTTGGAGAGAATCACAGAATCACAGAGTGGTTGGGGTTGGAAGGGACCTCTGGAGATCATCTTGTCCAACCCCCCAGAAGATCCTGACAGGGGGACAAAGAGCCCAGGAGGTCCCCTGCACGGTGGCTTTCCTACAGGAGCAGTGAAGGTGGGAAGCGAAGGGAAGGCTGGAGGAGGACTGGAAAGCCCTGGTTGCTCCCAGGCTGTGCCACCACGCCGGATCCTAGGCTGCTCTACAGAAAGGGATGTCCCGAAATCATTACGTCCAGTCCAGCATCATTAAAACAGCTTCTTCTCAGGGTCTTCGAAGTCACAGGGCAGCAAAGCAGCCGCTGACTGGTCCGGCCCCTCACCAAAATGCAGCCAAGAGACCCCCAGACATGCTCCGGTGGCACGTCCCCTCCCACCATGGGAGGTCTGTGCCGCAAGAACAACATCACTGGGGCTGCCGCATCCTGCTGGTGACCACCTTGCAGGTAGGCAAGGAGGAGGGTGTCCCGAGGGCAGCGCTGCCGAGGAAGAGGAGGGGGGCCGGGGTGAGGGCAGCGCTCAGCTTTGCAGACGCTGCCGTGACAGTTTCACAGGATTAAGATACTCGGTGGCCACAAGCCGGGCTTCCCCCACCCACCTGCGGGACAGGACGGCAGTGGCTCAGCCCAAAGCGAAGCAGCTGTACCTGCAGTTTGTTCTTACCGGGACAGAGTGTGGCTTCTCTGTCTGCAATATTCACCAAAAGCCAAAGGCACTGCAGATTTGTCTGGCAGGCCGGGTACCTTTCTCCAGGCGATGATGGGAAAGGGGTCTCCGGCAGCAGCGCAAGGAATCAACAGCTCCCTCCCTGCCTCCTGTCTGTATTCCCAGCCTGGTAGCACCGTGAAATAGGGGGGGTCCTGCAGCCAAGGGAAAAGGCAAGGAGCATCAACCCGTGCCAACTCGCACCGCGCGCAAGCGGCTCCCCACAACCAAAACCAGCCCTTTTCCAAAACAAATGAATCACCGGTTTGGGTAAGGTTGAGGCATTGCAAGGAAAGCCATGGTGGAGAGCGTGCGCTAAGGAGGTTCTACGGTACACCAAATTATACACCCAGAGGGAAGTTTTCTCCAAAGAGCCGCTGCGCTAGGGCATCTTGTTTAAGTTTTAGGGAGGTAAACAGGAAAAAAACCCACCCACATCACATCAGGCATCAACCGGATTTCATCGACCCTGCAGTCTTAGCGGATGCGTTTGTCTATGATACACAAAGCGTTATCATGTGAACCTCAGCGAGACACCATGAATCACTCATGCTCACAAGCACAGGACTTTTTGTTCAGGGAAGGAAGAGGCAGCAGCTCCCACCCCAGCCGCGACGGGAACTGCACTGAGAGCCCAGCGCGCCTCGGGCTCTGCACGTGGCAAGAGCACGCAGAGTGTCTCTAGAGCTCAAGTCATCCATTTATTAAAATCCTCCGTGAACCCAAGCCCAGGTCAGCAGGGCTAAGTGTTTCGTTGGCAAAAAGGCCGTCCCAGGGATGCGTTTCCTCAAACTACCCTGGTCCAGCGCTACCAAAGCCTTTTATACTCATCATACACTGGCTGTGGCCCAGCCTGTGCTGAAACCCATGCTGCCGCTCCGGTGGGGTATTTCCAGGCAGGGTGAGCTTGGGGTTTGCCTGTCCTGGTGGGAAGCACACCTCCGACCGCAGCACAGATGCACCTTCGCGCTCGAGCCTCTGCTGTTCCCCTTCCAGGATGCTTGCAAGGGCCCGCGTTTGCCTTTCTCAGCACAGGTAAGAGACAAGGCTCAGAGCAAGATGCAATAGGTTCTTACTAAGCCAAGTCATGGAGATGGAAAAGCGGACAAGTTTGGGGGCACAGAGCCCTTCTTTAGGTCACTTCATAAAGAAGCGCTCAGAAAAGCAACGTAAAACCTCAATTTCTGCACAGAATTAACCACCAAATAAGCAGCATGGAAAAACCCCACCTCATCTTCCCCTGCAGCGCTGGGCTGCACAGGAAGGCAGAACGAGTGACACGCACTTTGCAAAATCCACATTAAAAAAGTCTAACTACAGCGTAAGATGCCTCCACAAAGCTCCCACACATTCACACCACCCAGCCTGGGACTTCAGCACCCCGCACAACCCCAGGAGCTCTTCTCAGCGTGGGACCAGCCCACGGAAGGACACAACCTGCGGCGCAAATCTGCTGGCTGCAGAGCAAGGATTTTAGCAGGCAAGTTACCTTCAGTACCAGTCGGGCAGGGGGAGACTGGCCCATCGTACCCAGGGCATTATAAGGCACACAGGTGTAAGTGCCGAGAGCATCTTCGGTTGCCTCCTCTATCCGGATCGACCCGTCTTCCAGCAGGTTCCAGCCAGAATACTGCCGCGGTGAGAAAGAGGGAACTGACTTATCGTACACCCACTGCAGCTTATTATTTTCCCTTCAGCCAAGCCCCCCACCTAAGCCCAGGGCAGCTGTCACGTCCCTGGGAGATGCCCAATTCAATCCCCAGCATCCAAGCCATCTCCTCAACCGCAGAGAGGGGAAACGTGGGCAAGATCAGCCCGCCCAAACGCAGCCCTCCCGGGAAGGGTCGCCCTGCTCCGTACGCACCCAACGACACGCAGGTTTATCTTGCGGCTGCTCTCCTCCACACACACACAGCCAGGCTTCTTCAAGTAGCCCAAAAGATTTAACATCAGAACCTATCACACCCTAAGCAAAACCAGTCCTGGTGGCACCAAGGAGAGAACTCCACCCAAGGGGCTGAGGGCACCAAGGGCCAGAAACCCACAGCAGCAACAGGTTTAAATGGAATTAAAACTTTGGATCATTAATATTTAAGCAAAAAATTTAAAATACTGAGCGTTTTCTTTAAATATTTAATGGCCGATATCCTTGCTCAGACTATCAAACCGTGATTATAGGAAGACAGAGACTTGTTAAAAGGGTCTTTTAACCACCAGTTGCCATTGGGAAAAAAAAAAAGACAGGGCCATCAGGAGGTGACTTTAGAGGGCTGCAGGCATTAGGTCTGGGAGACGCAGACAGCGCGTCTACATGCGCCCCGGGCTCCATGCAAGAACCCGAATTAACTCTGCCCACAGCTGATAAGAGCAGTGTCATCCCACCCATGGGGCTTCTTCTCTCCTGACGGTGGGCTGGGCCCGCAGGGTGCCCGGTGATGCTCACTGGCATTTGCAGAGGACGTAAGGGTCTGAACTTCGTTACCTTCTCAATTCGCAGGGGACGTCCGTCTTTGTTCCACTTGACCAGAGTGACCGGGGGCTCTGCCTCGACCGGGCAGCGGATGAATCCGTGTATCCCGATGGGAACGTAGATGACGGGGGGCATGTTCACCACACGGGCAGGATCTGGGAGAGCAGCACCACCACGTTAGCACGAGGAAGGAGCCCACCTCTCCCCAACCACCTGGCTTCAGAGGATCTACATTGCTTCTATAATGAATTCCAAACCCAAACACCACCTTGGCTCCCGCAGGCTGTTATCTCCAGGCTTGCTACGCACAAATACGCTGTAATACCTGGCATTTCTGGGAGGCTTTACTCAGGCCCAGGGTGTTCCTACCTGGGGCTCATTAAAAGCCGCAGTTAAGATGAAACATTAAATATGCCTGCTCTCACATCCACACCAACTTGCACCCTGCTGAAGCCCAAGCTGCTCCATCACGCTCAGCCTGCGGGACATGTGCGTGGTGTGGTGCACACCCAGCAAGCCAACCGCCTGCCCTGCAGCCTGGTTTTGCACACCAGCACTGAAAACTATTTCAACTCCTGAGCCTTAAAACACACCAACTGCAGCAACCACGATGGGAGAAGGGATCCGTGGCTGGGCTGCCGTGAGCCCTTTATCTCCTATCTGTTTGTACTCGCAGCCTGTGCCTCGTTGAGGCTGGGTCGCGTCGAGTGTCAGCCACCTCCACCTTTTCCAACGGGATGCAAAAGCTTAAAATACGTACCTAACCCCCCTGCGCTGCACCACCCACGCAGCGAGGCGTCTCGCAATCCTCTAGTCTAGAATGTCATTACCAGTGCTTCTAAGAGCTTTTTAATTAAGTGCGAGTGGGTTGGAGAGAATCTAGACTTTCTTTAATAAGAAGCTTTTTTTTTTTTAAAAAAAAAAAGTTACTTTTAATAAGAAGAGCGAGTATTTCTACAATCTCGTCTAGACACCGGCAGTGCGAGGTTACGGGAAAATCCTGGCGGGACTTACACTGCATTAAGTGATGAATGCATTTTTTTGGGGGTGCAGCACCAGTGCGCTGCTGATGCAAAAACGCAAAGCTGGGTGTAAAGGTAAGGTGTTTAGGAGGAAGGGATGGAGGACAATAAAAGCTACCAAGTTTGGGAGCTCTGCTCCCTCCCTGCCGAAACATGTAACCCCAACTGCTCCCCGAAGCAGTGTGCTCCCGGCAATGGCACCGTAACCCAGATTGCCAAGCGCTGCCTATGGAGCAGGCTTTACCCCCCCTCCGCTTGACTCCACCTCTTAGGAAATGTAATCAAGGGCTCCGGCGGCGTGGGAGAGGGTAATGGGATCGAGCCTTTCACTACTAGGTCACTGGCTGGGGGCCAGCCCGGCTCACTAATGACCCAGAGCCGTGTCCCCATCCGACGGCTGCGTCGGTGGGTGGGAAGTCTCCCTCCTGAGGCATCTGTCCTGGTACGGATGAGAAGGTTTACTCCGGAGGAAAGGGGTTTGCAGCACAAAAAGCCAAGCACCCCTCCTTGCGCCAAAGCCTTGCAGGGCCGTCTGAACAGCGGATTGTCCAAACACTGTTTTTCCTGCCATTAGAGCTATTTTTAACAGCTATCAGCCTTGACGAGCGGTCCTGGATTAGCAACAGGGCAGATTTAATGGCCTGAGGCTGCACGCCTTCGAGAGCCGTCCAGCTGGGCACATCCAAGCCCCGAATCACGCCTCTGCCTGGGCACGGCACCAGTCACACCGTTCCCCTGCTCCTTCATCCATCCCCATAGGGAAACGATGGGACCTACCAGCCCTTCTCACAGCGGCTCCCCACCGGCATGGGGCTTCCCACTAACCAGCACTGGGTCTACAGGCAGCAGCTCTAAGGCAGCCTTCAAAACCCAAGCTGTGAGCCCACTTTGCTCAAGCCTGTCTTTCATCATAAAATAAAACCGCTGCAGTCTTTTAGAGCAGAGCAATATTGCAATTGCAAGCAGCAGCAGTTGAGGCCATTACTGTCAAATGCCACAGGACGCTGGTGGCACACTACCCATTACCGCCCGGGGAGCCCGAGAGAACAAGCGTGGGAAGCAACACTCCTGCTACAACCCCTTCTCCTCCGCGTGTTTAGATCAGTTACCGCCTGAAAAAATACGACACGCAGAGCTACAGAGCTCACAGAAAAACCATGTCACAGGAACAAGCCCCCATAATAAACACCAAAAAATACGAGCAGGTAGTTGAGACCGAGAGCCCGGATCCGGTGTTTCCCTGCCCGACATGATGCAGCCGATAAGGACAGCATGCCGGCAGCAGCAGTGGGAAGATGCCCGCCTAGTCAAAACCCACTTGTATTGAAGGTGGACACTAGTCCCAGCTGAGCGGTGCTACCCAGGATGCTCAGGCTATTTGCTTTCTTGTTGCCTACACCCTACAAGCGCATGTGGGATGCTCTCAGCCTTTGGCTGAGGATGATTGCACGCTCAGCCAAAGGCTGCCGTCACATCATCCCGAGCCTCCTAGTATCATACCGGGACGACAGAGCCTCTGGGGCTGCCTCAGAGCAGGGTGTTATCAATCCCAGCCCCATCCCTCAGGATCGGGCCCCGCTGCCCGCACTCACACTGCACCGTCAGGTAGGCAGAGGCTGATGGCGAGCGGCCCAGGCTGTTGCTGGGGATACAGGTGTATTTTCCAGCATCCTCTGGCTTGACACGGAAAATGATCAGCGTCCCATCGATCAGGATCCGCACCCTCAACTTCAGGTCGCTACGAGAGAAGAGGGGAGGAGGATCGCAGGGAAACCCGGGGGCAATGCCCACCCCGTCGGTGGTCCCAGCACGATTTGGGAGCAGGAGGAGACATCGCCCCGCTGGGCTGCAAACTCACTTCTTGAAGTAGACGTTCTCCTCCTCCCAGTACCACAGGTAGGTGAGGTTCCCGGGGTACGCCTCGGCCTGGCAGGTGAAGAGCGCATCCTGGGAGATGTTGACCGTGATGTTCTCCGGAGGGGAAACGATGAAGGGAGGTCCTGGAGGCGGGGGAGAGGAAAGTGTCACCCCCACTAGTACAGGTGTCCCCACAAAGGTTGCTCAGGCTCAGCTCCATCACAGCATCGTTGGCTGGGAGCTGCTGGAGGGCTCCGGGGCAGAGCTGGCCCCGATCCTCCGGGATCACGGGGCGCAGGGGCTGACCTCGAGGAGCACGGTGGCCCTGTTATTCCCAACCCGTTTCCCTAATCTCTGCAGCTTTGGGGAGGGGGCCCCACGCCCATGGCGTACAGCTCTGCCTCTCCCAGGGCAGACAAGCTCACGCCTCCCTGCATCCCAAGCACATTTCCAGGATGACATCAACCGCAGGAAAAATCCAGGGGGAAAACAGCAAACTGCCGGGAGCCGGCAGCGAGCGTCCACAGCTCGCCAACATGGCAAAAGCAGAGCAGAGGACACCCCGCACTCCTCTCTCCACTGGTAGCTGTTGACCTAATTAAAGATTTATTTAATAAAAGAGGGAGCGAGGAGTGGGAAGCCTGCCATGCATCACCGCTATCTGACGAGGCGCTTTGTGACAGCCTCAATCTTTTCCCCACTTCCCAAACAAAACCAAGCCACCATCGGGGGCCCGGCTGTTCATCGGCACAGCCGCTTTGGCACGGCCACCGCGGTGCCCAAATACAGTGGATTCCTCCATTCTACAAATGGGATGCAGAACCACGGGGCAGCCGGCATGATGCCGAGCCCGCACGGCCGGCGGGTCGCTTCGGGGCAGCACCCCAGCCCCGTGGTCCACAGAGTTCCATCCACGGAGCCCCCCGGGGACGCCAGCAGCCGAGGACAAGCTGGAGGGGCTCGGGTGGAAGATCTCACCTTGAACAAGCAGGCGCGTGGTGTGCACAGCCTCCCCCTGGATGCTGTACGCCCGGCAGGTGTAGGCACCCCGGTCCTCCCGGCTGATGGAGAGCACCGTAAGGCTCCCGTCACTCACCTGGGGATGACAAGGGAAGACCCTGGAGCGTGGGTAGGGACCCCCGGGGGGGATGCACCCTAGCCTTGGCTCAGCACCCTCCCCGCTTCCCACGGCAGAGAGCTGCCGACGCTTTTAGGGCCGGATGAGAAATGGGTTTCCCCGCTCTGCAAGACTGCAGATATTAATAAACCAACACACGCATTTCTGCTCAACGCCACGGGGAAGGGAAAAATAAATAAATAACCCTTGCAACATTCTCATCTCCCGCAGAAGTGACTGGCAGGCGGCAGACTCCAAACCGCTCCTGCCAAGCGCCCCGGCACCATCAGCACTTCACAAGGAGCAGGATGCCTCACCGGAGCATCCCCTGCTCCCAAGGGACCAGCTCCACCGCTGGGGCAGGGTACGAGGGGGAGACCCCGGCTCGGCCACCATCCTCCCCGTGGGGCCACCTCACAGCTGCAAGAGGAGCGGCCGAATTCCTCCCCAGGGACACAGCCGAGGAAGGACGGGCGAGGGACCATCACCCCTGGGGTAGCAGCTCCCCCACGCACAGGGAGCCAGGCTCTCCCCCCCCCACCTTATTCTGCCTCATCCTTCTATTTCAATTAGGAACAAATGATTCCTAATTACTCTCATTAGTGCCTGCACTGATTCCAATGCCTGATTTACCAATTACAGCTCAGGGGGGAATCTCTGCCCAGGAGCCTCCGGGATGCAAAAAGGGTCCTGGGAGGGGGGCAAAGCCCTCCCTGCCCAAACCCCGCTGCGTCCATCCCTGCCCGGGGACACCACATCCCCAGGCTGCAGCCCCCGCCCCATCTCTGGGACCTGGCACAGCAACCGGCCCCCAGGAGGAGAGTTCCCAGGGAACAGTAGGGAATGGGGCTGCCCTAAAGGCCCGGGGGGGTCTCTAGCCTGCACCCAAGGGCAGGCAGCATTAGAGGCTGCTGCTCAGCAGAGATGCCGGGGGGAAACGGGCATCTCGGCAAGAAGTGCTGAGAAAGCATGCCCGGCTCCAGGCACGGCGGAGCTGCCGCCACCGTGGTCCCATGGATACCATCCCTGCCGACGGGGTGCCCGGGAGCCCCCGCAGCAGCCCCGGCCAGCCCCTGCCACCCACCTACCTGGTACTTGCCGTTGGCACCCAAAAGGTCTCCCTCTCTCAGCCAGGTGACGATGGGCTTGGGGTTCCCGAACGCCATGCAGGTCAAGGTGACGCTGCTGCCTTCCTTCGCCTCTACGTACTGCGGCGGCGTCTCCGTGAAGGTGGGGGGAGCTGCGGGGCAGGGGAGACCACTGTGACCCCCCTGTTTCACCCGTGGCCGCTGTGGGTCTGGGGGGCACGGGGACAGAGGGGAGGCTGCCACCTGAAAACGGGGGACATGCCGTACATCCTCGCGGCGGGGCTGGGATCACCCCAAAGGTGAACGGGGCTGCAGGGACGGGGACGACAGCGGCTGTCACAGGGGCTGTTCCCAGGGACACCTGCCGAGGGCATCCCCTCCCCACTGCACCGCACCCCAGCCCCGTCCCCTCTCCTCCCCCCCAGCTCCGGGGCACAGCACCACGTCCACCCCCCCGGTTGCACATTAACTTGCTATTGTCAAAACATGGGAAAACACCGCAGTGCAGATCGAAAGGCTCCTTCCTGATTAAAGAGGCTGGCAGGATTACAGCCCGCCCCTAATTACCAGCAGTTGTTAAAGCCCACTTTCGAGGAAGACAGGTTGGCAATTTAATCTGCTCAGGGAAAAAAAGAATTATATTTTGTTTCTGCCCAAATGATTTTTATTTTCCCCTGAGAAAGTTAAGCATTGTAATGCACTGGGGGAAAGCTACAGCCTTCCCCCTGAAAGCAATTCCTCGGGCCGTGAGGATTACAGTTATTATTTTGTTATTAAGCCCCTGCATGCCCCGTGCTGCATAAAACCCAAAAAGTTCCCCATTTTACCAAGGGGGGGGTCAAGCCTGGGGAGGAACAGGGCACCTGGGGTGCCAATTGCCACTTCTAGCCCCTCGGGCCAGCGGTTTGCAGGATCCGTGCACGTGGTGCTGGTGAAGCGGGCACCATCCTCCTCCTCTCGCTTCCCTCGCTCCTTCCTTCCCAAGCCCTCTGAGCTCGTGAGCAGGCAGGAGGAGGGCAGCCTCGCCGGGAAGCATGGCAGCATCTCAACCCCTTTATGCAGGCAGAGGGAAAGGAGGCAGCAGCAAGGCAGGGCGGCTAGCAGGGACAGGGCTGGTGTGCCGCACGGCCCCGCTTGCAAAGCTCCCGCTCGCTAATTGGGCTCAATTAGGCGGCTCTGCTCCCTGCCGCAGCCCAGCCATCCCCCCGAAAGGTTAAATTAATTGCTCAAGGTCAGGCAAGACCAGTGAGGAGCTGCCGGTGCCCACATCTCCTCTCCAGCCACCCCACTGCAGCAGGAGAGGCACATCCCTGCTGCTGGGCTAAAAATAAAGACCTCTCCTGATGTGGAGAATGACAATTTGCTAATTAGTTTAATATGCAGCCTTAATAAAATGAAAAAGTAATTTGAGTAAATCTGAATTTCAAGAAAACAAAGATTTGATTTTCTGATCTGTTTGTTAAGAGTAGATTCGTTCCCAGCCCCGTTTCTTGATGTCTCTCCTTTAAACAAGCTCCGCATAATTAAACTGCGGAATCCCTAATAAAAGTTTGTCCCCTTTTAAGTCACGCCCTGGCTGGAGCAGTCACCCTGGATGGCTTCAGGCTCGCTTCTCTGCAAGGTGCCAGATACCATCAAGGTCCAGCGTCCATAAGAAATCAAAGGGAAACCCGTCTCAGCACCAGCACTGCATGCAACCCCAGGGCAACGCCGCAGCCCCCCGCCCACCCTGCCAGTGCTGCCCCCGCCGTGCCCGGCTCACCGTTGACCGTGAGATGGACCCAGCTGCCGTTGTGGAAGGTGTCGTACTGCTGGTCCAGCATGAGCACTTTGCACTCGTACCAGCCCTGGTCCTCGGAGCGGACCTGCTCAATGCGCAGGGAGGCTTTGTCGTGCAGGCTGGCCCGGCCTGCGGGGAGACCATAGCCGTCAGCTCGGTGGCCCCCAGCCCTGCACGATGGCCCCCCAGCACAGAACCAGCACCCCCAGGAGCACTTCTGCAGGGGACACCCCAGCCCGGTGCAGGCACCGAGCAGCTGCAGCAGCTTTGGGGCCAGGCAGAGCCTCACCATCCCCAGTTTTGGGGCTGGTTGAGCCTCACGGCACGGTGCTGCCGGTTGCAGCCGGCCAGCAACACGCACGCCCATCTGGGGAGGGCAGAGCAAGCTGCCGCGGCCAGGCAAGGTGCCTCGAGCGGCGTCTGCCCACAGCGACGCCGGCCTTCTGCTCCCAGCCAGGGGCTGGCGGCAGTACAGCCGGCAAGCAGGCGCGTCCCAAAGCCTTTCCCCAGTCTGGGAGCCTCCCAAAAAGCAGGGCGGCCCCGGGCTGACCCTGCGTGCAGCCCGGGAAACCGGACCAGCAGCAAAGCAGCCCAAACCTCCACCCCAACACAGCAGCTGCTGGGCTGTGACATTGCTCAAGCATGAGCTGAGTTTGGCAGGGCTCAGCCCAGGCTCAGGGGCTGACATCCTCCCTGCCGCAGCATTTCCCAGGGGAGCAATTTGGGCAGAGGAAGCCCCGCAGAGCCTGGAAGCAGGGTAAGACTCAGGAAAGGTGATCCCCAGGGAACAGCATATTAAAATGGGTCTGCCTCACCACGCCAACCCCCTCAGGGCTGGTCCCCAGCTCACAGACCTCACCAGAGGCCACCAGCCATGTAGGGCTGGTGGCACGTTGGCGAACGGCCAACGTGGGCTCTGCAGCTCCAACCTGCCACCACCACCCGGCACGTGGCCACGGCTCCATCCCCAGCATCCCCCCAGCATCCCACCCCAGGCTCACAGCTGCTCTGGGGCGCAGCGGCGGCAGCAGCCGCCGCTGCCGCCACACATCACCCTGGGTTTCTCTGCCTCGCTTGCTCCCATCCCACGCAGCCCAGCTGGCTTCCTAGCACTGCTGCTTAATTAAAACCAACTGGGTGGAAAGCAAGCAACGAGAGGCAGAGCCCGCGTGGCTTCCGACGGAGGAGCGGATGGAGCGGAGCCATACATCCCCGACTGCGCCACTCTCGGGACCTGACACGTCCCCCCCGTACCCCCTGGACTCACCGGCATACTCTGGGTCGACATGGGGAGGGTAAAACCCAAACTTGATGAAGATGGGGATGGGGACGCCGAACTTGAACCACTCCACGACATAGGGAGGGGGCTGCCCCGTGAGTGGGTGGATCACGTCGCATCCCAGGATCACGCTCTCGCCAGCGCGAGCGGTCACGAACTCGGGCTCCTCCCTCGAGCCGAGGGCACCTGCGAGGGGGCGAAGGAACAAACTGTGGCTGATCCCGCCGCCGGACCCTGGCGTCAGTGTTAGCCGGAGCACTGGGACACCCGGGAGAGCCACTGGGGAGACGATGCCCGTCCGCAGCCGCCTGGCTCCACCGAGGGCCGCCCCTGGGTCTCCCCTGCCCCAAAACCAAGGGGGCTTCCCCAAGACCCTCCACACAGCTCTAGGGCCACCCCAAGCCACCACAGGACTCAGGATGGTGGCCATCGGCACCCGCTGCTCCAGGATGGCTTCCCACCCTCCGTGCCAGGGTAAGGGTGGCACCCAGCAACCCCACGAGGGTTTTTGGGACCCCCTGCTCTCAGCAGAGGGGGTGCGCGGAGCACGCCCAGCGCTGCTCCCCACCTAGCAGCACCATCAGGGCTGCTCCAAATCCCTGTGGCACAAAAAAGGCTGCTTTTGCAGCCCCGCTTGTGCCCCTGCGTCCTCCGGCGAGCGGGACCGAGCACGCAGGGACTACTGACTCGTAGCTCTGGTGTGCCAGCCCGGGGATGCGGCTTTCCCGCAAGAGCCGTCCCAGGGCAGGCTGAGCCCCCGGAGCAGCGATGCTCCAGCCAAGCCTGCCCGTCCTCAGGCGTCCCCAAGAGCCCCAGGCCTAAAACCCGGCTGCGACCTGCGCATCAAGTCTGGCACCCTGCTCCTCCTGCCCGGCCCCCGGCTGGGGTAATTAAACAAGGCTTTGGTCTCAGCCTCAGACGAAGGCACTGCTCCACCCCAGCTGTGCCTCCCCGCTCAGCTGCAGCCTGTCGTCATCCTGCTCTCGCCATCAGCAGCAAAGCTGCATCCTCAGCACGGCTTTCAGAAAGGGAGAGGGAAAACCCAGGGCTGGGGGGAGCNGGGTTCAGCCCCACATCTCCCTTCCCACCAAGGAAGGGCCCCCCCTTTTCCTGGCACACGCAGCCGCCGCCTGCTCCAGGGGGGATGCTTGGGGAGGGATGCTCGGGGAAGCACGTTCCCACTCCTCCGCGCTGCTCCTCGGGGCCGCCGATGATTGGCGGCGAGTGACATCACCGCTTCCCCATCGCGGGAGCCGAGCATCACCGGCTATTTTTGGCTCCGGCACAAGCGCGTACTGGCGAGAGGCCTGTGCCGTGCCACCCCACGGGCTCACCAGCCAAGTGCCCCCATGGGAAGAGGGGCGGGCAGAGACAGCTCTGCCGACAGCCCCCGTCACAGCCGAAACCCCCTCCCCACTGCACAGTGCAACGCCGCAGAGGAGCACAGCCCTACGGCCAACCAGGCATCCCCGGTCCCCGCAGCACCGGCAAGCCGGGCGCTGGGGCTAGATGGTGGCTGTTTAACCGGGAGGGTTGGCTGGTGGCAGCAGGGAGGGCGATGCCAGGGTGCAAAGATGCAAACCATCTGCAAGGAGCAGACGCTGCATTGCACGCCCACTCCAGGCGCCCAGCTCTGCTACGGGAGTCCTGCATGGCCACGTACCTGCCCGGACCCCATCTGGGCTGGGGGAACGCTATGCACACACGTGCAATATGCATGCACACACGTGCAATATGCATGCACACACGTGCAATATGCATGCACACACGTGCACCCCGCTCCCCACTTTGCACTGCCCTGACGGCACTCTTGCACCTCTCCGTGCCTCATTATCACTGCATTGCCGATGAGCTCAGGCATTCGCACCCTGTCAGCGGGGACAGTGTCAGCCCTCCCCTGCCACCCCAGCAAAGAGCTCCGAGGATCCATCCCAACCCCGCTGCACCCATCCAGGGGGCTGCACTGCGGGGCTGGGAACCACCCTCCCTGCCCACGGCCCTCCTGCGCCGATCGGGGACAGCAGCTGTCACGTGCTGCTCAAGAGCATCCAAGGACACGCGCTTCCTCAGCCGCCTTGCCTGAACGATCAGGTCCCCAGCACCTTGCCGCCTTCAAACGGACAATCCTGCTTTCCACCAGCAGGAGAGGATAGACGGGGCAGCATCCCAGCCCCTCTCGAGCCCCTGGCCTCCCCAGCCCACCAGCTCCTTGGGTACCAAGGTGGGATTTTGGTTTTCAGCTCCTCAACGGCAAATGGAGTCTGGGATGCTGATGCTTGCCCAGCTAGAGAAGAACACCGCCCAAGAGGCCGCCCAGATGCCCCGGGGACGGGCGCCAGGCAGTCACACTCGCAGCCCTACGCTGGGATCCCCTGACTGGCTCCCCAGCAAACCAGTGGGTGATGTCCCCAGGGAGGGGACGAGCCAGCTGCTCCGCTGGACCCACGCCTGGCCAGGGCCGCCCGGGCGTAGGAAAATAGGTCAGCCCCGGTGTCTGATCGCAAGGCCAGTGGGGAATTGCATGCACGGCTGAGCATCACCTCCCCACGCGCACGGCCGACTGGCAGCCACAGTGGCTAACGAGCCCCCGGCTCTCCCCAGCTGCCACCCGCCCCACCACCGGCCCCCATTCCCTCCTGTCCCTGCTTCCAGAGACAGCAGGAAAGCAGCAGGGAGATGTTTTACAGGCCACCCCCCGCCCTTGGGTCTCCCCAACCCGCTAACCCTGTGCGCCAAACCCAACCAGGTTTTCCTTCCAAGTCCCAGCCGCTGAAGGCACGCGAGCGATGGAGACTGCAGCTCTCGATTCAAAGAGGCGTTTCTCACCCCCACATTTGTGGGGAAACGCTTGAAAACAACCCACAGACGCCAGAAGAAACAGAGCGCAAACAGACAGGGTATTTTTAAACCCACTTGATTTTCCCAGCCAAGTTCAGAGGGGTTTCAAGGCTTAACCTGCAGTTTGGAAAGAGGGTCAACATCGGGGAGCTGCAGCGGGGACGCGAACCCCAAATCCCCTCTCGGTGCGGGAGCTTGCGCGAAGCTGGGGGATGCCTCGTAAAGAAAAACAAGTAATCAACAGGCTTCGTCATCCAAGCAGATCCAGGAAAAATAAAAGCACGCCGCATGCCAGGAGGCAAGAATACAAGATGCGGAGGTGGAGCTGAACAGCATCCCAAAGGGAGAGGAGGGAAGGCTGCCACGGCGTAGAGATGGTGCCACCACGGGGCTCCCCAGGACAGTGATGCCGAGGCTGGGAAGACCCTCGCCCGGGTCTGGGCATCCAGTTCCTCCCATCCTGAGAGCAGAGACATAAGGTGACACGGGTGAAGCTGGGGGTATCCAGCATCTCGGGTGCACTCACTGAAGTGGGACTCTTCCTGCAGATGCTTCACGAGAAGGACGCGGCCGTGGCAGGGCGGGTTTCCAAATTAAATAGCCCTGCACCTCAGGTCGCAGTGGGGATAAACACCAATCCCACTGCCAAGGGACAATGGCAAAGAGCCCAGGAAGGCTGCCCTGCCCATGCCCTGGGGTCAGAGAGGGGATCCCATCCTGACCCCCTACCCCAGGCACTCGTCCCCATCCCTGTCCCGCCGTGGGGACAGCCAAGGGAACAGGCATGCAGCCCCGAGCCCGCAGACCTGTCCTCCCCGCCAAGCAGAGACAAGATCTGCTCCGACACATCCCGCTCACATCGGCGGAGGCAGGTTATGGCGGGGATCTCTGAGTACAAGGCCACCGGCGTGGCATATGGAGGCCGGCAGGAGAGCAGGCAGCCAGCACCACGAAACAAGCAGGGCAGTGACCGCAGCCTGGGCTGGGGAACGGGGACCACCCGCTGCAGGGACCCGGGCTGCCGAGCCGGTGCATGGGATGGGGAGAGAGCCCCCTGCCCCCCCACATACGCACACAGCTCGGTGGGGGCTGCACCCCCCACTGCAAGCTTGGTCCCCCCCCTGCCTGCCTGGGGGTACCCGCAGCTCCCCTCCCCAGCCCCCCCGAGAGCATCCGCCTGTCCCCTAGCAGGAGGCAGCCCCAGGGGCTGGGAGCACAGCCCTCACCCCCTCCCCCAGCTGGAAAGCAGCATCTGGGCTTTCTGCGCGATTCCTGCGTTTTAAACCCGATTTTCCAGATGGATGGAGGGCTACGCGCAGGTCAAGTGACATGCCTCAAGGTCACACGGGGCCGGCGGAGGAGCAGGATTAGCTTCGAGGGGTGGCTCGGCGCCCCATTCACAGTGAGATGGTGACTTCAAACCCCATCCCCGGGGACAAGGCGTGTCCTGCAGGACCACCAACACCATCCCCATGCAGGCAGGCAGCTGCCCTGGCACCCCAGGGGAGTGTGCATGCCCAGGGTGCTGCCCCACAGCAGCCCCCCCACCCGCCACGGTGCGTCCCCACTCCCCGGGGTGACACAGGTGGGACCGTGCCCAGCTGGGTGGCAGCTCAGCGAGCACACGTGCTAATGCAGGTCGGTGCTCAGAGGGGCACAGAGATGGAGCGTGCAAGAAAATTACTTCCTCGTGGTCACTCCGGTGTCCCCACTCGCACCTGGGGATCCCCATCATCCCCTCCCACTAAACACCACCGGCCCAGCGCAGAGCATCCCACATGCCGCACAGCAGCTGCCTCACGGGAGCCATCATCTCCCAGCAACGACCAGCAGCTACCTGCGTGCTCCCCGCGAGCGAGCTCCGCGCACCGCGGGGCCAAGAGAGCGGCTGCGGTGGGAGGCTGGAGCCGAAACCGCTCCTGGGGGAGACCTTCTGCACCCAGAGAGCGCTGCCGAGGCACCGTGCCCCCCAACCCAGCGCATCCAGACCCACATCGCACTGGTACCCCCGGGCAGGCTGCCCGCATCGCCCTCCCCAGAGCGGCGTGTACCACCCCGACGCCATCACAGGCCTCCGACTGGTAACTGGGATGCAGGCAGCGCTCCGAGCTGCCCGCCAGCAGCTCCTGAATCACGCTGTTCCTGGCTCAGGCAGCCCTCCCACCAACACCAGCCTCTCCATCGTGAAGCGGGAGGAAGCGAGTTGTTTTTCCAAAGGCCAGCTGGTTGCTCAGGGCTCCCAGCTCGGGAGATGCCTACCGCAGGGGAAGGGAAAGAGGACGACTCCTCCATCGGCATGGCACAGGGCTGGACCCGCTGCTCACCCATCTCCAGGGCTTCTCTTCCAGCCTGAAGCCACAACCTCCAAGACGGAGGACTGGAGGTCAATGGGAGCTAACCCATCCTGCCACAGTTCCGGAGAGGAACTTGCAGGGTCCACTCATCACCGGTGAAGCTGCATCTTCCAAGCCAAAAGGCAACGGAGCCAGGAAAGCATCACTGCAAAAACCCTCCAGCAAGCCAAGTCAACAACCGAGATGCGCACGTCCCTCCCTGCCCAGCGCGCTCCCATCCAACAGGTCCAGAGGAGCAGAAATCCTCCAGGGAAGGATGGAAACGGGAGCTGGGCCAACTCCCTTGGCCAGTCCTGGTGCCAAACCATACCCTTGCCAGCCGAGAGTGGGGCCAAAGCCGCGTGCGCCAAAGCCGGCGGCTGCCGGTCCAAACCCCTCCATGGCCGAAGAGGCACCAGCCCTCGTGTGCAACGGCTCTGTGCCGGGAGCGAGTAGGGGATGCAGCGCCAGCACCGCCACGGTGAGCCACTCCAACCAGCCAAGGTCAGCGCCGCAAGCATCACCTGCTGCAGTATCCGGGGCGGACCTCTTCGACCGGAGCCCTCGCCAGGGGCTGGCAAAGCGGAATCCTCCCTTCGCAAACCGCACCTGCCAGATCCACGAGCATCCCCGCTCGCCGCACGGCACCGCGTCACGCTTGTGGGAGAGGGAGGAAAAGCCCCTCGGCGTCACGGCGCCGCCGGGAACGCCAGGAGGCCGGATCCCTCCTCTCACACCCACTCCCGGCGCGGTCACGTCCCGGTTCTCCTCCCCCACGCCGTAAGAGGGGATAACGCGCCCTCCTTCCCTCTCTGAGCCGATTAACGCCTGGAAAGCCCTCGGAGAGCTGGGCCAGGCAAGAGGGCTGCCTAGGGCCAGCACCGCTGCATCTCAGCATGGCTGTGCAAGGAGGAGGAGGCAGCGTGGGGAGGAAGGCCACGGCCAGGGGAAAAGCCCCGGTGAGGGCACCAGTGCATGGCGAGCCCCAGCCCTGCTCCGGAGCCTTGTCCCCAGGCAATGCAGGGTGACAGCCCCCCGCGAGAGGGGGACGGCACCGGGGCCAAGGGGCTGCAGTGGCCGGGGCGAGTCCCGCAGGCTCCCGTCCCCACGCA
>WAAD01018835.1:593332-620759 GCA_013389945.1 Fregata magnificens
CACCTCCGCCGACCGGTCACCTCCCGACCGCCTCCGCCACCCGCCCCGGAGCAGCGCCTCCTCCCTGGCCCCAGATGTGCCCCTCGCACCGGCTCAGCGCCACCTCCCTGGCCCCAGACGTGCCCCCTGCACCGGCTCAGCGTCACCTCCCTGTCCCCAGATGCGTCCCCTGCACCGGCTCAGCATCACTTTCCTGTCCCCAGATGTGCCCCTTGCACCGGCTCAGTGCCACCTCCCTGTCCCCAGATGTGCCCCCTGCACCGGCTCAGTGTCACTTCCCTGTCCCCAGATGTGCCCCCTGCACCGGCTCAGCATCACTTTCCTGTCCCCAGATGTGCCCCCTGCCCTGGTGCAGCGTCACCTCCCTGGCCCCAGATGCGCCCCCTGCACTGGCTCAGCATCACTTTTGTGCTGCCCAGATGTGCTCCCTGCCCTGGCGCAGCATCACCTCCCTATCTCCAGATATGTCCCCTGCACGGGCTCAGCGCCACCTCCCTGGCCCCAGATGTGCCCCTTGCACCGACTCAGCGCCACCTCCCTGTCCCCAGATGTGCCCCCTGCACTGGCTCAGCATCACTTTCCTGCTCCCAGATGTGCCCCCTGCACCGGCTCAGCGCCACCTCCCTGGCCCCAGGTGTGCCCCTTGCACCGACTCAGTGCCACCTCCCTGGCCCCTGATGCACCCCCTGCACTGGCTCAGCATCAATTTCCTGCTCCCCAGATGTGCCCCCTGCCCTGGCACAGCATCACCTCCCTGTCTCCAGATGTGTCCCCTGCACTGGCTCAGCATCACCTCCCTGGCCCCAGATGTGCCCCCTGTGCCGGCTCAGCGTCACCTCCCTGTCTCCAGATGTGCCCCCCTGCCCTGGCACAGTGTCACCTCCCTGTCCCCAGCTCTGCCACCTGCCCCTGCTGCCATATACCACCTCTCTGACACCCCAGTGCCGCTTTGCACCCGCACGGGGTCACCTCCCCACCACGGGCTGAGCCACCTGTCCCCTGCACCAGCTCCACATCAGCTGTGCCATCTGTCCCTGCCACCCTGCACCACCTTGGGGTCATGTCCCTGCCACCTGCTTGGTGCCACTGCAACCTGGTACCCCACATCAGCTCAGGGTAACGTACCTGCCACCATCTGTGCCCCCGGCAGAGGTTCAGTGTCATCACCCTGCATCAGCTGCACCACCTGCCCCCTGCACCAGCTTGCTGTCACCTCTGCCAGGATCCTGCACCGCTCAGCCACCTCCTCGCCACCTGCCACAGCTTGGTGTCACATTCCCCTGCCACCCCACACCCAGCACCAGGGCTCGGTGCCACTGCCACCCCTTGCACCCGCTGTACCACCTCCTCCCGCCACCCTGCACCACCTGCGTCACCTCCCCTTGCTCCTGCTCTATGCCACTTGCCCCCGTCCCTAACCTCCTGCACCCTGCGACAGCTCCATGTCACCCTGTCCCTGCCACAGCGTTGTGCCCTGCAGAGCACACCCCTCCAGTTGAAAAGAGAATTGGGGTCTACTCCAATGGAAAATAGGTAGAAAATAGAAAGTCCCCCTGCTGTGGTCTCCCATCCCAGCCCACCTCTCCTCCCTGCAAAGACCTCTGGTGATGCCAGATGGGCAAACAGCCGGGCTGGCTCCCCAAGGAGCGTGCCAGCAAGAGAAATGGGCCACTGAACTTTCCTCGAGATGACAGGCAGCCTGGGAGGGGACAGGCTCGCACGGAGAGGGGGGCACATCGTTTTGTCCCCAGCACTCACCATCTTCCCGTTGCCCACACCGTTGGGAGAGTATCTGGGGAGAGGTTTGAGCAGCTGCTGATCCTCCTACCTCTTCTTCCCAGGCGTGTCCTGGAAAGAGGCAAAAAAAGCCCAACCCTTGTAGCAGATGCAGACATTTGAGGAGCGCGAGGAGCATCCCACACCTTCTGCCCGTGATTACGCTTGTGGAGGGTCGGGCATCGGCATGGCCCTGGGCAGGAGGCGAGAGCCCGCGGGCAGCACGAGGCCTGGCAGAGACCATCCCCCAGCCTAGCCCAAGCTCACGTGAGCTCCTGGGCAGTTTGCTTCCTTAGCAAAATCCAAGACCTCATAAAAATCTGACTCAGCTCTTAGTCCTGAGGTCTGAACTGAAAGCTTGCAAATCTGCAAGGTGGGTTGGTGGGGTTGGCAGAGCCAAGGACGACCCTTGTGTTGGGGCAGTTTTACTCTTTAAGCTGCCCTCCGGATCGCATGCTGAGCCGGGTCGGTGTAGCCTGTTTCCTGAAAGTTAGGTTTGCAGCCATGGGAGGGCAGAGCCTCTTGGCCAGCACCCTCCCGGCACCCGAAAAATCCCAGCCATCATCCACTGCCCGTGAGGGAGCAAGCCCAAGGCCGGCAGAGCTCCATCCACCCTCGCCCAGCCAGAAAGAGTCGATATATTCTGGTTCAGCTGGAGTCCATGCTACCAGCCAGATCATCTTCATGTCTTTAGATGGGTTTTGCCACAATTTCAAAGAGAATAAAATAACGAAGGGCATTGATGACACACTAACACAGCCCAACCTGTGAGGCACCAGGAGCCCGTGGTAGATGGGGAGGACCCAGCCCCGCTCCCGGCGTGTACGTCTCCAAGCCAAGCACGGCACAGGGGCCCCACCAGCATCCCTCAAGAAACTGGAAATATGGGCTTGGGTTGGAGCACGGCTGCTGGTTCACACCCTTGTTTCTCCAGACTAATTTGCTGGTTTTATGAAATCCATTCCCCACTGTTTTCACACTTCTCTCCCTCTCTATTTATAGCTGAGTTTATTTACATGAACAGGGCACTCCGTGTACTTTCACGTCAGTCTGCGGTGGCAGAGCTGGGAGCGGGCGAAGGCAGCAGGCAGCAAGGCAAGGCAAGGAGCACCCAGGTCCTCGGCCACGGCCACCTCCTGCCCGCCACGTGGGAGGCAGGCAGGCAGCCCTCCCTGCCGAGATGCGAGCTGCCAGGGAATGAGCCGGAGCCGAATGAGCCACACGTGCCCCAGACCCACACACGCCCCGGACCCGTCCCCGCAGGGCACAGCGATGCAACCCCCATGGGATGCAGGTGGCCCTGGAGCTGGCACCTTCCCACCCCACAGGTGAACCCCTTCTCTTTCCAAAGGGGAGCAGCTCTGGCAGCAGCATTTCGCTGGCCTGAGCCGTATCTGTCTTTCGTGCTACTGAAGCGGGGATCCCTGTGGCCTCCCCGGCTCGAAAGGTGACGGAAAGGGGAAAAAATTGATGGCAGACTAGGACTCGGTAAGACTGCCCTTGCCCTCCGCCCCACTGCACAGCCACAGAGAGCATAGCCTACCACGCACAGCTGAGTCACTTGACAACTGCCCAGCAATAAATTTACCACTTTGCCTAACAAGAGGGATAAAAATGTTGTTGCTTTTTGAGTTTTCTTTGAAAACTCTGACAGATGAGGCAGGAGTCCTCAGATTAGCACAAGGGCAAGAGACTTGGGGGATGCAGCTCTCTCCATCGCACGCAGGATCATCTGGGAGAGATGCAGCACCAGTCGAGCCCTGCTGCCAGCGCCCTGGGACTTGGCTCTCAGGATCAGGGACAGAGGTTTAGGTTTGGGTTTCGGCACAAGAAAAGCGGGAATGAGCTACAAGTCCAGGCTGGAAATTCAGAGATTTCCAGCCCTCGGAGCAGCGAGGTTCTGGTTCAGCCTTCACATGGGGCAGCAAAAATAACAAAAAAAGCCAACCCTGGGTAGGCTCCGGCTCTGGGGGATGATTAGGGCAGGGACCTCAGGAGAAGAGGCATGGGCTTGCTTTATGCAAGCCTTGGCAAGCCATGGCCCTGATGAACCTGACCACTGGAGAGGGGCTGACCTGAAAACAGGGCTTCCCAGGGAGTGGGTCACTGCCACTCTCCTCCTGGCCCTTCTCCGTGCCCCGGCAGCAGCCAGCCCCGGAGCTGCCAACGACCCAGCCGGGAGAGCAGGAGATCCAGGCTCAGCTGCCTCCTGCCTGGCCGCGGGATGCTCCATCCCACACGGGGCTGAGTCTCCCTGCACAAGTACATGATTATTCACAGCCTCCAGCATTTGCATGGTGGAGTCACGAGTCTCACAACACCTGATCTCCTGGGAGAGCTGCCTCCTGCACTTCGGGAGGCAACGGCCCACATTCGGAAAGTGGGACTCGGTGTCTCACAGCATCCCACATCGCCCAGCTGTCACCTCCTCCCCACTCTGCACAGGGACCAGGAGAAGGGAGCCCACCCCGTCCCTGCCACCGCGGTGAGGAAGATGGCTTCAGGGCAGGGACATGCAGGAACCCTGAAAACGCAGGAGCCAAGCATGGAAATGCTGAGCCAGCCTGCAGCGTCGCTGCTTGCACAGAGAGCCTGCCATGGGAAAGACCAAAAAAGCCCCTCGACGGAATCACTGAAGGACGAGCAGGCAGATGGGCTCAGCTCACGCCGAGCTGGGGTTAGGCTCGTTCCCTCCCCGTCCTCTCTCCCATCGTCGGTGGCTCATCACCGGCGCGTGACTCCAGCTGGCAAGCAAGAAGGAATATCCTGCCATGCCTTCCCGGCTCCACATCCAAGTCGTGGAATAATCCACCTGTGGTATTTCAGAAAAGACATACTAACTTCTGTGGAGAGGGGTCAGTTGAGTCACATTAACAACTTTTTCCTCCCGTTAGCAGGTCTCCAATGTAGCTGATTACTCATCAGCCCACTAATAGACTCACTCACACAGCACTCCCTGGATCAAGCAGCAGCAATTGTCTGTCTTGTCTTACTAACCTCAAAGAAGGATCCGACTCTGGTAACACAATAGCCCATCCTTATCTCATCACCTACTTCTCCAGCCAAAATACATCTCTCCGCGGTGCAGGGCATCCCTGTCCCAGCACCGGCCAGGGGAAGCCAACACTGTCGGGCTCAGCCTCGTGGCGCTGCTCTGCGGGACCTTGGCTGGGGCAGATACAGCCTAGTTGGGGTGGGAGACCCTGGACCCACGGCAGCCGCCTCCAGGCACTGTGGGCCGAGGTTTGCTACCCCAAGCAAGGGGCAGCAAGGCACCGCCGACCTCCCCAGGGACCCACCTCACCCTTGGCACAAGGCGGACTGTCGCCGCGCTCGTGCCATAGCCCCCCAACCTACCGCCCCACAGTGGGGCATGTCCCCCCCAGCACTCCCGGGGCTGGCAGCGGTCCCCCCCGACCCTAAAAGGATGCTGGAGCGTGCTCTGCTCAGTGCCACCAACTGCAGCCCCCTCCAGCCTAGCAGCACCGCGCTGCCGCTCCCGCCCCCCCGCAGCACCCCAGCACTGCCACCCACCCCATTACTCATTGGGCCTCTCTGGCACTGGGAACACACCTCCCCGCGTGGGGAGCATGGGCACAGCACGTGCTCCTGGGGGCTGCGGGACTTGTCATCGGCGCTGTCATTGCCATGAGTAACAACACTTTGTCTTGGCTTCCCCTAGCACGTCCCCAAAAAGCCAGGAGCGTGCATCTCTCCTTGAGGGGGGGCACAGCCCCACAGCAGCTGCTCAGCTACCACCTCCCCTGCACCACGGGGAAACTGAGGCACGGGGCTTCGGCGCCCTGCCAGAGAGCTGAGCTCCCGGAGGGAGAGGGACAGGCTGGGCCACTTCAAACGTGCTATGGCAGGCTGGGGAGGAGAGGTGACTCACTGAAGGTCGGGCGGTGAGGCTGGCTCAGCGCTGCGAGGCAGACGCTGCTGTCCCGGTGCTCCAACCTCTCGCCCTGGCATCCTTTCCAGCCCCTGCACATGCGGCGTGTCATCAGCTGTGACACACTCTGCTGACGTCCCTGAATCATGTGGCATCAACCTCGCCGGTAATTACCGGCGGCAGGAGCTCTTTCCCCTTCCCTGTTCCCTGCTGCAGCCGGGCATGCTGGACTCCCCAGTCCCGCCGGCTGGACCCCACCGCAGCCCTGCGCAGCTGCTGCCGGGGCAGCTTCTGCTGCATCCCCCATGCTCTGGCATGCAAGGTGCAGCCAGCCGGCACCGCTTCTCAGCGCACCCTGAACAAGGGGGCATCAAGGCTTGCTGGGGAGCAGCAGGCACCCCTAAATGGGGGGGTTGGCTAGCACACCAAGCCAAGACCCCCTGCACACGGTGCTTCCCCAAGCCCTGCTCCCCCAGGACCCTTGCCGGTGCCATGCGGGGAGCACCAGGCTGCAGGACCCTCTGCCTTGCAAGCATCGCCCCCCCAAAATCCCAGCAGCAAGGTCATGTGCTGGCCCAGCTGCGGGAGGGGACAAGCCTGCCGGGGTCCCCTCCACAGCTGGATCCCGCAGCGCCCCGGGAAGGGGACAGGCAGGCAGGTGCCAGGCTGGGCTCCAGCCACTCGGGCAGGGCTGGCGGAGGGCAGCGAAGGGGGTTGCAGCCTGCTCGGGAGAGGGGGGCCAGGCTTGGAAAGGGCTTTTGCTGCTGGAGAGAAGGGCTCTCTTGTAATGTGCCAAGAGGCAGGAAAGGCTCAGAGCCGCCTTTGTTCGGAGGGGAGCAGACAGCGGCTGCGGGGGGCTGGAGCCATGCACCTCCCTGCCTGCACTCGTCCTCCCTCAAACCGAGCAGCCCTGGTGGGGGGTCAGTGGGGGCTCAAGGTGGCTCCCAAGGACTGAATAGCTGGAGATCATTCCATGCAGGATCGCTTTCCCCATGGCCATGCCAAGTAGCCCCCAGAAACCGAGCCATGGGGAGCAAACCGGGGGGCTGCATGGAGGGGGGAAGCTGGCAGAGCCCAACCTGCCGAGGGGACCAGCCGTGCCCCTCCAGCCCCAGCCCCCCCCACGCTGCTCCCTGCCCCACGGTGGGTGGGCAAACCCTTGCCTCCCACAAACAACTGCCTGATGAGCAAAGACCTACCTGTAACAGGATTACTGGAGGCTACAGCCCTCATGCACATGCATGTGAGCCCAGACAGAGTGAAAAGAGGCCATGGCCCTCCCATGGGTCCCCTTCAGCTGCAGCCCAGATGCCACAATGAGGGGCTCAAGGAAACACAATGTGCCCATTCCCCACGCTGCCCCAGCAGCACACAGCCCAGGACTGGTGGCTCGGTCCCGTTGGAGGCTCCTGACTGAGCACCCTGTGCTCCCAAGCTCAGGGCATTGCAACAACAGCCCAAAACCTTCCGTGGGTCAGGAGAGACCCAAGGGTTCAGGGGACGAAGGTGCGATGGCCGGGCGGGGAAATCCCCAGCCAGAAATCACGAAGGCAGTGACACCAGCCTGCAGGTCCAGGGACCCCCCAGGTCACCCCTTTACAGCTCTGCCAGGGCACTCCCAGGGGACATGAGGCTGTCAGCCATCATGGGGAGAGATGGCAGCCCCCCAGGGCTCTGCTGGGGACGCTGGGGTCCTGCACCACCAGGACACACAGCTCCCAAAACTGTCCCTTCAACCGAGACCGGCACAAATTGGAGAGATGAGTTGGCTAGTCCTCAGCTCGCTACTGAAACCACCCCAGCGAGCCAGCCCAGCCGGGGAGCAGCACAGCGGCTGCCGGCATCACTTCCCAGCAGCTGGGCTTGGCCCTGAGTTGGCTTCCCTCCCCTCCCCGCGCCAGGCAGCAATCAGCCCTGCATTCAGAGGGCTGCCGGGGAACGATTAGGCAGCGAGTCAGACCACTTTGGGGACAAATGTGCAATCAGCCCCGGGGAGCGCGCCTCGCTCCCCTGGAAGGGCGGCACAGCCCCAGGGGATGCCCCCAAGTGGGGTGCGAGTGTGGGCAGCACTGCACCCTGCTTTGCTGACTCTCCCTCATCCTCAAAAGCAAACCTGCTGGGATGCTCACCCACTCCTGCATCATCCTCCTGACCCACGAGCTCCCAGCTCGGGCAGGAGGACCATGGAAAGGCAACCCCATCTGCCCATTTTCGCTGATAAAAGGGCTGAGGATGATCCTGGGAGCGGAGCAGCTGGAAATCTTCAGCTCCAGCCTGTTTTCCCCCCATCAGACAGCAGCAGGACAGCTTTTGGAGCCCCGAGAGCCTGGACCACGGGTCGGCTTATGACTGACATGTGCCCAAATCCCACTCAGCTGCAACAGCATCCCCAATAACAACCTGGGCAGCAGCACAGCCACGCTTTGCGCCACCAAATTCAGGGAGAGACCCCTCTGCTGCTGTCCTGGCCCCGATTCCCACGGATTTTATCCCCCAGATAACAACCACCCGCACCATTTCCCTCCCCATCTCGGGCGCTGGTGTGTCACTACTGCCGCACACTGACATTTCTTTCCCCGGATGCCACTTATTTATAGCACGCCTGACCTTTTCCCCAAGTTTACGTCCTCCTTTCCCTTCCCTTCCACCCACCCAGCGCCAAAACCCACCCCCGGCTTTCTCCCGAGCCCGGATGGGTGCAGATATTCCCCGAGGCCCAGCCGGGACACGGTTCTCCAGCATCCCCAGGGACAGCACGAGAGGACAAAGCTGGGGGTGTCTGTCGGGCACGAGCCCCCTCCTTCCTTTTGCAAGGAACATCTTCCAGTTAAACCAGCTGCCCAGCTGCTCTTTGAAATCCAGATGGCCCTGTAATTCTTGCTGGGGAAGAGCAGAAAGGCCATTTCACTGCAGCCCCCTGTGAAGGCAGAGCTGGGGAAAGCAGCAGGCTTGCTCTGTGTGGGTTGGATTTGCCAGCAAGTTGCAAGCAGGCTGGAAGGGCAAGGGAGAGCCAGGAAAGCTTCGGCACACAAGTGTTGCAGCCCAGCTTGGGGCTTTTTGGTGCCGTTTCCTCGGGCTGCGGGGAAATTTTTCCCATTTTCCCCCACCAGCAGCAAGACCTGACTCCCTCCCAGATCCCTCATCACTTGCTCCCTTGGAAGTGCAGGGGAGTCTCTGAGGTCCCCCCCCTTTGCAGGCACCTTCCAGCACCCACCATCTGCCCGCTTTGGGGAAAATAATTTCCTGATGCAGGAAATGCTGCTCCAGCGGGGAGATGGAGGGGAAGCGTGCTGGGAAAACACCTTTCCTTGCCAGGCTTCAGGGAGCCAGCCCTTAGCAGTGTAAACCCCCTTGCTCCTGCCAGCCTGGGGGGATTTTGGGTGCTGAAGGGCATCCCAGCTGCCAGGGAAGCAGGAGCCAGCCCCTCACCCTCCCCGCCGTCTGTCCATCCCTCCCCAGGCGATGGGCTCCGGCAGCTGCCCCAGCACCCCGACCTCGCGGCAGCCGGCCCCATGCCGCCTCTCCTGCTCTAATTACTCTTCTCGCACCCAGCACCAGGCCCTCTGACCAAATTACAATCGATTCTTTGCTCCAGCCCAATCAATGCCATTGACTGAGGCATCAGAAAGACAAACCCGGGCTCCCCGCCCCAGGAAGGCGGCAGCAGCCTCGGCGGGGGGGATGCCACCACGTGTGGTAAGACGTGGGATGCACGGGGCTGCCTTCATTTGATGCTCTCTATCCCTAGAGCCATATGGATAGGGCAAATGCCTTCGAGGACCTGAAAGCACCAGCTCACTTGTTCTCTGGCTGCTGGATACAAGACAACCGGCAGCAGGGGCCAAGCTCCTGGACCACGCAGCCCCGACCAGCCAGAAATCCCCGGCACCAAAGGACTTTCCTCCCCAAACCTCCTCCCACTCTGCCCAGCTCCAGCTCCCATCTGTAAGGGAAAGGATTTTCTCTTAACCTGCTGAATCAGCAAATCCAGTCTGTAACCAGGACCGCATCCCAGCCACCTGAATTAAGCAGCAATGATATTTAATAGCATGGGCAGCTGAGGGACCAGCTAACCTGGGAAGGGGGAGAGCTCACCTGGGCAGCAGTCCGCTCTGCGTGGGACGGGGAGGCTGTTGTCCTCCCCTGCCCCGGCACGGGGATGAGCTGTCCTTCTCCATCACACCATGTGAGGAACCAAAACCCAGCCCAGGGCCGTGCTCCCCAGTAGCCGCAGGCAAGGCTGCAGAGGGGAATAATTGAATCAGAGTTCTGACAAGGGATCACTGGCTAAACCTCCCCCTGGCCCAGCATTACACAGATGGGAAACNCCCTGCACCCCCTCCTCCCTCACCTCCCAAGAGCAGATAATAGACCCCGCATGAAGAAATTACAAGGAATTTGCAGCCATCCCATCTAATCCACAGGGGAGACATCTGAATCCTACAAGGAGCATTTGGCTTCTGGGTACAGAAGAGCTTAGAGACATGCAGAGGCA
Source organism: Fregata magnificens (assembly GCA_013389945.1). Classification (NCBI taxonomy): domain Eukaryota; kingdom Metazoa; phylum Chordata; class Aves; order Suliformes; family Fregatidae; genus Fregata; species Fregata magnificens. The sequence continues at coordinate 603,496 of WAAD01018835.1, forward strand.
TTAAAAACGCACACGGGGATTAAGCCAGGAAGTGGGAAGGGAGAGCACAGCTGGAGACCATGGGTGGCCACGGGAGAAGATGCTTGGGGCTACCCAAGGGCTGTGGTTATACAGGCTTTAGGCAACGTCTAAGTGTCCCCAGTGCCCTGATCCAGCCTTGGAGCCCGAGGTATCAGGGACGGAGGTGGGAACCCACGGGATGCTGCAGGACAGGTAGGATTTGACCACGGTGTGCAGAAGTGAGGTGCCACAGGGTTTCGAGCTCCGACACCCAAGCAGGCACCGAGCACTGTGACCTGTGCCCAAACCCGCAGCCGGGTCGGAGCACACAGCCTCGGGGCAGGGCAGAGCGAGCCCCGAGCATCCCCCACGGCCAGGTCCATGCCGGTGGGGTCTTCCAAGGATAGACTTTGGCAATGTCCCTCATCGTTTGGGATTTATTCTGATCTTCTCTAATCTTCTTCCTTGATTGCTGAGACTCCCAATCTCATTAGCTGGGCTACGCTGGGCTGTTATTTATGTTGGGGGGGTGTTTAAAATTGATATTAATCCCATCTCGATAATCTGGCATTTATTGATTTTTATTTTTAACCTCTCATTTTATTAAGATGAGCCGAGGCAGCTCCCTGCTTGTGGGGGCAGCCCCAGCCCCGCACACCCGGCAAACCCTCGGAGGTGTGACGTGCGATGCCCTGGTGACGCCAAATGCTCCCAAAAACCTGGATGACACCAGCCCAGGGAGGAGATGCTACCTCTGGCCTTTGCAGGCTGTGAGCATCACCAGGGGCACGCAAGCTGCCGACGTATCCAGCGGCACCAACCCCCGGTTGCTCTCCTTTAAACCCTTTATTATCGTTTTTCTTAATTATCACGGAAAGAAGCAGCTTCCGCTTGGCACGTTTGGGGACATCCGTGCTCACAATTGCCTGATGAGGAAGGAGCCATTAGCACCCCGTCAAAACAGCTTCTCAAAAACGAGCTTTGACAAAATTGTCACAGGAGATGCAGGAGGAGCGAGGGAGCCCGGCGCAATTGTACATCATTTTGACAGCTTGCATTAAGGCAACTTCAGGCACCTCTGGGAAATTACCTCCCCGTTAAACAGAGCTCGCAGCAAGCGTGGCGCCTGAGGGGCGAGCTCGGCAGCCCGGCTCCCCGGGCAAAGCCGCCACTGGGCAGGATTTGGCCTTGTTGGGGCAAACCAGGGCAGGAGGGTGCTCCTCAGGGTGCCCAATGCACAGGTTTGTGTGTGGAAACCGAGGCCCTGTGCCTCAGTTTCCCTGAGCAGAAAGTCCTCTTGGCTCCGAGGGCAAACGCAGCAGCAACGGCTGCTGATGTTGCTGCAACCCGGATGCTCGGAGAGGGATTTCCTCCGGCCCCAAGCTCCCTCCTCCTAACCCACTTGATCCAGCAACATGGGAACAAGCCACCTCTTTGCTGCAGCTCAGAGTTAATGGCTGCTTACCCGCCTCCTCTCTAGACCCTTGGCAAAAAGCAAAATGCCAACAACTTCAGGAACAGCTACTGTTTAGCTTGGCAGGACGGCTATTGTTCCTATATTGCAAATGCATGTATCACACGGAAATGTTTTGAGCGAAAGCAAACTGTTCTCCCCAGTCCTGCTACAGCAACAGCAAGCACCATCTTACAGCTTGAGGCACGTCAGGATGGACTTTTCAGGGTGAAGCCACCTCCAAAGGCTCCCCAAATTATGGAGTGGGAGAAAACCAGCTGCAGCATCCCAGCCTAGCCCCGTAGTAAACCCATCTCTCCATCCCCATCGAGCTGCTCTGGGCACATTTGAGCCCGAAGCTGGCGAGTTTTTTTGCACGAGGTAGGAGGAATCTTGATGGAGCGGCGCCAAAGAGTCAAGTGCCAGGATTGCACCGGCTCCATCAAATGCCTTGAGATTCTCATGGGGAGAAAACCAACGCAGAGGCGGCAGTCCAAGGGAGAGGTGTGGGGATGGGGAGGACAGCTTGGTGGCCTTGCTGTATTTTTAGCTCCCGGTTTTATTTAAGAGCTGACGGTTTAATAAGGAAGTTGTTTTAATTGGAACTCCAGTCACTAAGGAAAACACAAGGAAGGGGAGTAAATATATAAAAATAGTCATGTTTCTAAAGGTTCTGTGGTACCTGCCTAATTAAATGGAGTGTTTTAATTACAAATCAAAGTTAGTGCCATTTAAAAAAAAAAAATAACCCACAGCCATTTTCCTTGATTTGAAGAGCAGCTGACACTGACTTGGAAAAACAAGTTTGGACCCACCTGTTTGCAATGGCACCAAAGCAGATTCAGAGACACCCCGGGACAGGCCACAAGCACAGAGGGAACTGGGAGAGATGGGCCTGCATCGGCACGGAGAGACGACGCGGAAAAGCGGCTCCGTAAAGAAAATGAAGAGCTGAAAGGGCAGAAGTGATGCCGACCTCCCCTCTTAACTCACGGTATTGAAGAAGCCAGGAGGAGACGCATCGCTTGGAAAATAGATGGATACGTTATGGCAGTGCCTGGTTAGCCTGGTGGGGTGGCTTTCCATCAAGCGGCAATACTGTCTGTGCCAGCATTGAAATAGGGCAGGTGGAATATGGTAATTCCCAAAATGCTGGGTGAAGAGCTGCTTCGTTCCCCCATCAGCCCCTCTTGTCGGGTGGATGTTTAGAGGAGCTGATGGAAACCAGGAGGTTTGGGGTCAAAATACCCCTGCAGCTCCTGGGGTTCCCTCACCCGTTGTTCCTACCAGGGAAACCCATCGCTGGAGGTCCTGACTGTCCCTTGGACTCAAAGCAGGTCAGCAGGAGGTCATTATCCCCCAGTCCAAGGGTGAAGGAAGGCAGTGGTACCCAGAAGATGCTCCTCAAGGCCAGACACTCATAGCCCAGGATCTGGGGCAGAGCTAAGCAGCTGTCAGTAGAATACTAGAGAACTGCAGACATCAAGACATGTGCATCAAGATGTCAACCACCTGGGCATATCTGATGCGTGAAAAAGCCCTTTCCTGTGTTGTTCCAGACATCTCACTTCCCGCACTGCTGGTGTCAGGCATCACCTCTCCGGGCACCGGGTCCCCAGGGCTGAATCCTTTTTGGGGCTAGAGGCACCCAAGGGCTTTTCAGCCTTCCTCCCCCCATACCTGAGTGATGCACAGCCGTCATCAGCGGCTGTGTGACTGACAGCTCCCAGCCTAGCGCTTCAAAAACGTCTCCCCAGCAATTACCTCCACAAAAAGTTATTAAGAAACGTCTTTGTCTGGAAGGGATTAGAATGGCACTCATTTAAAAAAAAATTGGCATTAAAAACTATGTATATTGCAAAACAAAATGTGTTGCTTTTTAATATGTTTTTATAACCCAAACAAATTTGTTTCTCACACTCCCAGGCTGGAAAAAGGAGCCGTCCGACAGTTTAGGATTGCAGTTTGCAGTCAGCTCCGCCAAAGAATCTGTTGCAAAGCTGTCGCAGCAAATAAATGCTGTTTCCCTGCTGTGCTGCAGCTCCGCCGGCACTCTGGTCACCACACCGTAGCTTGCACAGCGGCCGCAGCTCCCAGCACCGCTGCAGGGCTGGGCGGAAGGCGAGCGGGAGCTCCGAGCCACGAGGAAAACAGCCGGGGAGCAACAGCCGCACGTACCTGCGTCACCCCCGGCTGACAAGGACACGGTGGCCTTGCACAAGGCTTTGTGCAGACAGCACAGCCTCTGCAGGGGCATTGCTCCGTCCCCCGGTCCTGCCTGCTCTTGCTGTGCAAACTGCACCAAGCTCAACGTGCCACGGCCTCACCGAGGCGGCCGGGTGCTGCCCGTGCCGTGGTTCGGAGGAGAGAAACCCTCGACTGATCTCCTCATCCCCATGTGCTCATTCCTCCACCAGCATTTGCATTTTCCTCTCGCCACCTGGGCCTGACTCCTCATCAGCAAAAAGGGAGGAAAGAATCACAGCAGATGATTTTTTTTTTTGTAATAATGAAAACAAATGTACAACCCCAGCTCCTTGAACCCTTGCAGAGATGGAAAGGCATTTGAATATACAAACATCTCCCCGTCGGTGCTGCAAAGCCAGAGGCGGACGGGGGCGACGCAGCACCAGGCATGGCCGGAGCAGCCCTGCAACATAAAGCAAAGGCAGGCTGGGCTGCAGGAAAACAGCCGTGGGGACCCACCAGTGCTTTTCTGATCCCCAGGGCGAGTCCCACCAGAGAGCAAGCCATCGCACTGAAATAATCCCCATATCCTTGGTCAGCTGAGAAAAACCCCCAGAACTGAGCATCCTTTGGGAACAGGGGAAGGCAGAGCAATCCCCTCCCTGCACTGGCACTGCCCTACACGCCTTTCCTGCCCTAAAAAGTCCACGTGTTACCTTATTTTATCACCTGAGCAGTGAGGCAGGGCATGAGATGCTGCTCCCAAATTACCTGCACAGGCATGGCAACCGGAGGACCAGAGACTCCCGGCTGGTTGCCTGAGGGGCTCAGAAGAAATTAACCCCATATGTTAATTTAATATATAATAACCCTGCAGGCAGCAGGAAAGCTGCCTGCAGCAGGCAGGGAGCCATCCCAGCCAGCCCACGGCGGGGGGGACTCCGGGAGCTCGCTCCGCTTTGTGCTTAGAGAATGGCTGATTCACGCTTTTTCCAGGCATCCCCTGCAAAACCTTGGATGAGGACAAAACTCAAAGCTGAGCGGGTGTCTTCCACAGCGCACCATGCTGGGCTTCCCTTCGGGAGGGATGCTGTGAGCCAAAACTGTGTATTTTTTTGTAAAAACACAAGAGAAGGCCTTACAACTTAATTAAGGAGGACCGAGCCCCTATGTGATAAATCAGCTCAGCCCCAGACACCTGCTGCTCCAACCCTCAGAGCCTGCTTATTTTCAGGCAGCACCAAAAAAGTCAAGTCACAATATATTTTTGCACTGAAAATTAAGTCCTTAATAGACACAAAGCGCTGGATCAGGAGCGGTGCAGACTCAGAAAAGGAGCAGGAATCCCCCAACGCGAACCGGGTTAGATGCTAGGGGACAGAATAAAGGCAGTAAAAAGAAAACCATCCTGAAGAGGGGAAAAAGTCAGGACAGTTTTCAGCCCACTTTCTGCCTTAATAGGGATGCTATTGATAGGGCAAGGAGTGGGCAGAGCAGCCGGGCACCCATGAGCCATCCTTGGGGACGGTGCATTCACACGGAGGACATCAAAATGAGAGAGAGGAATGCAGACAGAAGGGGATGCCCCCAAGGGACTGGCAGGGCAGGACGGACCAAACCAGGGCAACCAGCGTCTCATCCTGCCTCTGACCGCAGCCGGGTCTGGGAAAACCACCACCCCGTGCTGCCTGTCCTCTGGGCAGGGCCAGGGAGATGGGGACCTCAGCTGGCATCACACCCTGCCAGGAAACCCCTCGGGGCTGGGACAGGGACACCGAGACACTTTTATGTTTAATAGCTGTTATTAGCTATTAACATGTGCCTGCGCCTTGCTTCGTAAGCATGTAGGGCCATGCTCTCAGCACAGCCACCCTCAGAAAGAGCCGCCGGAGCCTCGGCACAGGACATGGCACAGCGCTCCAGGGCTCCTTCCCGGGCGATGGCAATCACACCTCAAGGCTGCTGGGTGGGAGCGGGAACAAGGAGCCGAGGCAGAGCGTGCATAATTTCAACCCTGTTTGGCAGAGCTCAAAGAAGAAAATAATTCAAGCCCTCCAAAGCTTGCTGCAAGCTGAGCAGCCAAGCGCGGGAGGGGCAGGCGGGCTGCAGCCTGCTGTGGGGCACAGCAGAAACCCACCAGAAACCACTCAGGGAAGCCTCCCTGCACCCTGCAGACACCCCATGCATGCAGACCGGCTCCGGGGACAGCCCGTGCTCTTTGCTCCATGGCCTCCATTTCACGTTGGGGCAGCACAATGCCCTCCCCATCCCCTCTCCTCCTCCCCATCAACCCCACAACCCTTCCCAACCCCCTGCTCATTGCTGAGGCCCCCTCAAATATTCTTAGGCTCCACCTGAAGCCACGCACGCACACGCAGTTAAACAATAGCATCGATGCTTTATTAATTTGCAAGGATAGAGCCAATTAACAGCACTTCGCTTCGAAAAATCCTAATTGGTTTTCTGCCGAATCTCCTACGGACATGGGTCTCTGCTCTGCACAAGCAGCACCGTGAGGGGATTAGAGCAGTGGGACATGCAGATGCCAGCGGATATTTATGACTGCTGCGAGATAAATAGCAAGGTGACGTGGGTGACGCTTATCCCCCAGCAGCGCTCCATCACCGCAGCCTTGCTGTACTGAAGGCATGATAATGGCTCCGAAATGTTTGGTGTGATGGATGCTGCGCGAGAGTGACAGTTGCTGGGGCAACCGGCTGCAGAGGTACCCAGCCCTCCCCTCCGACGGGCTCCAAAACCGATGAGGTCCCCTCGCCCGGGCCAGGCAGGGACAAGCTCATCAGCAAGAGAGCAGCATTGCACGGCACACTGAATTTTTATGGGTAGCCGCAGTTTTAATTGCTTTGTAGGGGCTGCGGATGCATTAACAGGAGCAATATTAGGGATGCACCAAGGGCAGTGAGTGAGGACCCCGCCTCCCAGTGCTGCGGCAGGATGTTGGGACCCAAGTCACCCAAATTCATTGCTTACTCTCAGCAAAATCATCTCCCCAGCCACTGCTGTAAACCAGGGCACCGCAGCCAGGCATCTGGACCTGGCCTGGCTCATGGCCCCTGCCATGGAGCACCTGGGAACACGCCACCACATCTCTCTGGATAATGAGGTTTTCCTAGCCAGGAGGGGGGAGCACAGCACGGGTACGTCCGTTAGTGTCTGCAAAGCCACGTGGAGAGGCACGGCTGCAAGGGCACTGCACGCACCCTGCGGAGAGGCACTAGCAGGAGCTGCAATGCCAAACCAGCCAGAGAAGGTCTGGTCCAGCCCAAAATTACCCTACCTGTTGCATACTGAGCAACACAAGCACGTTTTTCTGCCCATAACCAATACCATGAACAAACAGGACTCCCCTTAAACAGATCTGAGCAGCCACCCCACGCCCAGAGCCGCCACCCCACGCCCAGAGCCCCCTGAGCCACATCCCCTGGAGCTCAAGGAAGACTCCCCACCCGAACCAGTTCACACCATCTCAGACACCTTGGAAAGCCGGGTGCTGCTGGAGGAAGGACTCGCTCTGCCAACTCCCCCTACTCCAAAGCACGCACAAGGTCTGTTTCCCAGGGGAGGTAACAACCCCATTGCAGCCAGCACCCCCAGCACCCCGCAAACACAGCAAGCGCAGCCCCCATCATGCAGCCCAGCTGTGCTGCCGGTACCCAGCCAGGAGAGCCACAGGGTCACTAAACTGGGCAGGAGCCAGGGCAGAGCAGCAGAGCGGGTAGGAGAGGGCCCACTCCCGTATTTAAAGCTTCATGCTCCGCAGCTGCGGCCCCCACGGGGTTTGGGAGGCTCTAGGTACTCCCTGTCAGGGCTGTTGTCACTCCTGCATCCTTCCCCACTCCGCATCCCCCTCCTGCTGGTCGGCATCCCCTCGGGAACATCGTCCCCCTTCGTCCCCCTCATCCATGGGAGCCCCTATGCTCCTGAATCAGGGCAGCAATGTGCTCCCCCACTTCAAACCCCTTACCCCACTTGAACCCATATTGATTATTTTGCTCCATTAAGTAGCAGCATCTGTGGTGGCAAATCCACCGGCGGCTCATCCCTCTCTCCTGCCTCCCTTCTCCAGCGCCCTTCCATTAACGCTTCCATCCATCCCAGCATCAGCCTCGCCAAGAGCTCTTTAAAAGACCTCTAAGCCAGGAGCAAACCTCGGGGGGGATGCGTGCACCCAGCCCACCAGAAAATCCCACACCGGCGTGATGCCAGCACCTGCATGGAGGCATGCCTGTGTCTGCCGGACTCCATAAAAACCCACAGCCCCAGTTGTGCTCTAACCACTGCCACACATTCTTGGACACATCGCAGGCTTGGGGACATCTTTTGGAGAGCCACCTGGAGATACCTGGGGCAGGGGAGAGGCGTGCAGGAGGCTGCACACCCTGCCCCGAGCAGCAGTGTGCGGCCGTGGCTGCTTGCCCCGCAGACCATCTTCCCAGGGACTTGGCAAAGCTCATCAGCATTGATGAAATCCCTCCCTGCAGGCTCGGGCTTGCCAGGAAAGTGCACACCAGCAGCCCTGGGAGCAGGCAGGGGTGAAAGCCAGGGCCTGGCACTTGCTGTTCACCCCGAACACCGCCTGCCACCCCCAGGGGACAGTGCTGCGGAGCGGGGGGCCACGACCCACAGCCGCATGAGCCCCCCACCACAACCTGGCCCTGCTGCATCTCCTCCTTGGATTAATCACCTCCAATTAGCCCTGGCGAAGCAGCATGGGGAGAACCGGAGGCACCAGCATCCCCCCCAGCATCGGCACAGCCCCCTACCCCAGCACCCCCGCCAGCCCGTGTCCCCCCAGGGTGGCAGTGACGCAGTGGGGAGGAGGAGGGGGCCGGAGAGGGGAGGTGGGCTGTCAACACTCGATGGGAAAAATGAGCCCCCCAGACTCCCTGCCCTCCTCCTCCTCCCCAGTCCCCCAGGTTGATGTGCGAAGAATAGACCCGTTTGCTGGCGGGGCTGAGTAATGTGCTGAGCCGCTCCTCCCCGGCAGTGAGTAATCGCGCTTTTGTCTCCCTCGCTGGCACGGTGTTAGCCGGGGACACGGCGCTCCCGGTGCAGCCCCGCGGCCGCCTCAACGTCCTGCCCCGCACGGGACCCAGCAGGACGTGACCCAGGGCGGCGTCCCGGAGGCGACACCTCGGGGATGACACGCGGTGGTTTCACACCACGGGGTGCCACCTCTGCCCATGGCGTCGTGGCAAGCCGTGCCCATCTGGGGACATCTGGGTCACATCTGGGCAGCATCCTCCATCCGGGCTCCCTCCAGTTGCGGGTGCCCCGGGTCAACGTGCCCGTGGTGGAGGGGCACCCCGGGCTCCCCTCGCCACGCTGCTGAACCCCACGAAGCGGTAGGTCCGGGGAGAAGCACCTCCCCGCTGGGTGCCATGGAAACACGGCTCCTGTGGAAAAAAAAAGAAGTCTCCTCTTCTACCTGGTTTTTCCTCCTTCCTGAGGAAACACTGGAGGTGTGAAGGGTTTGACCCCAGCCACGATGGGCTGCCCGCAGCTCCTGCCTGCAGCTGCCCCCAGGGGTGGTTTCTCCCCCGGCTGTCCCTCCCGGACCACGTCTCGCAGTGCATGGGGCCAAGTGCCGAGGGATCCCAGAGCATCCCTCCCTCCCCGGTGCTGAGTCACTTGGCACCAGAGGTACCCAGGCTGCAGTGGCAGTGCGGGGCTGGCAGATGGCAAGCCTCTCGCCTTGTGATTTGACTTTTTTTTTATTATTTTTGGCTGTTATTTCAGTCCACAGCCCCCTCTCCCTCCCTTCCCCCTGCCGTGTCCCCTCACCACCTTCTCCCGGGAGGAGAGGGCGGCCGCGGTGAGCACCAGGTTTTTGCATGAGGGAGCGGAGCTTTCGGTGCCTCCCTGCAGCCCTTGGTGGCTTCCCTGTGGGACGTCGCAGGCTGGCAGTGTCCCACCGTGGGACAGCACTGGCTGGCGCGCCGGGGTCCAGCCAGCCCCGGAGCTTCTCACGGCACCGATACAGCCACCAGCCAGGGCGGGTGATGCCAGTGTCCCCCGGCTGAGGTCCACATGCTCCTCCTCTGCACGTCAGATGGTGGCCCTGGGCATGGGGACATCTTGCAGTGCCCCAGTGAGGGGACAGGTCTCGGGAGTGCCAGCGAAAAGACAAACGCCTGCCCCATCCCTGCCCGGCACCTCGCTGAAGGGCCATCAGGGGTATGAGTTTGCTGGGTCTCAGTCAGGTTGCCAGCAGGCAAGTTACTGGTGCCACCAAACTGATGTGACAAGCAGCACAGCCAGCCGGAGGGACGTCCCTCCTCAGGGCCCGGTCTGCCCTTCGCAGCGTCCCTGAGACCCCAGCACCACAGCGAGGACTGATGCCCCTCGTGCCGGCAGCACCTAATGAGGTCCCGAATGTGGGTCACGGCCGCCAGCAGCGACTTGATGCGCAACCCCCCAGCCACCCGCCGAGGGTGATCAGCGCTAACGAAGAGCGTGGTGACGAGGCTCTGGGCCACTCCTGCAGGCATCCGATTTCTCTTCCGCTCCCTTGGCCATGGCTGCGCGCAGCCGAGCCAGGGAGAAGCCTCTCCACAGCGTTACGAGTTCAGCAGCTCAGCTGCACCGGGGAAAGAAAAAGGAAGAAAAAAAACCCAGCGCAAGCAAGACAGACTATAAATAAAAGCTGGAGAAGTGGGAGGCAGCAGCCACAAGGGCTTTCTGAAACAGCAAGAAAAGCAGGTGCACGTTGGCTCCGGCACTCGATGCCTTTGTGTTTCCCGAAGAAGCCCGGGTATCCCTAATAGCGGGCTCCGGGTGGGAGCGCTGCGCCGATGGGGAGCGGGGCTGGGCTTCCCTCCCGTGCCGCTGGGAAGGCACAGACGTCTGAAGAGCAAATACTGTGCAGAATGGATGGGAGCGTCGCCGAGCCAGGGGAGCGGAGGGAGCCAAGGAAAAGGAAGGAATGGAGGGGAATCGAAGGCTGCGAGGGGGCTGCCAGCACAAACGCAGCCCCAGTGGCTTCAGTTTAATGGGAACGGGGGGATCCTCCGGCTAAAATTTGCTACCAGAGTTAATGGTGGATGGAGGGAACTGCTGGAGCTCAACACATCTCAGCCTCAGGTGCATCCAAACCAGGATCCCCGCAAAAAGTGTCCCGGCAAGCGTGCTGCCATGTGGGAGCGGCGGAGGGAGGCAAAGTGCCTGCCACCCCCCACGGGTCACCCGGAGCCACCGGGGACAGGGACCCCAGGCTCCGCCGCTCCCTGCCAGTGTGCAAGGAGGGGAGGGAAGAGAGGAAGAGAAGGAGACAGATGGGTAGCGATGGAAACATAAGTTAACTTGAAGGAAGCGGATAAACAGCAGGCAGGGAGCAGATCCCAGCACATATGCTGCGCCGCAGCCAGCCAGGCGCAGGGAGGTTCCTCGCCATCCCCGGTCCCCATCCCCGCGGAAGGGCCCAAGCTGTGCGGGGAGGTCGGCAGCAGGAGGGGGGTGAAGGCTCGAGGCTTGGGGTGAAAACCCCGGCGGTTTTGAAGCCAGGGCTTGCAGCAGAGAAGCGGGAGTGCATCCCAGAGCATCCAGGACAAGAAGCTTGGGTGCAGCTCGTGGCCACAGGGCATTGTGGAAGCCAAAAGCAAAAGCCAGCCAAACCCACAGAAGAAACGTCCGTGAGATAGACACGACTCCTGGCTGGGGAATCACAGACCAATTCCCAACAGCAGCTAGGGTGGCTTTGGCCAGGGAGAGACAGTTCCCCCCTTGCTGGCAGGGGCAGGGTAGGGGGCGGGGGGGCTGGTCACGAGGTCTCCTGCCTCAGTTTCCCCAGCCAGGAGAGAGAAGTGGAGCATCATCAGCTCGTGCGAACGGCTGGCAGGGCCCCAGTCACACGGACCAAGCACCGTTCCCGGTGCCGGCGCAGCGGCAGCTGCAGGTCACCGCTGAGGACTTGAGCAGCTGATGGGAAAGGGAGTAAAGTCAAGCGGAAGCCAAAGCAGGGAGGCTGAGACCCTCAAAAGTCCTTGAGCCCTGCAGCACAGTGCTGCCTGCTGATTACCAGGTACCCCAGTGCCAACACAGCATCACTGGCTGCTCCGGCCACGCTGCTGCAGCAGGAGGGGGACCTCGGCCGCCCCGTGTTGCCCCCACTGCCTGTGGCAGTGCGGCGGGGGCCTCTGCTGAGGGGGCTCTCCCTCTGCCGCAGCCCCTGACTCGCCCGGAATAACAAGCAGGCAGAGGCGCGGAGCTGCCGAGAGCATCTCTCCAGCGACGTTCGGCCGGGTGCTAATGAGCCCCGGGCTCTCCGATCTGCTCTGCGAATGTCATGACCCAGATTAATTGCTCAAAAAGACACCCGAAGCCTGTTAATAAAAGAAAAAAACAACAAAAAAAACCCAAACCCACAACAAACCCCCGACAGTAGCCAGCACATCCCCCCTTGCATCCCAGTGCCGGCAGCCCGGAAAGCCCTGCCCGTTGCAGGAATGCGTGTCGGGGCGTCGGGCCAGCGAGCGCAATGGGTGCACACAGCCGCCCTTGTTCCCCGCTCCCCGGCGGAGGGTCAGCGCTGCCGGCCGTCCTCGTTGCACAAGGGGAAGCCTGTTCGGAGGCACCCGCACTCCCCGGCAGGATGCTAACGCCTTCCCAGCCGGTGCCAGCATGACCGGATGCTGCTGCGAGACCCCCAAGGCCCAGCGCCGCTCCGTGCCCCTCTCTGCCCAGGGGCTGCACCTTTGAGGGGCAGCGCTATCCCCTTGGGGGGGGGGAAACTGAGGCATCTGGGGGCCAAGTGCTTCAAGGGACATGGCTGCTTTGCCGAGAGCTTTTTGAATGTCACCCAGAGTCCTCGCTGGCATGGGGCATTGCAAGCAGGTGGCCTTTGCGTCTCCATCCGAGACCTTCCTCCTGAGAGCAGCATTTCTCCTCCGAGCCTGCAGACATAAGCATCCTCCAAGCCTTTGGTTTCCAGGCCCTCCAGCAGCGTGTGGCTGGCCCTCGGGCGCTCTTGTAGCTGTCACTCAGCCACTCGCCACCTTCACGCCTATTCAGCGTCCCCCACGCAGCTCCCGGTCCTTTGTTCGCAGCATCCTCCCGCTTGCGATGTCCTTCGCAGGCCACTGCCACCACCATCTTTGCACGCCCAGTGATATCCCACCAGGTTCCCCCAGTACCACATCGATGCTGGGGTTGGGGAACCTCCACCGGGGAGGGCTGCACCCAAGGGATGCTCATGCCAGGACACCCCGCCACAGCCGCTGGCTCAACCATGCACTGTGGCTACAGCCTCCCTACACCGACAGCCCCGGCTAGTGGGGCCATGATCCATTTACTGCGTGAAAATACCTCCCTGTGCAGAAAGCGTGTCCTGACCGTCTCGTGGACACGGCAGCTCCTACCCCTCTGCATCCCAGAGGAAGAGGAGGGGGCCGGAGGGTCTCACTGCTCCACCAGCCAAAAAGGCAGGAGGAAAAGGAGAAAAGGGAGTGAAAGCAGATGGGAGATGACCGCCCACCGGGCTGATGCTGTCTGGTCTCCAGGACTCCTGACCTAGTTATTAGCCAGACAGGTAAAGCACAAAGCAAAGACGGATGGGGGAAGAGCCCAGGCCCAGAGATGCAGAAATAAACAGGTGATGGACAAGTTAACCCAGGGAGCTTCCGAAACGGTCCGCGAGACGGACCCTGGCTCTGAGCCGCCGCAGCTTGTCCTGCCGTCGGTTACACCGAGCTGGCGAAGAGCCACGGCGACATTTCAAGAGCTGGGAGAAAAACACCTTCTGACAAGAGACTTAAACTGCTGCACCCACGCAGCCGAGCGGAGATGTGGGGGCTGCGATACCCCCGGGAGCAGTGCTGCCCACTGCGGGCACTTCAATTTGCCAGGGAAAGGCAGTGCAAGGAGCAATGGCTGGGAGAGAAAACCAGGCAAGCTCAAATTAGAATTAATAAGGCACAAATTGTTAGCAGCAAGAGGGATTAATGCTGGGAAGAGGCTGCCAAGGGGCACGGGGAGAGAGAGGCACCTCCCTGGGTTTCCGCTCAGCTCAGAGCCACATCTCCTGTCCCAGCAGCAAAATAGGAGCCAGCCCTGGCCCTGGTTTATCCCAGCACCTTCAGAGGGGAAGCCTCTGCATCATCCCCCGGGCTCCCCGGGGCGGACAGCCGTGCCCCGGACCTGCCGCAGCCTGCAGATGCCAAATCCAGGATCTGCACCACGCCAACATGTGTTTAGCGATGCCAGCAGCCAGACCCTGACCTATTCGGGGAGCAGCTCATTCGCAGCAAGCAGACCAGCTCTATCCCTGCCTCCTGCCCCGTGCAGTGCTTGGAAAGCAGCTTGCAGCCTTGCCTGGCACACTGAAGCCTGATTCCCAGCCCAAGAGCATCACTGCAAGACAAGCACCGCAGCTTCCCATACCCAGGGATCTCTCCCTGCCAGGCAGGAGCAGCCGCAATCCCGTATGTCCGTCTGGGCGTCCAGCGGCACGTGTCGGGAAGACGCTCTGCAGCGCTGCCCACCCATGCTGCCCCTCGCCCCGAATCGCCAGGCCGCCTTTGGAGACCAAGAGGTCACACACAGGACCCCACCGGCTTCCCTCGCCTTTTCGGCAGCCCCCAGCCCCGTCCGGGCAGGGTAGCAGCCCCTGTGCTGTGCGGCTGCGGGGGGGGGCGGCTGTGGCTGCGGCGGAGGTGGGAGCGATGACTCAGGAGATAATGAGGCAGATCAGAAGGAGGAGAGGAGCGGCGAGCGGACGTGGCGGGGAGGCAGCTGCGTCCTTCGGGCCTACACTCGCTCCCCCCTTACGCAGCACCGCAGCTGGGGTGCGGGTACACACGCCCCCGGCCGCTCTGACTCACCCGGGGGGCACGGCAGCACCGGGGTGGGGGGATAATTTTAGCCCCCCCCGGGTACATCCATCCCTCCTCCTGCCAGGGATGGGGGTGTCAGGGGCTCCCTGGCCAGGAGGCAAAGCCCCAGGAAGTGGGGCTGCATTTGGGGCACCATCAGGATGATGCCTCTGGGGTCCATCCAGCCCCCAGCCACTGCCCACCGCTCAGGCTCTCGCTGCTGTGCCACCCCGCAGGGAGCCCACGGACCGGTCGCCCTGGCTTTGAGCAGTGCCTTTCATCCGCAGGGCTCCTCCTGCTGCCAAACCTGCCGGTTCCCCAGCTCCCAACAGGTAAACAGCCTCTCCTGCTTGGGAAACTGAGGCAGGGAGACACCAGACTTGCCCGAGGCTGCTGTTTGTGACAGAGCCGGCGAGGGAAGCCAAGAGTCCTGGCTCCCGTGTTCATCTTCATCCCAAGTTCATTTATAAAGTCATTTTCCCCTGCGTGCCCGTGGCAGAGCAGTGCCAGTCACCCACGGGGTGGCCGATGTTGCTGGATCACCCTTTGCTGGCCCAGCCCGTTGGTGGCTTCACCCCGCACCCAGCACCAGAAGAAGGCAGCTTCTGCAGCTGAGAGCCGCCTCTGCCTCGGTGTGTCCCCACGCACGGCACACCACGCTTCCCAGCCTCAGTTTCCCTTCTTGTCCAAGGGCATCCACCCACTGCAGAGACAGACCTGGCACTGTCGGGTGCCTCAGATTCCCCCAAGTCAGAGTTCAGCTTTGGGCCACCTCGCCTCCGGCAGTGCCAGGAGCACCAGGGACCCTCCCCAGCATGGCACGGATGGGCCCCTCCGTCTCACAGCATCTTAATTCCCCAGGAGCCGAGCCTTGGCAAGGGGAAGGAGCTGCTTATGCAGAACAAATGGAATCAATCAAAACAAAAGGCAGCGGGCCTGCTTCTATTTATTACCCATCCAAGGGTTTAAAACGCATCCACAGACATCCACAGCCATATGGAGAAGGGGAACCCACTGGGGCCACCCCGGCGGGCAGGGAAAGGCAGGGCCAGCCATGCCCGCGGTGCTCGGACGCAGGTGCACACACCACTGGCCGGCCATTCGCCCTGCTCTGCCCCTGGGCTGCTCCACCAAGCCCCTGCCCAGGGTCTTGGGGACACCCTCCAATCTCTCGCAGCTTTTTTAGCCCTCTGTGTCGCACCCCCAGCCCATTCCTCAGGACCGCACCGGTCCCCAGCCACCCGCCGACTAGGGACCATGCCACCGAGCAGCCTGGGCGCGTGGAGCAGAGAGGGACGAGAAGTGGGGCACCGGTGCCTGCCCGAAATAGCCAGGCTGGGTGCGGTGCAGCCCCTGCAGCACCATCTCCACGGACGCTGCAGGTGCTCGGGATCCAGCAGCAGGATCCAGCCCACACTGCCAAGCGAATTGAATCTGTGCCTGCTTTCTCAGTGCTGCCTGCTAACAGATTCCCTGAGCTTCAGGCAGCTTCTCACCTCTCCCTCGGCCTTATCAGCTCATGGAAGAGGTGATGCTGGAGGTACCTCTCCGCTCCCTTCCCAGCTGGGGCAGCGCTAGCACTCTGGCATCGAAACAGAAGTTGGCAGCGGTGAGGAAGGCCAGCAAGAGACGATTTATTAATGCGCTGAGGCAGCAGCCAGGCAGAGGCAAGTCAGGGCCTGCACGCCGGAGGGACAAGCTGGCTCGCGGCAGATATGGCCAAGAGGACCTGCCGGGGGAAGGCGCCTTTGTGGCCAGGGCTGCTGCGAAACACCATGGACTCCTGTCCTACTTGGCTGACCTGACACCGAGACCAACTCATGGCTAACAGCAGACCTGGGTACGGTTGCCCAAAGGTCCTGCTCCTCAGGCTGGCACCTACAGGCAAGCCATGCTGGGGTGCAACCTGCTCTTCTTCCCTATGCATGCCCAGCACATGCACCGGGATGTGCCTCAGTTTCCCCTTGCTGTCAGACATCGCCTACCCTGCTCTGCGACCCAGCTCCAGCGCAGCAGCAGGACCTGCCGAGCTTCACCCACCTGCAAATCCTGGGACATGATCATCGCAGAGGCGGCGAAGGGCTGGCTCCTGCGGGTCTTGGCTCCAGTTCACAGCCCCCTGCGAGGGCATTGCGCCCCAGCCCGGCGTTCAGCCAGGCTGTGCATCGAGAGCGAAATGACGCCACGCTGCTGCTCGCTGCCAGCACGTGGGGCGCAGCCATGTGTTGCACAGCCATTACCCAGGCAATTAGGAGATGCCAGCTGGGCTTTGTGGATATCAGAGAACAAACCGGGCCATGCATCTCCCCTCGGGGTCTCGGGCTCCTCCTTGGCTGAAGCTCAGCCCTTCCCACCGACCTGGGGCTCCCCATTGAATCCCTCCAGGGCCCCACTGCTGGACCTGCCACATTAACTGTGTTTCTGGGCTGATGTGGGGTCCCGGGCACTCAGGGGTGTGTGTGGGGGTTGTCTGGGGCAGGGCAGGACTCTCACATCATGCTGAGGATACTAAGGGCTCAGCTGGAGCCCACAGCCAAGAACCCCCACAGGAGCCCAACAGGTCCAGGCAGGGACAGCCCAGTCCTCTGCCCTGTGCCCGGGAGCATGTCCCAGCCCGGGCGGGGGATGGTACTCTGCGGGAGCTGATGCTGGGCATGGGGTGATGCTGGGCAGGGGATGCTGCTGGGCAGGGGGTGATGCTGGGCAGGGCATGATGCTGGGCAGGGGATGCTGCTCTGCAGGGGATGCTGCTGGGCAGGGGGTGATGCTGGGCAGGTGATGATGCTGGGCAGGGG
>WAAD01018835.1:631394-663690 GCA_013389945.1 Fregata magnificens
GGGATGCGCTGCCCCGACCCTCGTCCCGGGGGAGGGGAAGGGATGCGCTGCCCCGACCCTCGTCCCGGGGGAGGGGAAGGGATGCGCTGCCCCGACCCTCGTCCCGGGGAAGGGGAGGGATGCGCCGTCCCTTGTCCCGGGGAGGGGAAGGGATGCAGGGACGGGACGGGGGGCCCGGGGCCAGCCCCGGTTCCCGCAGCAAGGACTCGCCGGCTCCCCCGCCGGGAGCGTGGTGCTGCAGGGAGCGGTGGCGGTGGGGAAGACGACGGGACATAAGAGAAGGGGGGAAACCAGCCCAAAAACCCAGCTCAGCAAGGAGCGGGTCCAGGGATGAGGGTGCCAGGAATGTGCAGCCTCGGCAGGCAGGCAGGGCGGACACTAGTGCCTATTCAAGAGCAGGCACAGGCGCCTATTGTTCCGGGGGCCCCGCATGAATGTTTGCAGTTTTAATTGCAAAAACATTTGCTAATTCCGCTCAGGAATGAATTTGGGCTCATTTGTTGTCTGGCTATTAATAGTGGGGGGGATGAGGAGGGGGACGGCAGCCGGTGGGCTTGCATTGCCCTCCCCCAGTCTGCCCAGACGGCAGAAGGAGAACATGGGGTGGAGTGGGGTTAGGGTGACAACCAGCAACTGATTACTAAAATACCCGGGGCTGTGCACGCATGCACATGTGTACAGACACGCAAATAACTGGTTTGGGTCAACTCAAGACTGAAACGTATTGAAATACTTTAAACAGTTTATCTAAGGACGAAACAATTCTCCAATGACTCCACATAACTTTGCAGAGCCTCTTGGGCCATAAATAAAGTGAGATTTGGGCACTATTTACCAAAAAAAAGTGAGCGGAGGGGTGAGAAGAAGACTCTGACACACATCTGCGAGGAGGAGATGGATGGTTGTCACGCGCTCCAGGGTCTGTTGTTCACTTGCTTTTTGGTCTGTAGCACAAACAGTTTCAGCAGGAGAAATTGGGAGTGCCTAATCCTGGAGCACCGCATAGTCTTCCAGGTGCTAAGTGCTAACTCTGGATTCGGATGCTCCCTTTGAATGAGAAAAATGACAAACTTAACTGTTCCTTACAGTTGGGCTGCAAGGTAGAAAGGTACCCCATTTGCTTCCTCTGTTATGTGAGCACTGCCCAAGTGTCCCGTTGAATCTGGCCTAAAAGATAGCAAGACTGGAAATGAACTACAGATACTTCTGCATTTCTTTAGACAGACAAAAGTTGCTAAAAACAGCCAAACACCACTAGTTTCACACCTCTGCCTGAGAACATTTATCTGGTGAGTAAATCAAGTGGTAACAGGGTTTGCTCTCTAAATACAATGGGTTCTGGCCAAATCAAAGTGCCTCATCGTGTACTGATTTCCAGCTGTTTCCAAATGTTTTCAAATGCCCAGAAGAGTGGGCAGAAGCAAGGCCAAGAATGAAAAAGTTTATTCTGCCACACTTGACTTTACGTACTGGGGGGCATCCCACTAAGTTCAGGTTACGCTGTCAGCAGTACATAAAATCAAACATGTACTGAAGACTGCAGGGTTGGTGCTGGATAGTGGGATAGGAGTGAGACCATAAGGATGCGTTTGATGCCAACTGACTACTTGGGAAAAAAAAAAGGGGGGGGCAAAAAAGGAAGCTGGCAAAGCTAACAAGATGCTGAGATCCCAAGCTACAAAACTCTGACTTTTATGCTTTAGACTATAAGCATGCTTCAGACTATAAGGTGCTGCGTAGACTATAAGCGCTGCAGAGCAGGGATTGCCTCCTCCTGCGGTGTTATTGCCAGAACAGATCCTACTCTTGAGCATGGCCTTAAAACATTGCCATGAAACAGGAGCCAGTGAAGCATGGAAGTATTCAGTGCGTATCCAGCTCTAGGCACTAAAAGCATCTAAAGATTCTGCACATCAGGGAAATGCCATGGTCATAATTATACTAGCGGAAGTTATTGGCATCAGTGATGGAAAGTGGGGCTTACAAGTGACATCAATGTTATGTCCTACCTTGAGGCCTCTGTTGCAAGCTTCCCCGTGGAAACAAACATTTGGATTTTGAGAATTTCACATGCTAGACTGAGGGCAGAGCTGTGGAGCCCTTGCCAAAACCCTCAAGTGTTTTCTGTTGAAAATAAAACATGTTGATACCTTATAGTCCCTGATGGGGAGATCTGGCAAGTCCCTGGCACATTTCAGTTTTAAAGCTCAACGTATACAGATTTCCCTTTGATTTAATTCTGAGGTTTTGGTAATATGTTGGATTTTGCAAAGGGCTTTTCAAAATCTACAGAGTAGAAGTTCTCATTTCGTTTTTTTTTTTTTTTTTAAATGTACGAAGTCCATCTGTCCCAGCCACCAACAACTGTTCCGAGTCAGCTGTCAGTGCCAAAAAACCACTCAGTGGAAACGTTGTTAGCTGTACTGCAGTTATGATAAGTTGCTTGTTGGTATTTTCTGATGGGAAGTACATGCAGTATTGCTTTCTTTTCAACAGGCAGTAAAAATCGGGACAAACAGCTTGGAGAGCCATGCCAAAATCAGACACTTAATAACATCTTCAAAAAAATTCTTAGGAAGGGCTTGGTGTTCCTATTTGGGTAAGCAATATCTGGCATCACCACCAAAGAGTAGTTGGATGCACATCTACTTTACAGCTGTTGACAAAGAACGTGACACCAGCACATTCCCCCTTGCTCTGAATACTTCTGAGAATTACTTGGTTACTGAAGCACAAGTAGATTCAAAGAGTAAAATGTGGTTTTTTTTAGTGAGGAGAAAGAGCTGTGGGCTGAGATGTTGCTCTGATCGTGAACTTAGGTTCTTTTACTGACCTGTTTATTTTCCTTGTACAAGTTGAATTCTGGGTCTCTTGGCCTGCTGCAACCGTTGTTCAATTATCTGACCACACACTGAGGATTTGCACCAGGAACACAGGTTGAGTTGCCAAAAATCACCTAAACAAGTAAATAAAGCAGAATGAGCTTCTGCATTTAGCTTCACAAATAAGGGCAAAAGCTGCTCTACTTAACAGCTGTGGGTGGGCCTGGTTTCTGAGCTTCCTGCCAGTTTGCCCCTAACTTTAGCCATCTCCAAAGGGTAAAACATTGGTTAGCCCCGACTTGCTCCTGCTTTCCTTGCAGCTGACTTGGATTGTTATTTAAGTTTCTCTTGCAAATTGCATTCACTGCTTTATCATCCTTTGCAATGAGTGTTTGTGTGTTGAAGCAGAACTGGCCTCCCAGTTGTATATTTAGAGCTAATGCTTCACAGTTAATTGCATCAAGCCCTGATGATCCGGAGAAGGTTCGTGAACTCCTTACAGAGCAGGCCTGAAGTGGTGGGAGGGAGTTAGCAATGGGAAAGATTTCCACAGACCAACAGGATCCCGAGTCCTCAAGAGTCCTTTTCTGCAAAACAAGAGCGTGTATTGCTAGCGTGCCCCTCAACAAGATAAAACAACTGCTCTATGTGTAAAAGCTGGTGGCCTGCTTTGAAACTGCTGTTTTTATATAAAGAGATGAATTCAAGATATAAAATTAATTAGGATAATTACATTCTCAATCTGGCTTCTCTATCAACTGGAATATGAACTGCACCATCTTTTTCCAATTGATAAGGGCTGTTTGCCTTCCCTCTGAACCCCTAGGGAGTATCATGTTTTTATGAGACACAGGATCAAAACCAAATTAAACCACTAAACGTCAGTTCCATGTAGTAGAGGAGTAAGGGTGTGTACCATGCAACAAAACCCATTCCTTCGCTGAGTCAGGCCACGGCCTAAGAACCAGTTAATGGCTTTAATTGCACTAATGAATGTTCTGGACACAGTCTTAATTTTCACCCAGAGGGGCTGGATTGCTGTTTGGGTACAGTTCTGTCAATAGCTGCGCTTGGGGCAGAGGAAATACCTGCTGGGTTGCAGTCCTCAAACTCCCATGCTGGAAATGAGAGTTTTCAGTTTCAGAAAAATCAACAATAACATAAAAACTGGACTTTTTTTTGGCTGGAAAGTGCAGGTCTCTGTTTGCTTATGACCTTTCAGAGCACTAACACCCTCAGTATTAACTTGAGATTAGAGGTGTTGTTTGGAGAGTTTAATTCTTTAGTTTCTAGAGACTTACCAGCAAAACAGTACCTCTGTGGGGAACAGGACAGCAAGGCACTCCATGGACTTCACCAGAGCATTGGTCTCAAGGGTAACCAACTCCTCACAAACTTCTGCTCCTCATTTTAGATAAGCGGAGGTCAAGCAGGCTTCCTCTGGGGATAAGCGTTGGGGGAGGTGTATATTAACGATGTTTCCTGCACAAGAATGGTCAGCTGAGGTTCTGTTATCACTTCTTCCTCAGCAGTCACTAACTTTGATTGCCTTGCTGCATTTCATACTGTAAGAAAGCTTTGTGTGACTCCTGTGCAGAAGTTCAGCTGTCTAACACACAGCTTGGAAGTGCAAAACCAAGACAGCTGCATAATTGAGCTGGTGCCCAGTTCTTATTAGAGCAGCATCCTAAGTCAGGCCTTTAAATTTCTTAGAAAAAACACTAATGCACAAGAAATGAGGCCTAGAGAGGGTGTTCCTCTGCAGTTCTTAAGCGTCTTGTCAAAGCTTCTTCTCTGCTGCGTTGGGTATTGACGGAAATTACTTTTGGTGCGTGTTCCAAACCAGACAAAAGAGCAGCAAATGCAGAAGCAAAATTTATAAATGCGAGTTGGGGGGGTGTGGGCTGTGGAAATCACCTCTGCAATTTCCCCTGCTCCTGAGAGCACAGCTGGGGAGGATTCCCATGAGCTCACCTGCAGACTGCCCAGAGCCATCAAATGGGAGTCCAGTCAACACTGGAATGGCATTAACTAATTAAAAAGAAAACCAGCCACATACATGCTGCAACCTGACAGCCCACAGGTACTGGAGATAAGCTCAAAAAATTAATGGGAATTGTTCTGTCATGCAAGAATCACTTGTCAGTATAAATAATATAATGTATTGGGTTATGTAGTGCCCCTCGTGGGATGGAGCGCTGCGCTTAACACAGAGTCAGTTACAAGGGGAAATGAAGGTCTCAGCGCAGCAATAGATGAAGTAGATGAAATTAAATTGTGTTCAGATAATGTTCCATGTTTTCTTTTTCTTTTTTTTTAAAGTCATAAATCCCAGGGATTTTAGAGTTAAAGCCAGAACACACTCTAACCTACTCCCATCAATGTACCTGATTATTACAACACAAATGTAAGATCAGCAGGTTTTTAAGAGTCCTCTTTAATTCATTTGGGCACAGCTGGCTCAACTGAAGACATTGAGCTTTAGAACTGCAGTGTGCCAGGGAATTACTATATCTTTGGCATGTGGCTAAAAGGTTGCAGTTGACAATGTTCAGCAGTATTTCAAGATTTTTAATCGCACTATTAAAAATATATTTTGGTGGCCTAGGTAAGATTTTCTGCTGAGCTGGAGAAATCCACTGAAATCTAAGGGGATTTGTTCCCATTACTAGGCTGTGTTTCTAACGCCCATCGCCTCTTCTGAAAATCCCCGCCTTAACAAACTTTGGGGCAATTCCTTATATCAGCGGCCAGCATTTTACAGGTAGGACGTAAAGTAGGGCACTTTGTTTTAGAGAGTGGAAGTATAATACTTCTAAAAATTCAGGTCCATTGAAAGTGTCCAACTTCCCTGCTCACTCCCCCACCTGAGACACCTAATTCACTTGCAATTTTTGACAGTCTTGTCCAGTATGTCTCAAGATGTATAACCATGAAGTCCTTTAATGGTTGCTGAAGGAGCCCATAATAGTCTACATATTCAAAGTAAGTCAGAATTTTTGTTTCATTAGCAATAAGGAATAAGACTGGCAAACAATGCCATGAAAGAGAGCTGTTTTGAGAAACCAAGCTTACCTTTTAACAAGGCCAGCAGTGCTCTGCACAGCAGTCCTGCTTTTCATTCCCAACAGAAAGGTTCCTGCCACTTTACATCTCTCTGGGGTGGCTGTGTGCTCTCTCAGGCCTGCTTGAGTGGAGTCTGTTGCACAGCTGAGGACTTAATGATTTTGTCTGCACATAAATGTACAAGGCTGTCCTTGATCTTTTAGGCCAAGATCAGCCAAGGAGACAATATTTTTGTTTTGCTAGGGTGCTATCCTTGGAAAACAAAGGCCTTGACAGATGTTACTGCTTTTACCTGCATTACAGTAGCTTGTATGGCTTCTGTTCACAGATCAGTGTCTGTCTTTGCTAGATGCTGTCAAAAAAAAAAAAAAAAAAAAAAAAAAAAANAGAAAACTCACTATACCCATTTGTGTCCTCACCGAATGAGAGCTACCCAAAAGACTAATTCATTGCGCTATTGGGCTGCCATAAAGACGAGGAGCGTTCCTTAGAGTATTGGATGATAATGGCTGCATGAGCAGCCCTTGAATCACAGCAGTGGAAAGAACCAAGTGTCCATAGGCAAGGCAGTGTCTACCACATACCCCGAGGATCCATTAAGGAGATTGCTGCCTGCTAATGGACTTCCTCCTGAGGCGCTCTGGCTGCTAACACTCTCTTGAATGATTTCCGGGAGCTTATACAGTTAACGGCAGGGAAGGTGTTGCAAAGTCCTGCAGTTCTTGCTGGTTCTGTAAAATAGCTTTTATCCCCTCAAAGGATCTTATCAACAGCTATTTTTAATACACACTTAAATCTTTGCTTTAATCTTTTTCTTCTGCATTGATCTCTGCAAAAGCCCAAAGATAAATATTTCTTTAAGCCCACCATGTTGTTCGGAGTTAGTTATTTTTAGAGCCTGGAAAACATCCGCTCTGTAGTAGCAAGGTCCTCTGCATCAGTAACGTACCGTGGAAGGGGAAGTCCCAGCTCTATGCACAACAGCGACTTGTACCTCTGGACCAGCCCTGACTTGCCCGGCCGGTGGGAGTCCCCCATCCTTGGAAGAGTGGGTTGTTTTTGTTGAGGCGTTTAGATACCAACAACCAAGGTGGAAGGAGTAATACACAACCCCCTATTAGCGTGAATGATCTGTGCTTTGCTGATAGGACTGGATACACATGCCATGGAACAGGTTAGCTTCAACCGCCATGGATCTCCTTGTTGATCTAGTAGCTCTTACAGCAGAGGAGATGCCAGCTTGTTTCCCTCTTTGGTCTTAGCTACTCTGCTGGGATTGCACGTAGTGTACATCGATGGGGCTGGTCTGATTTCTCAGGGAGTGAGGAGGCAATGGCTTATCTCATTTCTTGTGCACGAGCAAATAGCTATTAGTTGGCTACAGCTTGGTTGGTGCTGATGGAGTTGCCTTTGAACTGGCGATCTGGAGATGAAAGGCAGAGTGCCTTCTAATCACCTCCTGAGTCTCATGGGTTCTTCCTCAAGCAGAACCGGCTATTTGAGTTGGTAAGCATCCTGATGTATCTGGTGTTTTCCCTTCGTTTTGGCCAGTTTTCAACATCCCATAAATAACAGTGCAGTGCGGAGCTCTGCCTCCCAAAGCTGCCTTGTGCGTGCTGGAGGGGAGGTTAAACCAGGTACTAACTTCTTTCTTCTTCCATCAAAAATCCTCTGGTGGGCCTGGCCAACACACAGCTGTCCTCACCCACAGGCACTGCACGCTCTCCCACACAACAGGGCAAGATAAGCCCTTTGAAGTCTGCGTTTGGGCTGGCAGCAGCTTCTAAGGCACTCCAGTGCCCTCCTCTCCCAGTTGCCAAATGCGACTTGAGTTCTCCAAGTCAACAGCTGAGCTACGATCAGGGCCGATAAGTCTGCAGTGCTGGATTGCTGGGGCTTTGCCAGGGGACAGGGGGGACTCCAGATTCCAGTTCATTTGCGGTGCTCTGTGAGCATGGGAGGACTCGGGGGTTTTTTCCCAACGTTGCGCCGAGGCGTGCTTGTCGCCCGCCAGCAGCCTGCTGTTGGTCAACAATAGCGATTGTTCTCCTCGCCTGGGGAGGTTCCTGGTGTTCTGCTGCAGGCTCCTTGATCCTCCTCTTTCCGCAAATATTTGGAACAGATCCTGTTTGGCCGTTTTGACGGTTTGACTCAGCTATTAGACGACAAAGGCAAGCTGGACTAAGGTTCACTGTGATAACAGGTAGCTCTGTGAAGAGGGGAGGTGAGGGTCAAATTCAGAGATGAGGCAGCATGCTCTGTGGGAGAAGCACAGAGGGTGTGCAGTGACCTGGCCTCAACTGTTAGAGCCGGAGCTGGGTTGCATGCGGCAGTTCTGCCTGCTGCATGTAAGGGGATCCCTAACCTTCTTGGCTGTAATGCTGCAGAGTCTCCAGGAGAGCGTGTTTTTGGAGCTTCTTGTGTTCTAGTGACAAACGTCAAAATTCTGGCTGCTTAAATATTTACCAAGAGCTTTCCAGTTCCTGGCTCATCCTCGGTCACTTCTGAGACACACATGTAATACGTCTCACATCTGTCACTCAGCTTCACGTTCTGGATGTGAGGCAAAGTCTTTCTTTGCTACAAAGGCTTCCCTCTTTTCCTCCCTCCCTGGTTTCCTTTTTCTATCTGTCCCCCTCATTGAGAAGCAGTAGCTCCTTCAAAGAAATGCGAGGGAGCCCGTTTGCAGAATTTACAGCTGCTTCCCGAGGCTTGAGTGTCCTCCTCTTTAACAGCAAGCTGTTAAGCATGTTCTTAAGTGGGAAGATAAGTGGTGTTACGCTCCTTTCATCTTCTGGCTCAGAGCAGGCTGGAGATAACTGATAAGGGGATGACAGCAAGGAAGATGCATAGGCACCTTTGGATTTAATTCCTACTTTGCAAGGCAGTCTTTAAAGCACATCTCTGGTGGGAACACAGGCTGGTAAAATAAAGCTGGTCCTTCCTTTCTCAGCATATGTCTTCTCCTCATGTCTCTGAGGCAGATCCTCAGTCTGTGCCAGCAGAGCCGGTGCAGAGTGAGCTAGGTTCTCCATTTCAGAGCCCTCCTTCTGGTGCTGACATTCGAGGGACTTGGCTTGAGTTGTCTCTAGACACTGTTTCGGCTGGTGATTTCATTTCCACATTTCTTTTTTTACAGCAGTCCTTTGCGGATTTGAGCTGTACTTTAAACAGGGCTGCATTTGCAGTACGGGAGTAGCACTCTTGCACATGATGGGCAAAGCTGCATTCCTCTGCAAGGATCTGTAAGAGAGCACACATCAGCGACAGCTTCACGTGGGTGGGAGTCTTCAGACCACTCTTTAACAGACTGTGCATTCAGTTCCAGAATTCCTGGTTTAGTCCCTCGTCTGCTGGCTGAAACAGGTGGCAAGCACATGCCTGTAAGGGTCTTTATTGGGGGTGGTCTTCAAGGCCAGCTGTATCCAGCCCACATTCCAGCTGAGTCCCTCTACCTCATCTCCTGGCCTAGCTGGCTCTGGGCCATCCAGCCCAGAGGTTCCTAACCACGCACAGGCACACATGCTGCTCCTTGAAAACAAACCACTTGAAAGTAGTGTGTCTGTGGCCCAAGCCTGTGCCAGCCTGCTGCATTTTCCTCCAAGGAAACGGGGAAAAGTGGTTGGGGCAGAACGTGTCAAAACCTCAACGACGCCTCTGGGGCACGCACGCTGCCTGGTGTGGCAGAGAGCCGCTGCTCATCCCACGTCCACATGAGGGGAGACAGCAGCTGCGTGACTCCAGTACGTGGCAGGAGAGGTTGCCTCCACAGTAGCACGTACCATAGTCTCCGTTGGTAACAACGGTAGCTGTGCAGATGAAGTTGGTGAGCTGCTGGGCACGCCAGGCCCAGGAACGTAGGTAAAAGTTGAGCTATTTGAGTCAGGGAGTTAAAGCCTTCGGCAGGGTTTTGGCACAGTTTGCAAGCAAGCGTGATCCAGAGGAGACAATGCCTACTGCACTGAGAAGACTGCACCCAGGTGCTGCTGTTGAGGAGGCTTCAAAGGAGCCCTAGCTAGCGCCAGGCTGTTTCCAAGTGTCTACTCCTGTCTCTACCGTTGTGTTAAACAGAGACTTCTGCTCCCAGTACTCTGCGTGGTGGCAAGTCTTTTACAGATGAGGCTACAAACCTTCCCACAGCAAACCCCTGTCTATCTGCCTGGCAAGCCTCCCCTCTGCTTTATCTGGGGAGCTGCTGCATAGCTGAGCAGAGCTGGTTTTCCCACCCTAGAGCTCTTGCATCACAGCCCAAAGTGTGAACAGAGGCTGCAGCCTCCCTCTCAAATCAGCCCCCAGTGCATCTGCACCTCACTGTTACTCAGCACTTTTCACTGACAGGGAATTAAGTAGGATATCTAGGTCATTGTGAGCCTGTCAGGAGGAATCGTCTCCTGTAGACCTCATTATCAAGGCTCTTTCTGCAATTCCAGACTTCAGAACAATTGCAGCCTGGTTCCCTAAACACTGACTAATGAGACAGAGCTGTTAGCAGCATTTTGCTAAATAAAGGCTGTTTCTGCCTGAGACAGAATAAAGCCAGACTAGATTTTCTTAGCCGTCTCTCACACAGAAGGTATTTCAAAGGACCCTTATTAAAATAATGAGCTAGATGTTGCTCTTGTGGTGGCTGCATGGGGTCAGTGCTTGATGCTAGTGCCAGGTGCTTCCCCAAAGCAGTGACTTCAAGTAACTTGTGCTCAAGTGACCTAAAAATCTCTCCAGCTTTCTTGGTTTCAAAGTATCTTGAGCATTTACCTGAGCTCCTGTGACTTTGTCCTGCTCTGATAGTGACTTACTGCCTCATGGTGGACAAGCTGCTTGTAGCTCTCGGTGACCTCCATTTCCTTGGGTGCCATAGGAAGATATTCTTTGATCTCCAGGTCGTAGCAAAGCTTGCTCAGCATTTGTGCACATGGCTTTGGAAAGGTAAGGGACCCAGCGTCTGAGCAGGTGGGACAAGTGGGACTGCCAAGAGAACTGCCTTGTATGGCTGCTTTTCAAAGGAGCTGGAGGTTTGCAGATTGCCGATAGGAGGCAGGTGAGATTTCTGCTTGTACCTGGCTGCCGAGCAGAAAAGACAGCCCCCACTTGAGTACTCTGAGGCCAGGTAACTTCTGTTGATCTTCCTGTAATGAGATTTTTCATCCTATCTCTCTTCCTGTTGTCAGAAGGGCCTGGATTAAAGACGAACTCTGAAGCATGATGGGATGGGTCTGACTGCCTCTGCTTGGAGCAGGCACAGGAGAGCTGGTGATTATTGCTTGGCCAGTTTGCAGGTTTGTTTGAAGTGGTGCTTTGATGTGGCAATGGGAGTCGATGGAAGGTAAACGGTGTCTAGACAGGTTTTTCTCACTCTCTGTTGTTGTCTCTGAAGCAGCAGAAATGGTGCCAAACAGGCTGAACGGCTCCAGGATGTGAGAAGCAGAGCTATTTCCAGAAAGATGGAACAATTGTTCTTCAGGAGAATCCAAACCAGCTCTCGCTGAACCCTTGTCGAACCTCCTGCAGGTGGAACTGCTCCTCTCTGTGCCC
The DNA here is from genome assembly GCA_013389945.1 of Fregata magnificens. Taxonomy (NCBI): domain Eukaryota; kingdom Metazoa; phylum Chordata; class Aves; order Suliformes; family Fregatidae; genus Fregata; species Fregata magnificens. The sequence goes on from WAAD01018835.1 coordinate 642,815, forward strand.
CACGCACTGCCTGGATCAGTTAATTGCAGCTAGATACTATTAAGAGTGAGCAAGGGGAAGTCCAAGAGGTGGCTGGTGTGTTTCCAGGTGAGCTGGCATGGCAGAGAGTTGCAGGAGAGGTCCACTAACCAGTGCTCTGGCTGGCCGGGTTGGGAATCCAGGAGGTCAGTCGATTTCGGCAGCGTTCAGAGAGGGATCAGACAGGCTCCAGCAGCAGTATGCTGAGAAAAGACTTCCTCAGTTTGGCTAGCTGGATGCTGCCAGGATTTGCCCAGCAGAGCTGGCCTACATGCCCAGTAATAACTGTAGCCAGTGGTTCTGCTACACTGGGAGGGAAAGAAAAGGCAGGCCACGATCTAGAGAGACTTGTCGCTGGCTGGCAAGCTCTGCTCTCAGCGCTGTCTTGGCTCTGATGTGCCATCTCCCCCAGGCTGTTAGGGAGGGGAAGTGGAGACTGCATTCAAATGCCTATTGTCTGTCCTTCAGCTGGGAGCAGAGCCAGAAGAGAGAGGCACTCTGGCAGCATCTGATACAGGGGGCAGATGTTAGGGGAAACATACTCATCCGTAAAATGCTGTCACTGGGATTTTCAAAGGAGCCTCAAAGGTTAAGTGCCTATGTGTTGGAATGTGTACATGAAGGTCAAGAGAGGAATCCTGGGCTCCTGGGATTCCTGCTGGGCTTGGGGAAGCTTTCTGAAGGTAGCTCTTGCCACTGGGACAAACCCTCGTGCAGCATCTGTGGGTTGTCCAGGTGACTGCTGTTCTCAGCCCCATTTGTTTAAGCATAGCTGGGGAGAAGGGCAGAGCCACACAGTGCCAGGTCTAATCTCTTGTGGGGGCCTTCAGAGGTGTGCAATTGAGTTCAGTCTGGCTCCCTTCTCCTGTAGCCAGCTGCCAACTTCTGCAAGCATGAGCTGAAAGGAGAGTATTTCCTGCCCCTGCCTGTCCTCTCCCTTCACCCCTGCCAAAGTAGGGCTCGGCCACAGGTTTCAAGCAGAGCTGGAAACTTGGCACTGAGGCAAGGAGCAGAAAAGAGCCCAGCTTGCTCTCCTCTGTCTGGGTTGGCTTCTGTACTGCTGTGGGGAGTACAAATATGTTCCCAATCTGTTTGCTTCACTGACGTGACTCCAAGACACACAGGCAACAGATACACTGACCAAGAAGGGGCCATTGTTAGAGGGACCTTCTTGACTGTGGCTGTGCTGTAACCAACCGACCACTGCTGCTCTCCAGCACTGGACTGCAGCCTCCCCCATGCTTCATTCACAGGATCCAGAGCGCTCGATCCTCCTGGGTCCCCCAGCACGTTAGTACAGACAAGCCAGGGCTTTGTTCCTGTTTTACTCAATTTGTCCATCTATGTGCCCTGATCTGGCCTTTTGATTTACATGCCCATCTCTGGCAGGCAGGTATTAAATCAAGCTGTAGATAAAAGAAGTTACAAGCATTGCTTCCCCGTGAACCACCCCAGACATTCACTGACACATTGCTAATTGCGCATAGGCAGACAGCCTGAGCAGGCAGATCCCTTGCTCTGTGCTGGAGGCTGAGCAGCGAGGAGCCAGGGGAAGGGAGTGATGGACTGATGGACAGGTTAGCATTTTGGCTAAGGAGGAATAAGGGCCCCAAGAGAAGCAGAGAAGAGGAAGGGAGTTACCTCATTTGCTTCCAGGAGCCAAAGCAGGGTTGTCCTCTGAGAGGTATTTCCTTAAGCTTTATCCAGTCCGATTTTAGTTGCAACTTTTATGAACAATAAAGGCGTCCATGGTTTCCCTTGGAGGAACTGGAATGAATCCAAACAGATTTTAGTGCTGAGAAGCAGATCCTGTTATTAATGTCAGCCTAATCATTTCTTTATATCTCCTTCCCACCTTTTTTGCCATTCATACTCCTAAAAAGCCTCCAGGCAGTCATCAAGTCCAGTCCACCCTCTTCTTTAACTGCTTCTGAAATTGCAGACCAGATTGCAGCCTCCCCTGGCTTTTAGGGTCTGTGAGAGCATTTAATATGCCTGCACCAGACTGGTGGGGGGATTGTCCCCCGTGCCTCAGGAGAGACCTGGCAACGTCACATGTAAACCCCAAAGCCAGCAGGACAATGAAACGGAGCTAAGCTGAACTGGGGACCAGCACATAGCCAGGAATGATCTTCCATGCAGAGCTGCAGCCCTCCTGGTGCTGGGCCTGTGTCTCTCTGGGAAAAGGGCCTCTGACCAGGACTCAACTGGGAGCATTTGGCTGAGAAAATTCTCTGCTAAAAATAGCAGCAGGAGATGTTTGAGGAGAAAAACAAGTCAGGGTCTGGGAGAAGTTAGTTCCCAGATATGTGGCTAATTCAGCTCTCCTGGGACAAGTAATCTTTTAACCCCTCCATGCCAAGGCTCATTTCTGCTCTATTAAATGAGCTTGCCTTGGTCAGGAATCCAGGTTGGGACCAGCCAGAATGGCTTTCGTCCTCACTCTTTGCTCTGACATGGCATTACTTTCCTCCCTCTTCTCCTGCTCATTTATGCCAGCATATTCCTAATAGTGCAATAGTGCTCTATGTCAAGCTTTTCATCTTTATCTGTCTGTGACTTCATTTGGGCTCCCTTTAATTCCCAATGTACTTCCCTAGAAAATAATCTCTATTGAACCCTGCAGCGCAACTCCCTCTGCAGGTTTGCAGCCTATGCTCAGGCTGATGTTAACAAGGTAAGTCTTTTCAGATCTGTTTGCATGATTCAGGGCTGCCCCTAGAACAATATTCCCCCAACTCACACGTCTTCAGGCCTGCACATGGCTCGTGCAGCTTTCTACTGAATGCCTTTTTCCCTTATGGATCTGCATCCTTTGTTCTGACAGATTCACTGCAAAGCTTCAAAGCTGCCTTACAGAAGACAGCCCCACCTCTCCAGCGTGGAATGACGGCAGTAGTTTCACAGGCTCTCGGTCGCACGCTCATGGGCAGATGTGAATGTTCCCTTGGTGCTTGCAGTCAGTCTCTTGCAATGTTTTGTGCAACGCATTAGCTAGACAATTCTGTTTTATACCCGAGGCTAGAATTATACACACAAAAAAGACAAAAATGATACTGTAAAATTGGAAAAAATATTCTTAAAAAGAGAGCTGTTTTCAGTCTTGTCATAAATGATTTCTCTGTGTGCTTGCTCACGCCCTCTCCTGTTCCCTTCTCTAGCCTACTCTCAGCTCTTGGCTCTGATGACTACTACTCTCTTCCCAACTCCCCTTTTCCACAGGAGGATGACATTGTTGGTCTCTGATAGGCAGAACTTCGGATCTGTGTTTTGTTGGTCAAGCTATAGGCTGGAGGAGAACGGAGGATCAAGAGATTAGAGTCACAGACAGCGGAATAGAGGATTATAGGCTAAAACCCTGCAAGTCTCTGTATTGATGGTTGGGACACAGCCAGACACTAAACAGTATTGCAAAGCCTGGTGCTGATAGCATATCCGCTTATTTCCTGTCTTTGCATTTCAGGCAGCTTTTGATATATGTGTCCTCATCAAAAGCCAGGGTCAGGCAGGTACCGAGCATCCTAGCTCCTGTCGAAGTCAAATACCTGCTGAGATCAAGTCTGTGCGTTGGCTGGCGCGCAGCCTGGAAAACGTCACTTTGGCTTATGAGATTCTCAGCAATCCTTGAGTCAAATTCCCACACAAGACAAAAATAAAGGAACTTGCCCCTTTTCCCGTTACAGTTCATTCTGTCTCCCTGATTCTGGCCATAGATCCCTGCCATGTCTCACTGACCTGACTCTGCCCTGGAGACTTCCCGTAGCATCTGTCTGCTGCAGTGAGAGCCCTGCCGGGAGGAAGGGCGAGGACAGGAGGAAGACCATTGCCCCCGGCTCTTATCACAGTTATCTGCTGGTTCCCTCCCACTTTGCACTAATTTGGTATCAGCATCTGCCACTTTGGGGAGGAAAGGGACTTGCTGAAGTGAGAAATAACGTAGGATGTGCCTGTATGGCAATTCTTGGGGCTGGCTGGGGAAACAATGGAAGGCGAGTGGGAATAGGCAGGAAGGGTTGGTTTCAAATCTGCCCTGTGCAAATACTCCCACTTCTCTTCAGTGCTCACCATTTCTGTTCCTGGCCTTTGCTTTTGCTGTTTTAAGGCACTCTCATCCAGTAAACAGATCACAGAATGGTATATCCATGGCTAGGTGAAATAGTGCGTTCCTTGCTCTTCCTGTGACTTCCCATTCCTCAGTTTTTCCTCCAGTGAACTGGAACTGTACATCCTTACTGAATTGCAGGGGACACTGAATCTGAAGGGACTGAGGCATCACTGCTAAATGTGCAGCACTTTAACAGATGAAAATGATCATGGGAAACACTGCATGTGAGAACCTCAGCAGACATCCAGGGGCACAGCCAGTTGTATTCCTTGGGTTTTCATGCCCTAAAGCAGAGGTGGGGATGAGCTGACCTCCGGAGATCCCCTCATGTCCCATTTTCTGTGAATGCACTTACTTTCATGGTCCGTATTGGCTGTGAGCCAGACCAGTTTGAAGACGTAATTATGCTGTCCATTTGTTAATGAAAACGGCAAGAACAGCACTCAGTACAATGTGACTGTTTTGATACATTCCTGGCCAAGTGATCTGTAATTGTTTCCTTGTTGCCTTATTTCTCTTCTGGCTTTTGCCAAAGACTTGGTGCAGACGTAATTAGATGCTCTCCTGCCTAATGGCCTTCCCTCAGAGCCACACAGCAAGGCCACCTGCCCCTGTTTTTTCCTCCTGGAGAGTCAGCATATCATGGCAAGCCCAAAGCATCTGCGTAAGGGGCTTGACCTCAGAGGCCAGCAGCAAGGCAAAATAAATGATCTGGGCAGGACTTAATCCCCTGGTTAGTGGTATCTAATGCAACGCAGAGGCTTCATGCCCTATTCCCTGTTGATTACCCAAGGAAAATGAGACTTTCAGTGCAGCTTCACATTTCTTTCCTGGGAAGTGAGAAGCAATTCAGGAGTGCAAGGGCTGGTTGTAACAGCCTCTTCTATGCACAGCTTTCCTAGTCATGTTTCCTTTCTGTTCCCCTTCATCCCAGATTTTGAGGGGCAAATTCTGACTGTCTTTTCTTTGAGTTGAAGATGGCCCAAAATGATATTACAGAAAGAGATGCAATCTGACATGCTGGAAACTCTCTAGCCCTTGCTGCTTGCATCTTAATCTCTTTTAAGTATTAGGTATTAGTCATCCACCCAAGTATTGCTTCCTTCCTGTCTTGCACGTACATTCAGTCCTTTCCAGGAGAAAAGCCAGAAACTGGGGTATGAGCTTGGGAAAACAGGAGAGCTAGGACCAGATCATGCACAGATTAAGATGCTGGGCAAGGCACGTACAGCCACATCTGTAAAGTATTAAACGCCCATCTTCCCCTTGATGTCAACAGCATTTAAATACCTTTGCGGAGCTGGCTCTTGGTCTCTCGAGCCATGTCTGTTCTGACGGGTGAAAATCTTTCAATAAAATGGGCTAAGTGTGCTAGGCCCTTCGACCTGGGAGCTTTCTCCCCAGGTTGCCAGCTATCAGCTCAGCTCTGGCTCTCTTCTAAAGCATCTGTGCTCCCTTAGGGAGAGCAGAGCATGAGAACCTACTAGTGAACTAGGTCCAAGCTCAACATGTCCAGCCAAGAGCTCAGCCTTATGCTAAGACTGTGAGTAAGCTTGAACTCTTCCTGTTCAGACAGCTCTGCAGTGTGGCTCATGATGCCTCCTCCTAGCACAGGCCTAAGGATTTGCAAAGTGGGTGGCGTGCAAATCTGATCTTGAGCATAGGCTGTCTCATTTTTGTGAAGGCGCAGATATGCCTTAATATCTCATCTCTAAACACACTGCAATGCCATGAGCAAAACAGCAACCAAAGATTGTGAAATTCTTACCTCCAGAAGCCCTTGTCAGATGGATATTTGAGGCAGTGTGTCTGCAGCTGCATCCCAACGTGATGAAACCAAACTTTGGGAAACCATCAGAAAGCACTGTGCGGTCTTAACAAGGCAACACCTACGCTTCCCTCCCTGCATGGGGGAGAGGAGGAATGTTCGCTGCAGAAGGAGACTGCTTTGCAGAGAGGTTTTTGTCTTAACAGGGCTCCATATCTCCTTGATAGCAACCTGTTTCACTACTGAGTGTGGGTGTAAAAGCTGGGTGTATACCAATGGCTTTGCTGTCTGATTAGGAGGTAGAACAGTAAATCCTCCTTTACAAAGTAGGGGGGGGGAGTGGAAAGAAGGAAAAAAGATTGTGTGCATGGCCTGGATGCTAATGGGCCACCTTCTCTGCAGCATATACAGTCAGGTCTTTAAGGTCCCAGTTTAAATCAGGAAATTTAAACAGGTTAAGATTTCATTCCAGAACTGTACATACTCTGGTCACAGACAGGCATCTCCTTGGCTTCTCTAGTGGTGAGCAGGAGAGAGTGAATTAAGAGCAAAATCTGAAGTTCTCACATCTTCAGATGAACGCAGATACTCAATGGTCTTTCACACAACTTTGTCCTGTGGGGTCCTGGTCCTGCTGAGACCACTAGAGACTCCCTTATTATCAGCATTTCAGAAGAGAAGAGTGCCATCAGCTAGCTACCTAAGAGAGGAGAAAAGCAAAAGCCAGAACCATGTGGAACGCCAAACACTGCTCTGTAACGTTGCATTTGCCTTCTCTAGGTTAATCATGCTTCATGTTCCCTGCCCAGGCGGGCACATCTCCTCTGTTTGTAGGTGTCTATCAGAGAGTTGGCACCCTTTTAACTGAGTGGTACAAGCCATGCATCTAAAATAAGTCATGCCGTTTTATGATAGCTGGTAAAAATAAAGCCTTACTAGCTCAAGCAGCTATAACAGCACAGAGGATTTACGACTGAGTGGGTTTTTTCCAGGGTGGGCTGGCCCCAGTCTGGTGATGGCCTTTTTATAACCGTTATCAGCTCCCACACAGACCAGGTCCATCTGTTACTTAATTTGAACGGAGACACTCCTAAGCTTTTGTTCGCTAATCTCTCGTTGCACATCTACATTGTTCTCTAGGAGGGCAGCCCACCCGTGAGTCAGGCTTGGCTTGCTGATCTCAGGGAGGCGCCATGGAAAACTGGAATAAAAGAAAGGCAGCAGCAATGTCTGGTCACTTGACCAGCACGGTCCACCTGCCTGCTCCCTTGTATCAGCTTGAAGGGGCTTTTAACCTGCAACTTGGATGCCAGAGCAAACATACAGCCAGCTCCTTGGACTGGAGGCAAGGGTTGAAAGTTAAGACTGAGTACTACAAAGCAAAGTCCTACTGACTGCATCTAATGGCATAGGCTGGGTTTTTCAAACAGACCTATATGAACTGTCACTTAGAAAGGTAGTGAGACACCTAAAAATGTAAATGAGGATCAATAGGATGCCTAATTCCCACTGAAATTCAGTAAGAATGAGGTATGCCATTCATTCCCTGCCCACACATTTATGCACCCTTTATAAATCCAGTCTTTATATATCACAAGTGCATTTAAGTCCCTTAAGCTATTCCCAAAATCCCAGCCAAGGGACAGTTAGACAAAAAAAACCCCCAGAACTTACCAGAGCCAGAGTGGGTTAGGCATTTTTTGGTATCTCATTTCTACGCCACGCCGTGTGGCCTATCCTACACCACCTTGTCTGCACTGGCACAAGTTGCATCATGGAATCGCAGTGAGATGCACTGGGGATAGAGAGGAGGAAGGGTAAATGGCCTGAAGCACTGAGTGACAAAAGGATGGATATTTCGAAGTGCAGCTGGTCAGATGTTTCTGAAAGTTAGGGCTTATGGTGATTTCCTCAAAATAAGCTGAGAGCAGAAAGCTGGCCTCCCTCTTCCTTGTCTTATCCAGTCCAGCACTGTGTGGCTTCCTCTGCTCTTCCTCTGGAGGTTTCTCTCACATTTAACAGTTAGCTTCCTCCCTACCGCATACACACAACACTTCTAAGGCAGGGACAGTCCTGGGGTCAGCTGGGCTGCCCTTAACAACAACGCTTGTCTCCTGCCTGCTGCTCTGATCACCCCTGCTCTGTTGTCCTCACCACCGTTTCTTTCACTGCGGCTCACAGTATTGAGGATGGATGCTGTAGGGGGGATCTCCAAACTGGCAGTCAATAAATGTGCTGACACACAGAGGGTTCAGCTAGCATGTTTCTAACACCTAACAATATATCACTCACTCAGTAGCACTCCTGCTACACAGACTAACCATCCAGAAAGCAAAGATGCTTAACAAGGCATGTGGTTTATAGCAGCATTCCCACATGGCTTAGATGCATTTTGAATTGCAAATCAAGCAACGGCTTAGTGATGATGGACACCTCAAGCAAGGCATATTTTTGTTGCTTTAGAGGGCAGGTGTTTAAATACAGCTGCATGTTTTGTACTGCTTGCGCCTGACAGTGCATTGACTAAAATTACCGTATCAGATAACTGCAATATTGGCAAAGCAGTATTGAACAATACTGCAGCACAGACTGTTGGCAGCAACTTATTTGAACTGTTTCCTGGTCATCCTTTTTACCTTGCCTATATGACTTTAGGAATACTTCACCTCCTTTTCAAATTTCTGCCTAGACTTTTTAAAAAGAAGGGATTGGGATGGAAGGAGATGGAATGTCAGGCTTTACCTTAAACCCGGTACAGAGACAGGAGATTTAACGCAGTCTAGTTGTCTATAAAGCTGCTAGGATTTTTTTTATTAAACTCTAGTTTTGGTGTAGCATTTTAAAATGATTCAGATAACATGAATCACAGTAACAAGTATGGGCTGGATCTCTTTAGCTGAAAGAAGTGCCATAAGAATATGCTATAGACTTCACTGCCTTGCCCTGGATTCTATTTTGGAGAACTGATGGCATTTGGGATTCAGCCATATGTCTGGCTGGGTCTGTAGCACATACAGATCTGGTAGGTATTCGGAGATGTAGCACATACAGATCTGGTAGGTGCGTCTGTTGTGGCATGCACGCTGCTCTGGAAAGGAATGCATGTCTATGCCCAGCTGTTCTCCAAATCCTGGGTGCTGAGGCCTTTGAAGTGAGATTTACATAACACAAAACCTTTGCTGCTTATTTGCACTGGGCTGAAAGAGGCCTAAAGGAACATTTTTGGAATACTCTCTTTCAAAGGTGGCAGTTGCCACTAATGATGATTTAACAGGCAAAACAAAGCAACCCATAAGTGCAGTCACCAAAGAGACAACGCTCGCCAACAGCAGGGAAATGTGACATAGCACAGATGCCCGGGCTCCTTCAACAGGAGAGTGCTAACAGCTGGGAAGCACTGGCTTGGTGCAGATTCCTCCAGCCCCGCAGAGACTGGTGAACAAGGGATACCCCAAAGTAATGCTAAGAAGAGCTGTAACGGTGTTCTGCTCCTGCTTTGCAATCTGTGTGGTCTCTTGGGGTTTTTGTTTTGTTTTGCTGCCTGCATAGCTGTAGCCTTCTTGTTATTTAGAACATGCTAGTTGCGGTATTCTTCTGCCACACACAGAATAAATCTGTCTTAGCGGTGATTTAAGCAGCGACATTGATCTCTGCCCACCGTCAATATATGTAATAATGTCAGAACCTCTCACAGTCTCCAAGGACTCAGCTTCTGTCTAAAATGTGTTGTCATCCTGCTTTGTGCCTGAGGGATAGACCTAAATCTCTTGTGTTTAGCGGGTGGGAAAAAGCCTGCTGTGAACAATTTCTGAGAAATAAGATGGGGCTGGAGTTTGATGGAGTCCCACTGTCTTGGAGTGAATACTTCTAGAGTCATAACTCCTTCAGAGTAACACAACATGGTGGCATTACTATCTCCACCTTCAACTGAACTTGTAGCTACAGTAGATGTACTTCAGTAGGACTGTTACTGTGCTATCTATTTGATAGGACACAATTTTTCTGAAAAAAGATCTCATGTAAACAGGAATGCATAACAAAAAGCAAACCGGTGCATCAAGTTTCCTTTAAGGAACCAGGAACTTTTGCCATGTGCCTTTCCCTCCCCATCTTTCTCTAGCATTTCCGAAAGGAAGATTTATAGGGTAGTACAGACCAGATAGATGCTGTGCAAGCTGCCTTCTTCAGGTGCAGTGCAACTCTCTATAGTCATCTGCTACTTCAGGTCTTGGAAGAAAGCTATCATTTGTAGAAGTGTCTTTGTAATGCAGTTCCCCAGTGAAGGAGGGTGCTGTCTTTGAAGAAAGCAGAACCTACAACTTGCCCCCTTTTGAAAACCGAGGCAAACGCATTATCAGAGCCACCTGTCCCGAGCAGGATCTCCACAGTTAAGCTGGGTGCTGAGGCCTGGGCCCTCAAGAAAAGCTCTCTTGGTTTCAGCAGCAGGAATCTCACAGCCAAATGCCTTGGTTGTATGAAGCGCCCTACAGTACTGATGAAAACGTGTCCAAAGATTTCAAAAGGATTTTCCCGAGATTGTTTCTTGTCTTCTGGTGACTAGCTACTTGTAATGCTCTGGGGTTTTGCTGGGATCAGTGAAATCTGTTTATGCTCACAAGGGAGCAAAGCAAGGATCACAGCCCCAGACAGAACACCTGAGAGGATCAAAGGATGAACAGAGGGAAAGGAACGTGTGAGCATCTTGTGGCGTAATTACCTTTTTTCAAGGGGTAGGTCTGGAAGCACCAGGCCTGATGAAAATGGACTCTGCTTCATAGCAGACCTGAACAAATCACTTGTGGTTGCTTAGACCACCTCCTGACTGCAACAAAACAAGATCAGAGCACCTGCTTCGACCTGCTGAGAACCAGCTCTGAAAATGGCATTTTCCTGGCTTTCCGGAGTAAAGCATAAGCAGACTGAAAGCAAAGTGCTTACTGCAACTGCCCTGTTACTCATTTCAGCTCTGATGATACACAAGACTTCTCCCAAATAGCTACATTATAGCCCAGAGCACTGTCATCTTAGTTCAATATTGGATTTCTCCCAAATGCTGCATGAATGTCTCAAGTGCAGAAGGGGGAAGGGTGGAAAGGTCCTGCTAAGAGCCGTTTTGGCTGGGCCAGCTATTAGTTTGCATCAGCTGGTGGCTTTTATGTGAGTAACAATTATTTTGTACACAAAGGCAGCTTCTAAACCTTGCCAAACTCCAGCTCTCCCCAGTCATTTTTGGGGTATAAGCACTGAGAGCCAAGGCACCGAGGAAGGCGTCAGCATTCAACGAACAATGAGGGATAGGAGTCGGCAGGGAACATTTAAAAAGTGCTGAAAGGATTTTAGGTGTTGAAGGCCCTTGAGCTTTCAGTGGGAGGGTCTTTGCAGCTCTTGGGTATTTCTCAGACTGCTGCCTTGCTCTGTTACGCTGTCCGATCCACTCCACCAGAGGAGATTTGCCCCTGCATTGTCAGATTCTCTCTGTCCAAAAGCTTTCCACCCTGAAGGCCAGCACACAGGAATTTCCAACTGTCATGATGCTGAAGATACTTTCTTTCTCCACATCTCCCTTCAGCTGCCTTTTCTGCTTTCTATTCAGGTTTGTTGTGACTTTTTTACTCCGAGTAAAACAGTCTTAACCTTTCGATACATCTCTTCTCATGTCACTGAGGCACTGGTTTCCATCATCTTTAACTTGCTGTTTCATCGAATGCCCAGTAAAGTCAGTGGGCATCCTCCACTAGATTTCAACAAACTTCTGATAGGATTTGTAACAGCAAAGCTGCATATGGGGCCATGGTGCCCCCCTGTAGCTGATTATCTGGCACCGATTATAGTATGTATCCTCCTCCTGTAAGACAGGGCTTTGGAGCAGCCTGTGTTTTGCAGAACACCATTGTCTGACTGAGAGGCAATGGGCTTTGCAACAACCAGAACTCCCGGTTCCAAAATATCCTTTATGATGAAGGCACAGCTTGCCTCTGCTGTCTGATTTGCTTTCTTCCTACTGCACCGTGCTGGAAACTGCCTGCTTGTCTCCTCCCTCAGGAGAGCTGTTTCTGAGCGTGGCTATCCAGTAGCACGTGAATGTTGTTGGTACCTGCTCCGGTGAAATGCACAGCAGAAAAGACATGGAAGGCAGATTTTTCAAAAGAAAATAATACGTGAAAGATGGGAAATTACTGCATTAATTGGAAACATTTTGGTGCTCAGAGCAAGAAATACAGTAAAGGGAAATAGCTTGTGGTATAAGGATGCCTTGCAGCATTGCATGATTGAGCTTTTGCCCCAGTGTCAGTCTGGCTGGGACTCTACCCAAAGAGCTGAACTCCTGTTTTCTCCTGAATCGCAGTTCTTTGACGATTTACTACCTTGCATTTTACAATACCACACTGAGTCTTAAAATACTTGAAGATGTAATTAGCGTATGTTAGAGGCCTGGCACACTTCATCTTCTAGGAACTAACCGGAACTCTTGAGGTTGGTCTGTTTCCTGTCTTTTCCTGATCATCAAATTAATTTGCAAAATAATACATTCACTCTTGCATTGTCAAAGTAAGAGTTCCTTCACCATCTAAATAAGCATAAGGCACAAGGAAATGGCTTGTGCTGGCACTGGTTTTGTGCCATTATGTTAATCTTCCTTTTTAATTACTACTTCTAACAATTATATTTTCCTGTATTTACACCACAACTCCTAAATAAACTTAGGCCTGCTGGACCAGCATTAGTAGCCAAGAATAGGTTTCATCTAGGGAAGTTAGTCCTTCTAGCTGGCTGAGAAGATTTCTCAGCAGGCAGTGTGTTTCTAGCTGGGTGACTTATGAGCTGTGCTATTTCTTATTACCTTCTGTTTGTTTTTCCAGGCTGCAGACTCTTGGCTGTGGAACTGACATCCAGCAACACCAAGCCCGTGGTGCAGGAATTCCAGAGTGAGTGCTGCGGAGGCCCGCTGGCTGCCCGACACGATGGCTGCACTGCCCTCTGCCTGGGGATTTGCATCAATCCAAACAATTGAGAAAAATTTTGCTTATTGCTCTTGGTATCTGGTTTCTTGGGGGAAGCAGGACAAACGAGAGCCTGAGATTCAGAAAAGTGGTTAAGAATACGTCTGTATCTCTCCCTGTTTAGCAAAGCACTTGATTGAAATGGTTTATTGAAGTCCCCTGCAAGCCATTGGCATTGCAAAGTGTCTGCCTAAGTGCTTTTTTGAACTGGATCCCAAAAGGAGGAAAGGCGGTCGCTTTGCAATTAATATACTTGAAAAGGGGGTCGGGAAATTTATATTTTATCTTGGCCCTACTACAGACATGCAATGTGATACTGGGTAAGCCACCTCTCAACCCTGCTGCGATGCCTTCTTCTGTAGAGGAGACGGAGATGACAATGCCTACTTCAAAGGGGAGTGGGTTTGCTGAATTTATCCCCAGGCATCATGGTCCTCAGTACATTACCAGACACCACCCAGAGAGATTCTACATCCCTGACTCACACTGTAGGCTCTGATTAGCAGCAAGACAGTGCTGTGGACTCACCCTGTCATAAGGTCTTGTTTGCCATAAGTTAGAGCCTGTAGAGAACAGTGTGTTCATTTCTGTCCATAGTTGATATCTGTTCGGCTATTATTTTTGCTGGCCAAAATCCATCTTCCCCAATAGCTCCTGGAACCCAGCAGTGTTTCTGTTTGTGAGGCAGATGAAAGAGAAGGCTTTGCTTTGTGGGCAGCATCTCCTAATAAAACACAGTGGAATACTGCTTAAAGCAGAGCAAAAATACAGCTGCTTCCTATTAATCTGTATTTCCTTTATTTCTCCTGCTAGGTGTTGAGCTGTCCTGCATCATTAAATCCACCGTAACACCAGATCCCAGAATCGAGTGGAAGAAAATCCGAGATGGCGAAACCTCTTACGTATTTTTTGACAATAAAATGCAGGGTATGAAGATTCATTGTTCTTAAACTTCCAAAACAGCCTCAGAAACAATACAACTGAGAACAAACAAGTCTGTAAAAGGCAGGACCTCCGGCTGTCTTGCTGCTTTCTTCTGGAACTAGAGTTCAGCAGTTGAAGTGCAAGATGGAGAGAGAGCAGGATGTTCTTTGCTCTCTGCCGTCATTATTGACAGTTCACAGTAGGGAGCCACAAAGAGCTGGAGTGAGATCCTATGTAGGAGATACTTCTTGGGTAAGAAAGCAAATGCTACAGCTTCCCTTCTCCAGAACCTGTTGGTCCTTGCTGGAGGTCACTGGGTGTCTGAGCTCTCAGGACCAGACACTGACCCCTCCTGTCTTTCCGTATGAAATCTGAGGGCTCCACCTGTACCTCAAAAGGGATCTCTGTCGAGCTGTCAGTGCTTGCTGCTGAGGTAGCACAGTGCTTTGCAGCATCCTGGGAGCACGTGACTAGAAGCAGACTCTTTGGCTTGACGGTGAAACTCAAAACCCAGGACTGCCAGTAGGGCTTGACTCCATCTGGAATTCCAGCACTTTAGATGGGACCAACAGCCGCATCCAAATGAATCTTCCAAAGGAGACAAGACCTGAGGCTGTCTTGGAAGCCCAGTTTTGCCACAATTTTTGAGATTTGGGGTGGTGCTTTCCAGTTCATCCTCTTACACGGTTAGCAGCGTTGGTTTCCTTTGTGGTCACTGGTGAGAGGAAGGCTCTTAACTTTAGAGCATTGAGTTCCTTTCAGGTGGTTCTCTTGACTCCAGAAAGAGTCCAAGATCAACCACTTAGTTCAGATGCCTAAAGTTAGTCTGTGTGACTACCCTGAAATTTTTCTCTCTTTTTTTCCTCTGTATCAGGAGACTTTGCGACTCGTGCAGAAATTCTGAGCCGGACATCGCTGGTGATTAAAAACACCACCCGGATGGACACTGCCACATACCGCTGCGAAGTGGCAGCACCTTCTGATACTAAAACCATAGATGAGATTAATATCCAGCTTACAGTCCAAGGTACTGCTTTATACCCAGATACCTATGCAAGCACTGCTAGCTAACAGAAGAGGTTGTGAGTCTCTCCAGAGTTGAAACAGTGGCAATCAACAGACACTGGAATTTGTTGTTTAAAACCAGCTGGAAATAGTGGAAAGTTTTGATGCCTTTGTAGCACAGCCATCTTAGAAAGTGTGTCAGAAATTATTTAGTTCTACTCAGCAGTGCCATTCACGTGGTTTGTGTCTTTCCCACAGTGAAACCTATGACTCCTAGATGCACTGTGCCTAAAGCTGTACCTGTTGGCAAGACAGCCTCTCTTCACTGCCATGAGAATGAAGGTTACCCAAAGTCCACTTACAGCTGGTACCGCAACAGTGAACCTTTATCACCAGACACGAAATCAAATGCCAAATTCCAGAATTCCTCCTACACCTTGAACCCCACCACAGGCACTCTGGTAATGCCCTTACAGACATAATCAAGACTTGTTTTGCTGGACAGGTTATTTTTAAGGTCACTTGTAAAAGAAAAAAGTCATTGCATGGCTTTCAAGGAAGGTATAATTTGAAGAAGGTTAGGTGTTCTAGGATCTGGATGACTTGGGAAAGGGAAGATTAATGACAGAAGAAGATATTACCCTAGCTGTTTGGTTCTGATCACTGCCAATACCACATGCCTTTTTAGAAAGAGGGATGTCTCACAGCCCACTGTGAAGCCTGGGCAATGGAGAGTTGCTTATGCATGTTTACGCCCTCACAGTGCCTTCTGTCTCTCACGTCTTGCTTTTCTCCTCACCAGGTTTTCCATGCGGTGCACAAAGGTGACACAGGCCGTTACTCCTGCATAGCAACAAACGATGCTGGCTTTGCCAAGTGTGAGGAGCAGGAGATGGAAGTCTGTGAGTGGCTCTACATACTTTTCATCAATGCTGATTAATATATCACCATAAATAAATTGTCATCACCATAGGGAAAGAAGGGGAACATCCTAGAGAATTAAGCCTTTCCTGCTTTCTCATAGCCCCACACACAGGAAGAAGAAAAAAAAATCTGAAAATTCAGGGAAACATTAAAACACTGTTCAGATTCATAAACAGTTTTAGTCTTGGAATCAGGGACTCACTAGTTCCCTGTGAATTATTGGGGTTTGCTTAAAATATTCAAGAGATGTCATTTTAGTGTATGTAAAGCTAGAATATTGCTACTGCTTTAAAGAAATACTGGATGATGGCTTCTGTCTTTGCCAGATGACCTCAATATTGGTGGGATAATTGGTGGAGTCCTGGTGGTCCTAGCAGTTTTGGTGCTCATCACTCTTGGTATCTGCTGCGCCTACAGAAGGGGTTACTTCGCAAATAGCAAAGAGAGTGGGGAAAGGTAAGCTGGGATTCAGTGTTCTTATAAAAGTCCCTGTGCCCACAGCTAACACGAAGTAGTCTGAAGGGCGCCAGAAATTGGTGGCTAAAATGTATTTCAATGCCTGACTTGGACATATTTCTTCCTAGTTCCCTATCAAAGACTACAGGACAACCCAGTTCTTGAAGTATCCAATTCCCCACTGTAAACCCTGCACCATGCCGAAGGTTTATTTGCCTAAGGGAGAATTTTGGTACGGCTCCTCTTGTGCTTGCTACCAAGACCAGGCAGAGGAGTGAAAGCTGTGCTCTAATATCCTCATACTTTGCATGGGAAAGGGAGACCAGCACAATTAAGTGCCCACAGGTGTTTGTCCAATAGGTTATGTGCTGTTGGCATAATGAGGTCTGCAATTTAATGAACAGAGCTCACTGCACAATTAGTTTAAAGCATCAGGACATGCATAGAAAATATATGCAGAAGAGTAGGCTCTCTGCAGGAAATCTTACTAGTTGTGAGAACCTAAATTTGGGATTAAAACCAGCCATTTTAGAATGCACATTAAAATGTTAAAAACAACAGCATTAGCATCAGAAATAAGCCTTGATATCCTTACAGACTCTGTAGAAGAGATAATATATGTAAAACCAAGATTCTCACCAGACAGATTTGTTCCATGTTAAATGTTGCTTTTCAGCAGAAGTCCTGTCTTTTTTTGTTTGGTTTGGTTTGTTTTTCAGAAAAAGCTGCAAATATCCTATTTAAATGCAGCTGAGGGTTGGCATACCCTGGACTTGACAGTCGTATATAAATTCTGAATTCCTATGGGATTGCAAACAAGTGGCGCTTCCTTATAACTAAGGAAAATGCTGAAGGCATCTGGCAGTGAAGGTTTAAAATGAACTTTATAATTGCCACAGGAAACAATGCAGGAGGCACACAGAAAGGTAGCACACAGGGACCAGAGCAGGAGAGCCCAGAAGAAAATCAGTTAATCTCTTTGCAGACTTAGTCTTATGGGAGCATACAGCAATCTTTTTACCCCATGCTGAAGGGGAATTTAGAAAAAATCCCAGTCATGATGAATGATGGAATAAGCACAGATCTATCATTTGAGCAATGAGCTGGGTTTCTCTCTGCTTTCTTTTTGTTCGGCTGCTCTTCCTCGTTTTCATCTTTCTCAGCACCTCCCCTCCAAAATCCTGCAGTCTCCTTGTCCCAGAAATGAGATCTTTTCCTTTATTTCAGCTACAAGACTCCAGCAAAACCTGATGGTGTTAACTATATCCGGACAGATGATGAGGTAACAAATGATTTGCATTTAACATCTCTCTGTTTAGGAGAGGAGGAGGGTGGGCAGAGGACTCTTTTTTTTTTAGGGCCTGTAGACTTTCTTAGAGTGGGCACCACTCAGAAGCAAGGATGTAGAACAGAGAGAAAACAGAAGGGTGAAGGCTGAGTCATTTCCTTAGAAACGATGAACAGTTTAAGTTGCCTTAAGTGACTGATGCCAAGAGCTATCAAATGCAGCTCTGCTCTGTCTCAGTTATCTTATGGCTTGACCCCTTTAGGATGAGTTTCATTGGATTAAGTGGGCAGGCCTTGATGCTTTTACAAGAGAATTTGCATTTTGGGATTTGAATAGATCACTAAGCTTAAGATCAGAAAAAGCCTCTCCCTATTAGCAGAGATACTGAAGAGGGAATGAGAAAGTCCCCTGCCATGCCTTGGTATGTGAGGAGGACAGTAGGAGAAGGAGCACCTGGCCAGTATGACTGGTGTCTCCATCTCCTTACCAGCTGGAAGGGGCTGCTACCTAGACCGAATGCTAGAAGTCATACAGATTGGATCTACCTTTCACGGGCATGCTGCAGTTGGGGGCAGCGGGAACAGAGAGGTGCCTGGAAAAGCCACTAGATTCTTCCTACATCCAGAACTGTTTTCTTGCAGGGTGACTTCAGACACAAGTCTTCATTTGTCATATAAGACACCAAAAGAATATTGCAAACCAGCAAAACCAAGTGTGAAAATACCTCCTCCAGGAACTCAAAGCAAGAGCAAAAGATGAATTAAGTGCGCTTGGAAGAGTTTGGAACACACAAGAACTTGATAGCTAGCTATCTGTATATCTTTTTTTTTTCTTTGCCAAAGTTTAAAGTAACTCCTCACTGCCCTACTTGCGTCTCCCCTGCCTCTGGAGATACCAACAGGATAACGTAAACCTGCCCCCTGACGAAGGAAGCGTTTTAAATCTTCCCAAGAGACTGGGCTCTGGAAGTTTGTGGAATTGCCTTCTATTTGTGCTGCATGGACACAGCCACAATGTGCAAAGCAACCAGGGGAACAGCGTTAGGTAAACATGTAGTAGACATTACTAGTACAAACTACTAGTAGACAAAAAAGGTGCTGATAATGGCAATAGATGGACTTCAAAGAATAAGATTTATCCATGCAAGGGGGAGTCTTCCTCTCAGCAGCTTGTTGTCCAGGCCTGGCTGGTGACTTGTACACATTTGTGATTGTCTTGCGCTTTTGACTCTTGACTGCTCAGGTGCAGAACAGGGTATCTGAATAGCCTATAGTGACAGATACCGATACAGTAAATGCAACTAACGTTCTCAGCCCTTTTGTAAACTTACTGAATTCTCATTACTCCATTTAACATGAAACACAGGCAGCATCAGGCCAGAAGGATTACTTCTGTTCGCTGCTTTATAGAAAACCCATTGCATGCAGGTAACCCCTCATTCTAATCTGCATAAAGCAGGCTTGCCTCTTGTGTCTTTTGGTGTTTTAAAGAGGTTTATAGTGGAGGCAGAGAACCTAGTGCTAAGACATCCCTTTCAGGAAAATTAAAGCCAAATACTTTCAGGGGCTAAGATTCCCATAAAAGGTACTGAGATGTCTTCAAGCTTTTTTACCGTCTCCATTTATTTTGTAAAATCCCACATTCTAAATTTTTTGCAAAGATATATTTTGATTACTTCAGAAAAGGTAACATTTCTATTTAAAGTGTAAATACGTGATGCCAGCAGTGTTTAAGTAACGTAGCTATTTTTTTACTTTTTAAGCTACAGAGAGGAGCTCAAATGTTGCTATAGTATGGCACTGTCAGAGCATATCAGTATTATTGCAAAGCATAATAAAAAACTGCAGGTGAAACAGCATCTCTTTCCTCTTAAGCTAGCTTCAGCAATTTCCTTGTCACAAGAGGTCTTACCAGACACAGAACAGAGTCACTCAGGGATAGTTTTTGTAAATTTATGGCAGGAGCTATCAACTTTTTTATATATAAAACCTAGTTTTCTTGCCAGTGACCAACACTTTGTTTTTGTTGTTGCAAGAAATATCCAGGGATGGGTTTTGGATTCAGTTCCAACAAGGTGACAGAGTGACTTCAATGTCTGCTACCCCTCTGCAGGTTCCCTAAAGCACTAACACAGTGTGACAGCTATGGCAACTTTACAGGTTTAAACTGCATAGCCAAGGCAACTGTTTCTGGAGTTGGGAAAGCAAAAGCTCAATACAAAAGCACTTTTGTAGTGTCAGTTGCAACTTTTCTCTAGATGGTAAAAGAAAAAAAAAAACAACAAATAAGAGTTCTCTTGCCTTTAGAGAGAATAATTGGAAACACATGTTTCCCAGAAACATGTACGTTGATAGTGTTGAACAGCACTGGGTAATGTAAGACTGCAAGATGTGGATGCAACACTAGAACTGTGCTGTGGTTTAAGAATTTTTTTTTAATGTAGCATAATTTAGTGTTCTTGTATTTCCAATATGAATTGTCTTAACTTTTCCTGTATACAGTATTTTGGATACTTGACGATTTGGACTGTCAGTGTTATTTTTTAGTGTTCTGCATTAATCTGCTTTGTTTCCTAGGGGCCTCGCTGGACATGCCATTGCTGCATTTGTTTTGCCTAAACAAAGTGTTACCACTTCTCCTTTCGCTAATGAAAGTAAAAATAAGGATGGGGCAGCAATAACCATACGTTCTCTGTGTAACTTGGACATTACCACTGCTATCTTGCAACTACATTATGGTTACCTTCTTATGACATGCTCTTCAACCAAGCCACACAGTACTGTTCACTGGCTGCACGCTGCCTCTAATCATTATGACGGTAGTGAGCGTAACATTCCTTTGCACCTTCTGTATATCCACTACTCCTTTTCTATGCTGCTTTTAGGATACCTATAATAAGGGAGAGAAAGAAGCGGTTTGAATCAGGGTAGCTCTGGGCACTATGGGAGCACAATCTACAGTCTCACCATGAGCCAAAGGCAGCCTTCATGCGAAAAGCCAGCAAGCTAAGAATCAAGACTTATTTTTCTTCTAAAATGTGACAGTGGCATCTCTAACGAGAGAAGGGGAGGTGATCCCCCGATACAGCTCGTGAGATCTGGTTGATGGAATTCATTGTATCATTGTGAGTAATATTCAGGTTTGTACTAATGTATTACGTTTAACTTTGCCAAGAATGTTTTACATAAATACCGAGCTATAAAGCATTCTTGTAGGGTTTTGTGTTTGGTTTTGGTTTTGTTTTTAAACAGCTGTATTATTGGAGGCTTCTGTTTTTAATTCAGTGAAATAAGGGAAAGTCTCTTCTGTCACAGCACTCATTTACTTGTATTGGGCTGCAGGTTACAGAAAGTCCAAGGTATGTTGCTGTTTATCAGTTCATTCTTG